>JPFM01000026.1:45958-359344 GCA_000733375.1 Paramecium sexaurelia
AAAGAAGTTTGGTGCTCAAGGATGGTCTAGAATTTATAACTTTAATGATGGTGATCTTACAATCTGTGCAAATGTCTTGTATAATTATTTATCAAAATATGATGTTGTTCCTTGGGATGATTTGAAATACATTTTTGGTGAAATTATGTATGGTGGACACATTACAGATGATTGGGATAGAAGAACTAATGCTACTTATTTAAGAGTATTAATTAAACCTGAATTATTATAACCAAATTTCAATTTGGGTCCAGGATTTAAATCACCAGATCCTTCAAGATTTGATTATGAATAATACAAAGAATATATAGAAAAGAAATTACCGATTGAATCTCCATAAATGTTTGGTATGCATCCAAATGCTGAAATTGGTTATTTGACTTAATAATGTGAAACTTTGTTTAGTACAATCTTGGATGTCTAAGGAGGATCAAGTAGTGGTGGTGGAGGTAAGAAAGATGATGGAGTAATGACTTAATTGACATTATTAAAATCTACCACTCCTGCTGATACTAATTTAATGGATGTAACAGCCAAAGCTTCAGAAAAGACACCTGATTAAATTGTATGTTTATAAGAATGCGAAAGAATGAACATTTTATTAGGAGAAATCAGAAGATCGCTTGAAGATCTTAGATTAGGTTTAACTGGTGCTTTGAATATTACAGATTAAATGGAAGCTTTATCATTATCACTATAATTCAATAAAGTACCTGCCAGTTGGGAGAAATTTGCATATTTCTCAAGAAAAGGTTTGGCTGCTTGGTTCAATGATTTAATAGAAAGAACAAACTAATTGGCTGTATGGACACAAGAAATGGTCACTCCACCTTCATTATGTATTAGTTATTTGTTTAACCCAATGTCATTCTTGACTGCTATTATGTAAAAGACTGCCAGAGAACAAGGACTACCTTTAGATGATGTAAAATATTCATATTTATATTATTTAGATGGTCTTATAAACCAATGTAACATCTACTAAAGGACACGAGGAAGTAACTGTTTCAGCGGAAAGTGGAGCTTTTATTCATGGTTTATACTTGGAAGGAGCTGCTTGGGAATTAGGAGGATAAGGATAAGAAGGATATTTAATTGAATAAAAATAGAAAGAATTACATCCAAAATTACCAGTTGTCAATGTAATTGCAGTAACAGCTGATAAAAAGAAGAAAATAGGATAATATTCTTGTCCTGTTTATGTAACTTCTATGAGAGGACCTACATTTGTATTTACTGCTAATCTAAATATGGAAAATGAAGATTCTGACGTATCTAAATGGATTCTCAGTGGTACTTGTTTATTAATGAGTGATGATTGAGAAATATTTGAAATTTATTATATATATTATATATATTACAAATTTTTAAAATTAACTATAATTTCTTTATAACAAAAACATACTGAATCTTTCAATTTATATTTAAATTTGAAGTATTTGTAGATGAAAAATAATCAAAATCATAAAATTTAGTAAGAAATTAAAGAAGAATTATTCCAATTGAGTCATTTTTATTTATAGGACAACTAAAAGTGTTAATTATTTTATTTATACTTTAATAATTAATTTATGATTCAATTTCTAAAGATTGTGATAAAAATTACCAATCTAAATACACAATTAAATTCAATTTATTTAATTATAGATAATTAATGGATTTATTAATCTTATCTGTTCAAATATAGATTTAGTTATTCTAAGCCTTAAAACTTAATTTTTAATTAACGCATTTTATACTGCATAAGATTTCAATTTTAGACAACCACAAAGAAAAGCATAATAGGATTGATTATAATATATTTCAATTAACTTAATAAGATACAATATAACGGATGAGTTTAAGATTAAGGAATTGTATCAAATAAAAGCTAAGTAAATATGAAGCTCTGATCATAGAGTGATTTGTTAAGATCAATTAATTATAATTTATTTAAATTGCATAATTATTTTATGTTTAATTAGCCAATATTAATCGAAACTCAACAATATAAATATTACGTAGGAAATGAAGAAAGGTGTTTCTAAATCAAAAAGAAAGCTGATTTTTAATAATTTTAAAGATTTAAAACCACAAGTGATTCATTCCATGAAACCAGCAATTTTATAGATAAAAAGTAGCAAAAAAGAAGAATGACCTTTGATAAATACTAAGACTGTTCTTATCTAAAAGCATAACAATATATTGATTTTAATGTAATTATATGAAGAAAATAGATTAAAGGAAAGAATTCAGGAAATGAATTAAATGAAAAGGTTAAATAGTTTATTATACAAGATAAAAAGTTAATGAGAAAACAAATAAAAGTTACCAAATTCGAAGATTTGCTACTCTAATATTAGAAATCATTTCGTTAGAAATAAATAAAAAAGTAAGTATTAGAGTCTTTAGAGTAAGAACCTCTATATCTTAAAGAGATGAAAAATTCAAATATTAATAAATAGTAAGATAGAATTCATTAAAACTTAGAATAAAAGAATTAAAAATAATAAAATATCAATACTGAATAACAGTTACAGGATAAAATATAAAATTATTTGTCTAGAAAAAGTGTTAATTTACAAAAGTTATCTTAATAAATGAATGAGATTCATAATTAGAGAAGATTAACTTTAGAAACTGATCCAATAGAAAAATAAATATAAACATAAACAAATTTTTTTAAAGATTTTACTGATTCTGAATAATCTTAAAATTATAAAGATAAGGATGATTATTCAGAATTACTAAAATAATCATATAAATATTGGGATTTTGCAATTAAAACCAAAAAAGATCCAACGAAAATAAGAAAAGTGGATGGTAGCTTTAACATTTCTGAATAAACAAGCTTATAAAAAATAAAGAGTTTATTATTACAATGTGTTAATAAACTTAGGTTCATGAAATTACTTCCTGAATAAATAATAAAGAATAATGAGATAATAAGAATGAAGCCATATTAAAGAGATGGCTCATATGTATTTTTTAAAGGAATAGGAAAGAATGATTTTGATATGGTTAAATTGATGTTAGAAAAATGTAGATTCTATGCATTTGATGTAAATGAGAATTTCTAAACTGCTTTACATATATGTTCAAGAAAAGGATATCTGACTTTAGCAAAATTGTTATTTTAATATGGAATTTATCCAGAAGCAAAAGATGCAAATAATAAAACACCTCTTTATTATGCTTTAGTTAATAATTAAAAAGATATAGTGAGACTTTTACTATAAAGTAAATGTAATCCATGGTCAACTAAGGGATGTATTTATGAAACAGATGATCCTATTTTGTTGAAAATGTTAAAGATTGCTAGAAGAGTATTAAATAATATGATTAAAATAGATTGATTTGGTTCTGATGATGATACCATATAAGAAAAGATAGCAAACATGGATTAGTTATAGTAGAGTCTTTCAAGAAATGTGATTTTGATAATTTTAAATTATAATAACAATCTGTTCTTCATGAGCAAGTTTAACTATGCATTTAAGCCATTATTTATTGACACTTTTGAGTACAATTATGTAGAGGGCAAGACGGAGAAATCATTTACAATAAAGAAAAAATTGGAGTCCAAAAGTGTTAAAGGAAAAATGTAATAAAGTGAACCACTTGCCTAATTTAATGTATTTATGATTCTTAAATAAAAATAAAGAATGAAACAATGAAATAAAGTCACAATAGAGCTTAAACAAGTAGGTGGTTAAGATAATCTTCTTTCGCAAAAAATTCAACAATTAATTCCAACACGCCTTAAAATAATGGTATCAGAAAAATAGAAAGTAGAATAGAAGATGAGATTATCATATCAAATAGCAGAAATTAGTCTGGTAAACGAAATATTAACATGCCATAAATAAATTACGTTGACTTCAATGTACATATTTTGTAAAACATTAGTTAAATAGATTTCTGTAATGAATGGTTTAAGGAGTAATTCATTTTCAAAGGCTTTAAAATTAATAAATAAAGATAATTTATTATTGAGAAAGAAAAAGAAGTCTGCTTAAAACTCAAAAACTGTTTCAACATAAGAAAATGAAATAACTTAATTTGAATAATTAGAGAATTAACATCCTAAAGATATGATGGAAAAAATAGGAAAGATGCTAGCTATTAATTAAAAACATTCACCTGTTCGAAAATAGAGTAGAGTAAGAGAAGCTTTTACTAGGAACTTAAAATTTTTAGATTAATCATTTTTAGAATCTACGTCACCGAATTAAAAATTAAAATCCGTCATTTAGATTTATTTTGATAAAAAAAAAGCGTATTAAGAAGAATAAATTAAATAATAAGAAATTGAAATTACTCAGCTTTCAGAATAAACAAAAAAAAGTAAAAATAATAATAGAATGAGAATATCTACAACATTCTTAAAATAATTTGTACATTAAATTGAAGAAGAATAGAATTAAAAATAAATTAAATCACAAAAGAACATTTAATATTCATTTAAATCGTCATAAAAAGGAAAAAAAAAATAAAACGCCATTTTCAGTACTTAAGTTAGATACTTATTTAAAAAATTATTCAATTAGATTGTAAATTGTGTTAGAAAAATGAAATTAATGAAATTAACCATAAAAGAATTATTTTAGAATGGAGTTATATAAAAGAAAGCATATGAAAGGGAAGGATCATTTTAATTTTTTGAGGGCATAGAAGAGAATAATTTATAATTAATAAGTTTTATGCTATTAAAGTGTAGATATTATGCATTTGATATCAATGAAGAAGGAAAGACTCCTTTACATTTAAGTTCAATAAAAGGATTTTCATAGATAACTGAAAGATTACTCTAAAATGGTGCTTATGTTGATTCTATAGATTATGATGGCAAAACACCCTTATATTATGCAATTCAGTCATAGTAAAAATAAATAGTTTTTCTTTTATTATATTATAAAGCTAATCCATGGTCTATTAATAATTGCAAATACTACTCCAATAATTCTGATATCATGTATCTTATAAAAGAATCAAGAAAAGTACATTTATCATTTATGTACTTAGATACATCTGGTATTACTTTTAACTAGGTATTGTGATAGAGATTAGTAATGGAAAGAATCAAGAAAAAATTTACTGTAATGATTATATTTATTCTATTAATATTAAATCTTCAAATGATTTTCTTACTTAAAGATTATAAAAATTGATCAAGCTATTTTTCAAATTATTTTACTAAAATGTCTTTTAAAATTCCTTTAACATCAATATCCTTTATTTATTTATTTTCTTAAATTAATAAATTCACTTATATGTATATAGCCAAAAGAAATTGCCTGTAAGTATCTAAAAAAGAATTATGATAGTCAAATTAAATTTAGTTTTGATATGATTATTTGATTTTTTACTTAAGGATTACATATTATTTTTTAATTACAAGAGGATTACATAATCTTTTTAATGATTTAAATTCAGACTTGATTCCTGTGTCAATTATTTATTTTTATTGCTGTAATAAGTTATTTTTTCGAACTTATTATTTAATATAATTTTTAAATCCTTTTTAATAAGATTTTTCATTGTTTCTTTGATATATAATATTTATCCATTCATAATATAATTTTTCATACGGATGAAATGGTTCTATCATTGCTAAGTTTTTTATTTTAAATTGTTTATTTTATTACTTTAAAGATTTAAAATCTATTTAAGAGGAACTTTAATTGAATAATTTTGTTAACCCTATATTTGCCCACTAATAGATTGTCGAAAAAATATTTTAAGGATTGTTCATGTTTCTTTCTATATTGTTAATAATTTATTATAATTTCAGATTTTGGAAATTAATGCTTTATTGATAATATTTTGATAGCTTTAAAATTATTTTCCTTATATTTTTTTAATCAGTACTAATTTTGGTTTAATCTTGAACAGGTTAGTAGTTTATAAAATAAATTTTGTCTATATCATTATTTACAATACTGCTTTCAATATTGTTTTTAAATTGAACAATAATATTTTTTAAATTTAGTTGATTATGTGGGTGATTTTAAATTTTGAAATGTTGGTATAATTTCAGAATGATGTCCGTAATATTCTAATCTTAATAATTAAAAAACTTGTTTTTCTATAATTGATTAAAATATTTACAAGTCCGTAATTCAATAAGTTAAGCTGAATGCATGTTTTTTATTGGAAATATATTCTGCAAAAGAAATTCTTGTATATTTATTTATTAGAATAATGCTCACACTACTAATCAATTTAATTATGAAATGTATCAATAAATTCTTAATCTAAGACTTATGTAATTGAGAAATATTCATCAAAATCCTATTAAAATATTTAAAGATAATTTTACTTCATCCCGTATTTTAGTATAAAAATGATTCTGACTCATAGTGTATAAAAAAATAAAAATATTAATAATAATTTTACTAGAATTTCTTCATAAAATGCTATAAAAATTATGTTTATATTTTATTATTTTAAAAAGTTGTTGATTAGTTTTATATATTATATATATAAATTAGAATAAATGTTTAAAATCAATAAAACCAAAAAAAATTAAGAAATTAACAATTAATCATGTTTTATCAAGGCATTTCAATTTCTCCATATTCTAGTAATTTCTTTTCATACATTAAATAATGATGTTCTTCAATAAATAATTAATAGTCCATTAATTCTAAAAATTATTATTCAAGAACAAATATTTCTTTTACACTTATTCCTCCTACTTTTGCATAGTATTCATTTTTATAATAATCATCATCTTAAAATTTGATGGCAATCACTATAGAAATCAACAAAAATCTGATAAATTAAATATGATACCTATGAATGCATTTTGAATTAAGTACTAGATAGGAATGTTTTTCTTATAACCTATCCAAGTATATTAAAGCAATCACAAAACATTCTTCACTACAATGAGTGTATTTTGCTATTCTTTGTAAGTAATTATATAAATTTATTGAAGGAGCTTTAGTTGCATGAAAATAGGATATTGAATCTTACTCTATTTCTAAAGTATCAGTCTCTTTAATTATTTCATCCAAGATGTTAGCTATTGTTATAAGTAACTGATTATGTCGTTGCATTAATAGATATTATTACAATATAAATATTTCATAACTCAATAATCGAATCTGCGCCTTACTATCTAACTTTCTTAATATTCTTCTATGTGGATACTATAAAAATTCTCAATCAATCTCACTTAATATTTATTCTACTATCACTTCTTAAATAGATTACTATCATTACTATATCTATTAATTAACTATTCTTTCACATTGAGTACTAATCAATATATTACACCTTTTTTTATCCATTAATTAAAATTTGTATTTAATTCTCAATTTTTTTAATTTACTTTTATGATACAAAGTACTTTTCCTTTTTTTTATTATTTCTAACTTAATTTAATGTATCAGAACTAAGAAAATATCATAAATTAATCTATGCCCATATATTTCGTTATTAATGAAATTTCCTACAGATTTATAATTCCATAAAATATAATTTATTAAAATCTTGTTTTCATATATTTACAAATTCATATATAATACTTAACTATGACTTATTTCTTTTTTCAATTAATTTAACATAATTACATCTTTAATAGAGTAATTCGATATTTTTAAAAGAATTATTCATCTATTGTTATTTATATGTAATTAAAATTAGTATCTAATTTTTATTGTTTTTATTGCTTATTCTCACATTTTTTAAATAAAATTCAATTTTTATAAGGATAATCAAATATAAAACAAAACTTGAAGTAAAAAATTACAATTCTAAATGTTTTATTTTATCCTTATTTTTATGAAATAAAATAATAATATCCAATACTTGTATTAGAAAGTAAATGATATGAATCAATTACTTAATTTAATTATTAAAAGAGATAATTAGCAGAAATTCATTTGAATAATTGGCTAATCAACCACGATGAATCTATTAAATAAACTATTAGTAGTAACTAAGATAAATTACCACTTAGATATTTAGTAATTAAATAATAAAAGTATTCATTATGATTTCTTTGGCTTGAAGAAAACAAAAATCTTGAATTAAAATAATGGATAATCAACCAAAAAATTATTTAATTATTTTATACACACTAAAGAAATTATTAAAGAACTCAAAAGAGTTAAATACATAAGTGAATAAAGCTAGTCAAGAATTAGTAATAATTTTTAGAAACATCTTTAATATTAATAAGTTAATAAATAATAAAAGAAGAATTATATTACCTATCAGTCCTCTTTATTAAGTCATATTATATTAGAAGATAAAATTAATTCTTAAATAATTTAAGCACATATTTTGATTAAGTAATTGGTATTGGAATGTTTTGATAATTTTTTATATCTTTATTACTTATAGAGAATTCTCAATTACTTTAATATTGTTAATCAATATTAATAAATGCAGGTGGTAAAAAAGAAAAGAAAAAGCGAATATCAGTATAATAAATATTAGATATATGATTTATTAATCATTATTTAGCACTCCATAAAGAGATTGAATTTCTTGTTAAAATCTATGGTTATATTTTCTTTTCAGATTTTAAATGTTCCTTTTATTAGGAATATAATTAATTAACTTTTTCATTCAAACATTCAATTACTGAAATAAGTAACATATTTTATTATTTTTCTGAATGTATTCTATTTACCTAGTAATTGGTATCAATTAATTTTTCAAGTTCTTATTTCAACTTTTTGTTTTCTTCTTAGAGTTAAGATGTCTAAATAAGATAATAATGTATTACGATCTATATATGTTAAATATTGGTTTCTTTTTCTTTATTTATTTTTGCTTCCAAAGTTTTTACTTTTTAATCGTACAAAATTTCCTTTTATTATAACTACTATTCTTTTTATGAAATTTATTATTAAAATTCTTAAATTGTCTATTCTGAGTAATATCCACCTATATTATCGTTTAATAAACATTTAAATTCAGAATCTAAACATCTTGGACTTTATTAATAATGAACAGATGATCTCTAAGTTTCCTATCTTTCTGTCTACATTGTGTCAACTTATATTTTTAATTCATTTATTTATTAGTGTAATTGATGAATCTCCTTATTTTTACTTCTTTAAGTATCTTCAATCTCTTATTTCAATTACTCATTTTACATTTCCAATTCTACTACTTTACTACATTCTTTTTATTAGTTTTATGCAGTTTATTTTATTTAATCTTATAACTTAATAATCTTAGAATCTTTTAAATCTAATTATTATTTGATAATCTCTATATTTGTTTTTAATTCTTCAATAATTTTATCTTACTTATATCTTTATGCCAATTCTTGCTATAATTATTAATTAATGTTTTCCAAATTTGAATAATTCTATAATTTAAGTGATAACCTAATATAAATAGTAAGTGATAATTACATTTCATTTGATTCAGATAATTCCTTTTTTTCTTTATTAATTTAAGTTAATTAATTTTTTAATTTCTCTATTAAGGTTCCTGATATGTTCTCCTCTATATGAATGTTTTTTTACAATTCTAAAATATATTTACAAATGGAAAAATACATAATTTAATTTCAGTAATTTCATTCTCTTTTTAAATTAATTATTATTCCTATTATTTAATTTTGTTAAAGTGTTAAGTTTATTATTTATCTTATTATTCAAGTTATTATTTTAATTACTAATTTTCCTCTTCCAACTCATCTATCTTATCTAGTAACTTTCGATCTGATGATTGATGGTTTCCAATTTCTTCTTCTTAATATTGATTCATAAACTATAATATATTTTGCACTTATTCTTCATTTAATTTAAGTATTGCTTCCTATGCTAATTAAGACTCTATCATAATCTATTATATTATTCTTATTTCAATATACTTTTATAATTATTGATATCAATTTGATAATTTCACTAATATCTTAGTGTTTCGCTATTAATAAACTATTAATTTCAGGTAAATTGGGAATAGATTATTTTAGATTTGAAATCAAATTTGTTATGCATAACATATCCATTTGGAAATTTTTCTATGGCGAAGATTAAACTTTTTAAGGATAAGCTTCTGGATTCAATTTATTAAGTAAATTAGTTAAAATTCTACCATCACTTAAATCTTTTAAGGTAGTGCCTTCTGGAACATTCACCAAATATCCTATCCATTATAAAATGGCATTATGTGACATATTTGAAAATTAAATAAATATTAATAATTTAACGAATATAGTCATTCGTTCGTAAAATTGTCATAATGTTTAATTTTTGTATTCTCTAAAAACGAAAAAAGTAATGGTTTTATTAATGGAAACATAATATG
Source organism: Paramecium sexaurelia (assembly GCA_000733375.1). Lineage (NCBI taxonomy): Eukaryota > Ciliophora > Oligohymenophorea > Peniculida > Parameciidae > Paramecium > Paramecium sexaurelia. The sequence continues at coordinate 56,219 of JPFM01000026.1, forward strand.
ATTATTAATGTATATAATATTAAGCATGAAATCTTATTTACTTATTATAAATAAATATTAATAAAAATCACAATCAATAAATTATTATTTTTTAATAAAAAGACTGAATTAGAATTTTTGAGATAATTTATATATTTCTAAGTGATTATTATTAATTGTGATTTAATTTGATTAATAAGAATTATATTTTTAGATTTTATAGAAAACATTTGTAATAAAAAAGTTGTGAATAACAAAAATTGTAAAATATATTAATATTTATTTATTATTATGAAATAGATACTTTCGTAAAGCTTTACACAAGAAGTGATTCCTACTTTATTTAGAGAATAATCGGAGCGTCCAATTCCTGGACAAAAACAATAAAGGTAGAAAGAAAAATAAGGGAAAGATCTCTATGCTCTTATAGTTGATCAATAAATGATCAAATAGATAGAGATAGTAGAAATATTTAAAGAGGAAGACCACGAATCGATCTATAAAAAACATATAGTAAATTATGTTATTTAAATAAAAACTGATTATTTTGAATACACCATTCCTAAAAGATATTCAGAGTTCGAGAAATTACATGATTAAGTAAATAAGAAAATCAAAGTTAGTTGCATACCTACCAAAAAAATATGCCAAAGTTCCCATAGAAAACATTATTTTAAACAAATTCAAAAAAAAATATAGCTTAAAGATAGGAAATGTTATCAAGTAATATAATTTGTGTTATTGATAAGAATTTTTGCAACATCTATTAAAAAATTTAGATCATTCTTTGTATATCTTTTTAGAATTCTTAAATATTGAAGGTATTAAATAATTATATAAACAATAAAAAGATTAATTTTAAAAAGGCGGTTTTGATTAAAATGTTAAGCTACATTAATTCAGTAGAGACGAAAATGCATTAAAGGATTTGATTGATTCTAGTCCTAAGAAAATATAACCAAAGAATGAACCAGAACAGATGATTATACATTACTTAAAAAAGTTAAATGAGAAGGTAGATGAGAGAGGTAAAATCTTTTAGTAATTATCAAATGATTAATTAAATTTAGTAATATGGAAAAATATTGCTTCGGTAAAATTTAATTAGTATCTCCTACCATGCTAAAAGTCTTATTCATAGGAGATGAAGAGAGGGAATTAGATGGAATCATGCAAACTTTGTTAATTCAAAGCAAAGATATATAGAGTCATATAAGTTGTAGTAATGGTTTTTAATTTTTTCGTAAAGTCTTAGAGTACGATTATAATCCAAGTAATTTTATCTCACTAAGTAGATGCTGAATAGGCATTGAGGTAGTTTGGAGAAATAACTATTAAATAATTTAGAAAACTTAAAATTTAAACTCATATTTGTGGACAATAGAAGATTTGTAAATAAGATTCATTAATATTATTGCACAAATATATCAATCAAAATTAGCTGAAAGATCAAATGATTAAGTATTTAATAGATGATGATGAATGTCTACAAGAATATGAATAATTTGTTTAAACTCATCTAAATAAAATGATAGATGAAATTAAAGTAAATAAAGATAGCAATGAAAATCTTTAAGAACTATTACCAACTAAATCTAATTCTACAGAACATGCTATTTTGGAATAAGAAGCTACTATTGATTAATTAAATGAAATTAGTCAGATGAATTTGAATTGGAAGTTTGTCTAAGGTATTTGATCATTTATAAATTATTTTCTATTTAGAGTTTGAAAATCATTTTATGTATCATTTAGCTGGTTAATTTGTAAAAACTACTCATCCAATAAATTGTTCAATCGAAAAAGCTATTTTATTATTTACTGATTTGAAAATCTAATGGTTCCATGGAATGATTTAAAAGGATGTTTTAGAATAATATGATGAATTTAGAAGTTTAATCGTTGAATATTATGTTTGGGAAGATAAATCAAATTTCAAGAAAATGGCTTTTGTTAGTGAATAAGATATCATTAAAAATGATGACTCCAATTATAAAATTACTATTATCCCTAGTTTAAAACAACTACCTATCAATTATAAAATCAAATGTGATTAATAAGGTAATAACAAAATAGATATTTAGGATAGAAGATGAGTTTGATGTTTTTAAAAAAGATTACAGATAACTCAACTGTAGCCATTATTTATTAAAATATTATGGATAACACTTTCAGAACAGCTTTAACTCCTGTTATTTTAAAAGAAATTCCATGGTTTAATCATGCAATAACTAAATTAAAAGCTTTATTATGATATATTACTTAAATTAATATATTATTTATATATATATATATATTAAATTTATCTTCAAATTTTTGCTTTTTATAAAATGGGAACATGTGAATCAGATATTTATAATCCAGAAGAAAATAAAGAAGATAATTCAGAAGAATATATTGATAAAGATTTTATGCAATATGTTGTTTTAGCTAATTGGAAACCTGATGAAATTGATGGATCCAATTCTAATAATTAATTGAATTTTGGCAAAAGAAATCTAGATTATGTAAAAGGTCATAATCAATTTAATTTATATAAAGGGCCTATCTAATAATCAAGAATAACTTCAAATTAGGATTTTTATAATAATAATTCTCCCAATATCTATTAATCTAATCTTAAAGCTTTGAATTATAATGAACAATAATTTGGAGTTTCAACTTTAGCAATTAGTAGATACACTGAAATCAGCAAATCAGATATCTTGCTTCAACATAAAAACCAATCAATTTAACCATTTAATTATTAAACAGATAACCTATAATAATCATAAATAAAGCAAGTTCAATTTTGATTATTAATAAATTAATTCTATTGTATTATCTATGAGATATAAAATAATCAAAAATAGTTTATCAATTCAAAAATTAAATTAATAATTCTCATCTTCTTATTATGTAAAACTATTATTTGTTTCTAATGGATTTCCATAATCAAAACTAAAATTCACTTTTCTATCCTAATTCTAATTATACTTCTATTTTTGAAAACTTTATTAAATTTAAATGTTTTAATTTATTGGGTTTAAAACTTTTAATTATTGTTCAGGCTCACTTAAACTTTATTTATACATATTCTCATATAAATTATTTATGCTTTAATCAATAATAGAGAAAAATTCCTCTGATTAATTTGATTAATTAACCTAACAATCTTAATCGTTATTTTGATCTTATTGTGATTATCTATTTTAATCTTATTAAGAAATCTTTTATGATACAACATATTGAATATTTTAATTTTATTAACTATTTTCTAATTATTAAATATAATAACTAACTTTTAGAAGTTAATTATTCTTTTCTTTCAATAACAACTCCAATTCATTTATTTTTTCATTTAATTATGAATTTTATTATATCAGATATATTAAATCTAATTATGATTACTTAATCGATATTTAATAGTTAATCTTTTAATTCGAATTATCCTATCCAATTTTAATTAGAATTTCTTTTAGGATTTCTTTATGACTTAAATTGATTTTTAATGCTCCTTCCAATCTCTCTTTTATTACTTTATTATTATTTAGTTCCGATATTAATTATAGGTTTTTAGATTGAGGAAATTAGTTTATTTATAATTGTTATTCCTACATAATCGATATCAATTCATTTAATGAATTTTGTATTTCCAGTTGTTCCTAGATATTGATGAAAATATCCTCAAATTAAGAAAATATGCATACATCACAAACTCTTTATAGACACTATTCATGGTTTTCAAAGTTAAATAATTGTTGATCATCCATCTTTAAGGGCTATAATTAATTTAATGATTTCTAAATTTATTATTAAACAGAAACAAAACTTTCCTCTTTTTTTTTCTGAATCTATTTTGAAACTAATACTATCCTACTTGATAATTCATCAATATCAACATCTTAAATTTCATTAAATATTTTTTAGAGTTGCCTCATAACTTCAATATTTCCACAGTTATGACATATAAATGGGAATTTAATTATTTCTAAAGTATTCTTAACAATTATATTTACTGAATAAAAGGGAAACGCTTGATAAAAATGCTTATTGGCTAGTTTAATTATCCATATAATATTAAATAATATAATCGTTAAAATTATATAATTATCATTACTTAAAACAAATAACTCTAGTTCCACCTTCGTAAATTTAAGAATTTATAATTATTATGTCTTATTTTAAACTATTAAACATATTCAAGTTTTTGCCTTCACTCTCTTAACTCATAAGACTCATAACATAAATACAAAATAACTATTAAAATTCTTTTTAAATTCATTCCAATATCTTAATTAGTTAAGCTAAATTTTCAGCAAAAAGTTAACGTGGCTTTATTTCACTACATTTGAGAGTAGATTATATTAATTTAGATTTGTTTTTTTTAAGAATTCTACAATTTTAGTTTCATATAACTTATTAAACGATTATTCTTTTTGATTATCTTGATTGAGATACTTATTATATATTTTATAATGTTTAATGTTATTTTACTTAAGTAAATCTAATTTATAGTACCTTTAAAAATAAATCTCTTTTATGAATGAATTATATATTTAATAGACTTATATCTAATTATTTAATATTTTTCTATGCTATTCTATGATTTAATAATTAGCTTTAGAGAACTCTTCCGTATTATATCTGCCTCTGGATTATCATAATATTTTCAAACTTTCAGTTTGATTTTAAATAAAGGATAATCAAAGTTTTTTATGACTCCCTTAGTTTTTTGTTTATCTTTGATTAATAACGCTTTTAATTATGTATATTAGCATCTGACTATAATAATTTTATAATGATCTAAAAAAATTAAAATCTTCGTCAACATTTATTTCATTCTTGAATATGATATTTGATCCTAACCTTTTAATAGATTGGTAAAGAGTCTAGCGATTTAATTAGATTATTATGAAATAATTTAATGTTATCATATTCTTTATTAGTATCTATAAGAAAATATTATCATTTGAAATAATTAAATTAAATATGATAAACCTATTATCACCTATATAAATTGATATTGAGAACAATGTAATCCATTTATATATTTTTTACTTTATAATGTTTCATTTTGGCAATTCAGGGAATTCTTAATTGTATTTTTACTAAGTTCTTACAAGTGTTTAGTTTTAGAGTATCCTAGCTTTAGCTTCTTAGTATTATTATTATTTTAGTTTAAGACGATCATCTAAAATCTCTTAATGCTTAACTGTTTATTCTGATGATTTTTCTTATTTATCAGTATTTGCTTATGGCTTCTTCACCAAGACTTTTTTTGGTTAAGCAGATGGTATTTAACTTTATTGATATGATCAGGTACCTTCTCTCTATTTTGATGTCTGTCTTTTCATTATTATTCATATGGGAATATATATACTATTATATTTTAGTCTTGTAAAACGATATCTAATTAATATTAATATTACAATCAATCGAATTATGATCGTATTTGAACACATTCTACTCTCTAATTTATTTAATTATAACGAGATTAGAAAGTATCAATATTTCAGAAACAGATTTTAATTTTAAATATCTTTGCATATTAATAGATTTCTTCATATCGAATAAATTTAGTAGTAAAACATATTCATCATTTTGATCCTAATATATTCCTATAGGTAATATTGTTTCATCTACAACTTTTTAATGTAAAAGTTAACTGTTAAATTTAAGATTATAATTAAAATGTTTAATAAATTTTGTTTATTAAAGGTCTGAAGCAAGATTGGGAAAGCAAGCAGAATAATTGAAATTGTAAAGAGGGACTAAAAATTAATTAGTTAATTATTATATAAGTGTTATGAGAGAGAAAAAATAAGGTCCATAATAAAAAAAGAAAAATAAAATAATAATAAAAAAGATAAAAAAAGCAAATATATTAAGATATAAAAAATTAGATGTAAAACTTTATAGTTAAGTGTAAAATTTAATGACCATTTTTAGCTTCGATTTAAATAATAGATTTCTTTATATCAAATGTTATTCAAAAAAAAGTTCATTCAAGAATTTATAAATTATTGGTTTGATCATGACCAAAAATTGATATTTCTTTTCTTTCGGAGGTTACATAACCTAAAGTTTTTTATCTTTTTACTGTATTTACTTTTTGAATAGGAATAATTTAAGGTTTTATTAATCCTGAATCAACTTTTGATTAGATATTTTTGTAATTATTTTTATCTCTTTTGGTTTCTAATCTTAAAAATCCTTGCCTTATTAATTAATCTGAATTTTCACTAACTTTTTTTGAAACCTATTATTTTAATCTGGAAAGTGTATTTTTACCAAATTATAATGCTGTAGATCTTCTTAAATATTATCTCTCGCTTAGTTCATTATCATTTTAGACTTAGGTTAGATTATATTTATTACTTTATTTATTTTCATGGCGATTAGCTAGCCAAGAAAAAGCGACTCCAGCAGTAAATTTAGATTAGATTTTTTCCATAATTTTATTTTATGCGATAGTTTCAGCTTCTAAAGTTTTTATTTATTTTTCTTCTTTAATTTCTTTACTTACCTCAAATGATTATTTAATTAATTCCTCTGAAGTTTTTTAACGAAGGATAACAGTTCCCTTTTTTGATTAATTTGGAGTAGCACTTACTAACCGTTGTTATTTTAATTTTCTACGAATAACATTAAATATGGGTTCTAATCTTGCAGCTTTTAGTTTTAATTATGCTATCATCATTTCATCTTTTCTTTCTAAAATTTTATCAATTAGTTGAATTCTAATTTTATTAGATAAAAGTTAAACCTCTCATCAGCAGAGTTCAAACTTTTTAAAGAAGCTATTATCTACATTTTGTCATTAAAATCAGATAATGTATTGTATGCTTCTTAAACTCTTTATTTTTTTATATTAATAGATTGAGATTGATTAGAATCTTGTTTTTTATGTGAAGTAATGTGTTCAATTTCTAAAGCTTTTTAAGGTTTTGTATAATTTAATGCTCTATGAGTTTTTGGAGATTAAATTAGAACATCTTATTTTGTTTAACCAAAAATTGGTTATAATATTTTCTTAGCCTTATAATTAGGCCTATCTAACATAAGTTAATGGAAGCTCATAAAATAATTATTATTTATAGTTAAATTACAATTTAATAATAATCTTCAGTAAGAAATTTAGATTTAACACCTATAATAAGATTTTTTTAAAAATACCTTAAGAATATTGATAAAATCCTTCAACAAAAATTAAAGATTATATACTTTATTTTATATATATTCATGTTAATTATTTAATTTATACTTAATATGAAATTTATATGTGAATCAAGTTTATTTTTATTCTTAAAAAGTAAAAATATGAAGTGTTCCTTTGCAAGTTCCTGCAACAATAATTGAAGAGTCAGGAGTTATTGGATCCAGTACACCTTAATAAGAACTTAAACCTCGAAATCTCAAACCAGAGTCTAAAGCATCTTACACGGAATATAGAAGCTATCCATTTGCTCTATTAATTTATTTAAAATGAAAATACCCATCCAAAATATTAATACTTCTTTCCTTCTCTGATTAACTTAACAATATAGTTTTAGTTGATGAACTATCTTTAACGATGATAGATGTTAATCCTCTTACAAAACTTGTATGTGAATTTCTATTAACCCAAACAGATTTTCCTGTTTAAATATCATATGCACTAACTTTTATATTAATAAAGCCATACTCGATCCAGAATCTGATCCAATTATTAGAAGTTCAGTAGGACCTTTAGTATTTTAAGTTTTTTTCTATACTATCCTTACAAACTCTACACAAAAAGCTAATTCAGTATCTTATCTCTATATTTTATATAGCAACTTTCCATCATTTTTAAAAACTTTAATAACTCCATTTATAAATCCAACAGCGAGATAATCAAACTTTTCTTTAATTTATGATAACTTCCTAAAGGTACTTATATCTTTATTTTATTCGTCTGGATTAATTTCTTAAATCATAAGCATTCCAAAGGGACTTGTGAAATCTACAATTTATATAGAATTTTTAGATCCATGAGCAAAACATATTCCCAAATCTTTCATTTTGACAATCTCAAAATCATAAGTAAAAAATGATTAAGTTTTAATTTCATTTACACATTTTTTACTTATCCAATCCCAAACCTTTATTAATCCATGTTATGCACTAAAAATCAAATTGTTGCATTATATATCATTACTCATTCTAGTAATCAGATTAATATCACAATAGTGAATTCTAAGACCAAAGAATTCTCTTTAATGTGCTCCAGTAATAGTTGATAAAAGATGAAATTTGTGATCATCAGGAGAATCTAACCATACTTTAATATCCATATCATCACTTGTTGTCACTATAGCCATCTATCCATATCTCAAAGATTAATCAAATTCTGATAATTATCCTTGAGCTATCTCTTTTACATTCTATATTTCTCTTTCACTCAATTTAAACATTGATACACTTCTTATCCAATTTTAATGAGCTCTATGAATTACTTATTAACAACTTATTAATTTTGGTTCAAATTGCTTTGATACAACCATATCTAATTAAGGTATTTCAAAATTGCAAAACTTATCCAAAGTCTTTGTCAACAATCTTGTTATTCTTTCCTTTACTTTTTCAAAATACTATTGATTCTCTTCTATTAAATCTGTCATTTTTTATATCTATAAATCTTCATAATCTTTTGTTCTATATACTTCATGAGTTTTAGGATCTATACCAAAATATTAAGTTAATTTAACAACTAAAATATAATCAACTGTCTACTTTTCTTTCCAAAATTATCTATTTAACTAGTCTTTCCTAAATTTTTTAATGTTGTTTTTATTTCATCTATATCAAAATCTATTTTTTGCTTTGACTTTTATAGAATCATATTCACTTATTTATCAATAATTTCTAATTGCAAAATTAACGATTTAATTGACTAATTTTCTTAATACATAGTTTACTTCGCTTATTTTTAACTTAAAACTGATTAATAATTCATTTATGGCTTTATAATCAGGCTATAAACTTTCAATTTATTTATGAATTTATTATACAAAATAATTCAGATTCCAAGTATCTTCCAAATGCATATGATGATAATTCACTTAACATAATGGGCATATTGCACCTTTTTCTCTACATTACCCTTAAGTACACACAGATACTAATTATTCCTTTGCATGTCTTTAACATGGAACATCAGGAATTGAAATTACTTGCTATAAGATTTTTATCTTCGTTTGACTTTAGTCCAAAGACATAGATTTCATTTTTTATTATTTAATCAAATATTATACAATAAATGTATAATTCAATAAATATTAAATGCAATTTATAAAAATCAATCTGACACATATTCAAACCATAATCTTAACAAAATAAGAAACTATTACTCCAATAAATTATTCCCATCATCTTCTAAACAATTCAATTCACATCAAATTAATTCGTGATCCATAAATATTAATGCTGTCTTTCTGTTATAATTAATAGAACCAAAATTCCTTTATTTTCATGCATATTCTTATTAAATATAAAACCTTATATAAATTTATTCTTTTCTTGAATTATATTCTACGCTGCTTATAATTCAAACTAACAATAAATCATCTATTACTTTAATCATTAACAATTAAAATCAATATACTCAAAATTATAAGCAATCTAAATAATATCTGTATTATTAGAGGGTTCTCTTAAAAGAAATTATTAAAATTATGTTAATTATTCAGCTAAAGCCATTTAACAATTATGAAAAAAGCTAAATAAGATTTAACTAGAATAATATAAGTTGTTTATTAAAAAGATAAAGGTGAAGTGTATAAACTTAATTGTTATGGCATTAAATGAATTCATTTTTTATGACTACATAAAAATATCCCATAAACATTAATAATAATCATTATATCAATAAAAATTTGACAAAAACATTCAAAGTGAACAATTGATAAATTTATATAAGTGAAATCTCTTGTTAAACGTAAACTTTCACGAAATTAAGATTTAATTAAATAAACAAAATTATGAAAAAAAGAAGTTTTAAAATCTAAAAAAAGGATTTATAAGGTGGATTGCAACTTAACTATTATTAATCTTATTTTATATTGGATAAGTGAGTTTAAAACAAAATAACTTAGTTTTTTCACAAGTAAAACTACAAAACTTAAGAACTTAGTGAGTACTAATATCTATTGAATTTAATTGTATTTTTTTAAAGCAATTTTGATTAATAATATTTTGGTTATATATAATTATACTTAAGAAAGTATTCCTTGTTATGTTGAACTCTAATTACTTACCCTTATAATCAACAATATTTAGTAGCTATTTACTTTGATTTTAAAAGGTAGTTTTAAGGAAACTCAATCATTGGTTGGAAATGATAATGATTTAGGAATTGTATCTAATTTGAGAGATCAGAAGCTTTGTTAGCTCAATAATTAATTTGGTTTAAAAATGTGAACTAATCAAAGATCTAATTAATTTAATTAATAAAATGATTTGATGAAGAAGAAGTTGTAAGTTTGAAAAGATTGAGTTGAAAATAAATCTAATCAATAGATAAAAATTGAAAAATCATTTCTTAATATTAATTTTAATAATTAGAATTAATAAATATAATAATATGATCAATAAATTTATGGGGTATTTTAAAAATAGGCCACCATTCTAAAAGAGAGTATCTAACTCGTCTTTGCTAAGTTAATCTGATGAGATTTTATTGGATGATTTATTATTCTTAATTTCTTGCTTTGAAAATAATCATTCAGAGTTTATAACAAAAGCACCATCATATTACATAGATTAATATTTTCAGTTGACATGTGAATAGTATCAAATAAATAAATTTTCATAGGGAATATGCAAACTATTATAAAATAAGAAATAAAGTTCTTTTGACATGTCATTTGATGTTACATGAATTTTAATTAGGTATTGATTTTGCAGATCATTTTCTAAATTAAAAATTTGAAATTTTATTGAATAGAAAATCACCTAGTCTTGTTAAGACAATTTAATAAAAAGAAGAATGGTTATCCTCAAATATCTAATTAAACTATTTCTAATATTTACAAAAACTTGCTGTTAATATTTAAGTGTTTCATGCTTGTAAAGTGCAACAATATCCATTATTTTAAGAAGGACAAAAATTTATTGATATTTAAACAAAGCTTCTTTGGTTATTTAAAATAAGCAATTTAGTATAATAATGAATTTAAAGAGATAGGTTAATAGTGGATTAGGATAGATGGAGACATTGAAATCAGCATTATAAATGGTTCCTGAAGACATGTTATTAAAAGAAATAGTACTTGTATACTGGTCTGACATAATTGTATTTTACAATTTTTTAAGCAAAGAAGTATGTATATAAATAGAATTATAGATTTTATAATTATTAGATTATTACAGACATTTGGCTACTCATATTTGTTTATAATTCTACGAATTATATTTATAATTATTCTAAATAAGAAACTCTATATCTGATTTATATAAATATAGAAAACATTTCGATAGAGATAATGTAATTAAATAACCAAAATGGTTTGACGTAAATAAACCAGTTCATAAACAAATTGAAGAATTTATGTTGAAATAAAAGTTAAACATGGGTAATCATACTGATAGAACTTAATAAAAACCATAGATGTCAAGTAGAGGTTCGAAATCCTAGATTGCATTTGATGCCAGAATAGATTTAAGTAAATTACCTAGAAAAGACAATACAATCAAAACACATAGAGCTGGAAGATAGGGAGATAGTGATGGAGATGATGAAGATTTTGAAGAGTTAAAATAAATACTTCAGAATTCTAATATGTAATCTAAATTAGCCAAAAAAAAATAATAATAATAATAAAAATAATAAGAATCTTAAGTGTCTTTCTAAAAATAATCTCAAGAAGAAGGTACTGATTTACCTAAAGGTGATTGAAAAAATAAATTATGTCAGTTTTAATAATTAATGTTTTTTATAAAATTAATTAAATAATGTATTCAGGATATATTAATGCAGAAATGAGTGATTTCATAATATAGCATTAAACTTTCATTAATATTTAACTAATTTTGAATTGAAAAGTTATAATTAATTTCTGTAAAGTCGATAATGATTAATTAAGGGGAATTTTGGACCATCTAAAATTAATTAAATTGTAGAAGTTCTCATATGAATTACAACAGAATTAAAAAAATAAATAAATGTTGAGTTATTTCCCCTGAATGGTTATCTATTCAAAGATTATAATAAAAAACTTGAAGAAGAAACTATTAATGAATAAGAATTGGCCAAAATTGTGTGTTATTATTTGAAATTACTTCAATATTATTTTCAAATTGTGAAAATGATATTAAAGATGATGATGATAGGATCAATTTAGTAATGATAGGTATGATCACAAGAAGTGGATGCAATATTTAATCGAATAGTAAAAGAATTTATAGCAAGAGGATCTGATATCTAAAAAATAAATAACTTAAATCGATTATGAGATTAATAAAATTTAGACTCAATTTTTTGGAGATTTAAAAAAAATGAGGTAATTGAAATTAATAGCAGAGAGTTGAGAATATATATATATATTAAATTTATTGAAAATTAAATGATTCATTCCTTAAAACCAAAGAAGAGATGCTAATAGATATGTTATGAACATTAGTTTATATTAACTCCAAAATCTAATGAGTGTTGGATCAAGTCATAAATCACACTAGATTATTGTCCTGTCTATAATGAGTAAATGATTCACATTAAAAAAGATTTACTGGATAGTTTGAAAACATAGTTCCTATTCTGAATTGTGATAGATAGCCTGGACTTCCTACATTCATCTTAGAATATGATAGAACTTAATATTAATTCAATCTAGAGCGATATTAATAAGAACATCAATTAAAAATTGAAGAATAGAGAGCAAAGAAGACTAAAATGGTATTAAATAATTGTATTATATTTAAGTTAGTTCCAAAACCAGGCAAAAAACATAGGTATTGTGGAGTCTGTAAAAAAAATTATGAAGAATATTTAGATGTATGTCATCTCTTTATTTTAGTTTAGCATATCCAATCTTAGGAGCATATTAATACATTTAACACCTATAGAAGTGTAAATTTGATAAGAACTTTAATTCAAGGATTTCAGAATGTTATTAATCATGAATTCTCAGATTAAAAATAATCTAGTATTTTGTTTTGCGATTCAAATACAAAAATTCCAATGAATAAAGAAAACTTTGTTGCTTACTTTGATTAAGAAAGAATAGGAGTTCGATTTCAGAAATAATAGATTAAAGACATTCCTATGATTGAATATAAAATTCCAAGTTCGAAAAGAGGAAGGCCTGCAAAAACTAAATAGAAAAAAGAGACAATAAAAAAGGCAAAAGTGTAAGAAGACATTCCAATTATACCACATTATTAACCTAATACTTATTTGGACTTTTATTATCTTTAATAATAATATTTGTAAGCTTAATAACAAATTTAAAATTAATAATAATAGTATTTATGCTATCCTTAACCTTAATAATAGTACTTCAGAGACTGTATATATTATTTTTTATATTTATAGAGATGTAATATTTTAATTAAAATGCCTAATTAGATTTATAGTTTTATTAAAGTTTGATGTAATAGTAATAGCACTTTTTATAATTGAAAGAAATAGAAGAACGAAGAGAATATTCAGATAGATCCTCTCTATGGTAAAAATTAATTCAATTAACAAATTACTAACAGCCAACTCAAAATGAAATAGTTTAACTTTTGCATAGCATCATAGAATAATACGAATGTAATCCTCGTAATAATCAAAATCTAAATCATAATAATAATGATTAGCAATTTTAATGATTTTATTAATTTTAATTGTTTTTTATATCATTTAATGTAATTTCAAATCAGAATTAAACCATTTTTCATTATATATTAATAATGATTCACACAATAATTATCTATGTATTTTTATATATATTTAGCATTTTCAAACATTTAATATATTATTAATACAAATCGATTTCATATAATAATAATTATTTATTCTACTGTTAAATAAAAAAAAAAGTTTCATATTAATCTTTATAATTATTAATAATTTAATATGTAGAAAACATAATTGGTGAATTTTTTGCAGAATGGATCAAACTATTATCCTTTTGGTGATAAACCAAATAATAGTTATTCGACTGATGGCAAGTTCAAACCATTTATCCTTGAAAGAAATTAAGTTGGAAAACTTGTTAACAATGAAACTTATAATTATTCGTCAACTAGAAAAAATACTAAACAAAGAACTAGTGAGTAAATAAATCACCTCAATACTGATGCAGTAATAAGATATAAATTTCGTACGGAATTAGAATCTCCTAAATATGATCCGAATACAAATTATGTTACCTTAATACCAACTAGCTTTAAGAATGAAGATCTCTAAAGACCAATAGACATAAAATCATATACACTCAATCATAATTAAGTGGAAAGAGGTTAATTAATGAAAAAGCAATTGAAAGGACTTAATCATAAACATCAATTAATTAGTAGAAGTACAAAAAATTTGACATCTTAAATTCCAGCCATAGGAATTTACGATCCTCTACCTTTAAATAAACATTTACCAAATATTTAGATTAAATCTAAATCAATTTAAAAATTACCAGAAGTTTGGGAAAGTACTAATTCAGTAGCAACTCCAAAATTAAGTTTAAAAAATTTTGAATCAGAAATGATGTTTGCAAAATAAATAGCTTAAATTAATAGAGAAGTTGAATAATAAATGAAAAGAAATCCTAATCAAAAATTTGCAGTTTAATAATTCGATATAAACGAAAATATGAATTTAGAAGAAGCAGAATAAATGAGAAATAGAATGAAACAATATTTTTAAAGTGTTAAAGACAGCCTAACAAAAATAAAAAATTTAATTAATGTAAAAAGATGAAAGCTTGAATCATTATTTATATATATTGTTTATCTCTATAATAATTGTAAAATAGATTAAAATTAGATATATATCAAATCCATCAAATATTATTTTATTATATGGATTAATTTATATTAGATATAAAGAATAAAAATAGAGTCTGAATCAATATTTAGCTAGGTTTTATTTTAATTTTGGATCATCAAAAGTGTAATTCATTAACTTTTTCTCTATACCTTCATCCTCCAATTATGTCATTCCTTATAAATCAGTTTAGTTATCAGATTAGTTAAAATGATTATGAATTTCTTTAACTTTTAATGATTTATTATTTTTTTAAGGTTAATTACGCTAACTCTTGATAAACTTAATATTTACTTAAACTTTTTATCTTTTTACAATCTTTCTTCTAGTTCCTCCAAATCTTAAAAGTCTTCTTGTTGAAGTTACATTATCTAACTATTATTATGAAAAGATTGTTGCTATTGAGGGACAATTTATTACTATAATTAAGAAGACATATTTCTTTCACGAAATGATTTAGATGATTATTACTAAATTAAAGATCCTTTGGAATCCTAATATAGACTAATAACTCCTCTATCTTATAATTTGCTTAATAATTTTGAAGATCCTATCCTAATATTATTTTAAGAAAATTAAGAGTTTTAATAATTTAGTAGAATAGATGATTATTAACTATTAGCATTTGAAGAGGAGATACTATTTCTACTATTATTACTTTTATTAACACACTATTCTGATTAATGCCTACTTCTATTTCTATTGTCATTTATAGCTTTTTGAAAATTATTTATATCAGATCTAATTTAAATCAATTTTTACTGTTGCGATTAAATGAAGTCGACATTTTTAAATTTGTCTTCTTATTTATTTGTTCTTGCTGCTTATTTTGTCTCTTATTATGTCTATTCACCTGAAATTTTAGAAGTTCCTTAAGAATATTCAGTCCAATCTAGTCTTTTATCATGTTTAAAACCATGATTTATTGAAATTTATTCAAATAACGAATGCAAATATTTATAATCAGGGTTAGATTTATATTGCAATTACTTAACATATTGAAAATATCTAATTTAATATTAATTTACTAATTAAATTCTTAAGGACAGTCTTTACATAATTCTTCTATTTATGTCTACTGTTTTATCTAACCAACAATTTTAGTCTTATCCTTCTCTGCTACATTATGATAAGTTTACCAAGGTAGAATTCCTTTGTATAAGTAAATTATCATATATCCTATAGATTCTAAATCGTCTTTTCTACTTAATTCATAACCCTTGTGTGCTCCAATGCTTGCGTATCGAGTTGTGCCGACGAATGACTTATTGTCTTTGAATGACCTATTATTTTAATTAATATAAAATAATATAATTTACACATGTGTACCATCAGGGTCTCTATAAAATTTGGCAATCCCAAAATCAGCCAGAAAAATTTAATGAGACTCTTAATCTTTTCCTGTCATAACATTTTCTGGTTTCATATCTCTATGAATTATTCCTCTGTCAATTTATATGAACTTTTAAGTACTTTCTATGTACGCCTTCAATAATTTATATTATTTGCAGAGAAATATTGACAACGCATTTTAATGAAAATTTTTTTAACGCTTTTAAATGGTAAGATAAATCTCTCCCTAACAATTACATCACCAAACAATTATGATTATGATCATTTCCTGCCCATATTATTTTCGGAATCCCTATTTTAACAAACTTCTAACCTGGAAGCTTTTTCAACTCATCTAACATTTGTATTTCTCTCTCCAAACTCATTGAATTTATGTCTTCTTTTTCTACTTTCATGGCCACATATTCTTTTTTTTATAGATCTTAGCATAAGAAAACAACTCCAAACGAACCTTTCATTATGTAAGCCTTATCAAATGGTACCTGCACTGATCTTATGCTTTATATAAAATCTTTTATTATAGAGCTTTTCATTTTATTTTTCTTCAAAATTCATCAAATTATAAAAATTAATTAATTTAGAGGTTATATTCTTTATTTTTTGGGTTATCAATTTAATTACAAATGCTAAAACAAGCTCAAATTAGGAATTCTAAGTTGTATACCATTTACGCTAATCGACTTTATTAAAACAGTAAAATTAAAATCTTGATTTACAAATTTAATTATCATCATATATTTTGTATATAATTAATTAATTAAATATCCATTATTTTCATATTATAAAATTAATTATTATTTGTTAAATTATATTTTACTTCCAATCTACAAAGAAGCTTTGTAAATTACTCTTAATCTAACAAATTTAGACTCTATAACAAAATTACTATTTATTATTATCAATAAACTTAATAAAAACAATGTAATATGCATATTTAACAAATTTGACAGATTTTACTTTAAATTTTTAAGTTAACAAAAATTATTAAATATATCTCTACTAATCAAAATATCATTAAGGTTAGATGGAGGACAATTATTGTTTGTAGTAGCCAACAAGTTCTTGCCATTTAGCCTTATTTTTATCCAAAATTTCGAAATAAGGCTCAAAGGCTGGAAGAAAGCTTTGGATACAAGAAAATGTAGGTTTGACCACATAATCAATAAAACTATTATTATAAAATTAAAATACCCTAACTATGCCTCTGCCATATTTGTTGTATATCTATTACAAAGGTAAGAAATTGGCAAACCGAGATCTCTTTCTTTATCTCCTTACTACCAAAATTCTGCAAGTACTCTCTCTGTCCATTATTTATAGATTTCAAAATTTTTTGTCGGATTTGATACATCTGAAGAATGAACTACCAAATCCATTAATCTCTGTTTATCTTTACCATATGGTTCAAAGTCGGCTATATTAGAACACTATAATACGTGATGCAACTCGACTATTTGTAATAGCTAGTTCAGAGGCATGATGGGCCATATCTGTAGATAAAACCATTGAGATAATTGATTCTCTAATTCTTCTATATTTTTGAAATGGTAGATTTTCAAAGATGTTTGCTTTTTAATTTCCCCAAGCAATTTTGAAGCATTGGGAGGGATGAAACATTTCTAATACACTTTAATCATTATATGTTAATGCTAAATCGTTTTTACTATTAATTAGAAATGCATTAGTGAAACCAGGATGCCCATAATCATGAATTGCACCAGAAATGAGAACACAGGCAATGTCTTATTCATCCAATTAACCAATTTCAATAAATTTACATCTATTTAATAAAAAATTGCATGTTTAAGCAACATCTTATGCATGTACTCTATTATGATAGGGATTATCTTAGTAACCTTTGATTACTTCTTCAAAGTAACTTCTTACAATTTTAGGTTTGACTAAGAAAACATCATATAGATTGTAATTTTCGAAAAGAAACAACATTAAATACACTAAACCTTCTCCAGCGCTTAATTTATCACATTCAAATGGGTCTATATATATGTCATCATGTTGTTTATCAAAAAGTTCTAGAACCTAATAGCATTTAATAAATTGTATACCCTTTTAGGAATATTTAATTTTTAAAAATTAGCTAGTACTTTTTTTTATTACTATTATTAGTCAACAGCAATAATCTTTCTTACATCAGTTCTCCCTTATTGACTTTAGTTTAACCAACCCATAGCCTAAAAAATATTATATTAATATACTTCTGCATTATCTTCATCTAATTTTCCCATTTAATACAATTAATTACTACCTATTTTATCAATGCAATAGTCAATATCCAATTTCATACTTTCAAGTTCAATAACTTCTTTCAATTCTGATAAAAATCGAACTATTTTTTCAGCTGGTGTTGAGATAGTTGATATTGTAGAGAGACGTCTGAATGTTTAGGCTTTTCTAATAAGAAGAAATATTCTTAAAAATCTGAAAACTGCCTAAATCACTTTAACAACATTTGATGTTTTCTAATCAACCAACTCAAAAATCACAAAAAATAGAGATAACAATATAATGAGAGTATCCAATATAAGCCACTTATCTTTATAGTATTTCTAAAATAATTTTTGATTCTTACTTTAACACCCCAAGCATAAAGGCCAACTGCTATTTCTAAAATGAAAACAATAAGTATTCCCAATTCAATCCAACTTAATATCAAAGAGACATTGTCAAACTATGTTTCATCCATTAATTCTTCTAATGCTACTATAACAAAGATTAGGATTGCATATACTCCAACCAAAGCAATAATGCTAATTGTTACAGACTTTGAGTTAATATAATCCTAAATCTTTTATTCTTATTCAGTATACAATCTAACCGTAATCATAATTACAAATTACCTCATATTAAGCTTTTTTCTTGGGATTTCAAGTAACTTATCACTTCTTTTGGAAGATTCTCCTCTCATAGTTTATTTATCTGGATTTTCAAGACTTCTTAATTGAGAATCAGATCTTGAAGCCAACATATTTAATGTAATAATTAAAAAGTAAATCAAAGTTACTAACTATTATTATACATGTTTTGGTAGTAAAAATAACATATCCACATCAAATTCAGTATTAAATATTTGAATTATTTATTTCTTAAAATTGAGACTCAAATTGTTGTTCCTCTCTTTTACATTTGTTTAGCTGATCAATACCTAAACAATTGTAGACAATATAAAATATTATAATAAACAATTAAAAAAAATTTGGATAAAATTATAAGTGGTCATATATTGTTTATAAAATTTTCTAGATTCATTAAAATGTCATACGTGTATATAGTTTTAGATTAAAAGTGAAATAAATTAAATTTAATATAATAATTACTTTTAAATGTAAACAGAGAAAGAAGAAATTGTAGACGAACTTACATAATTAAAAATAGAAAGATCTAGGAGAAGACAAAGAAAAGAATGGGAACTGAAAATGTTGGGAAAATGCATAACTTGGTTGATTTATGCCTATGCAGCAGGGATTATAACAACGGGACTGAATTACATTTTGGTAATTAAAGTAATGGAACTATTAGTTAGAAAAAAGTTTTAAGTATGAAGGAATAGTAGAAGATAGTTGTTAAGACTTTAAAACACTAAAATCAGTGAATGATCAAATATTCCCTCTATTAGATGAATTGACTGTATATATTAGAAATTGAAAATTATAGTACAAAAAATATTTTAAGATCTTCAGAGTAAACTTAGAAAATGATTGTCCATTCTCTATTGGAGAATATATATGTACAAGTAAAAAATGTGTAATTTGCACTTGTAACACGTCTGAAGTAAATAAAAATTAAATTTTCTAGATTCCCTAAAATTGGCTATCACCTGCATCATCACCAATCAATAAACCAAAAGATGAATTCGCATTTTGGGATTCTGAGAGATATCTATGTATAATGATAATAAGAGTGTTTAGCTCCTTCTGAATGGATATGGCATGTTGAGGATATTGAAAATGATAAAGGTGTGTATGTTGATTTGAAATTAAACCCTGAGGCATTTACAGGTTATCAAGGACAACATATTTGGGATGTGATATACAAGGAAAATTGTTACTAAGGTTCATTAGATGATATGTGCAAGGAGAAAAGAGCCTTGAATAAATTAGTTTAGGGATTACATACATCAATTTCAACTCAATTAAGTGAATTCTACGTAGATTTAGCAACAAATAAAACATATCCAAATTACCCTTTGTATTTTTAAAGAGTTGGTAACCATCCAGAAAGAATTAGAAATTTATTCTTTTTATATTCTGTTCTTTTGAGGGCAGTTATATTAGCATCACCTGGCATACAAAAACATGATGTAAATTCTATGTCCTTTGAAGAAGACGCTAGATCAAAATAATTGTTGAACCAAATATTATCTTTGGGAAATAATTAATGTTCTAAACCTTTTGATGAATAATAGTTCTTTAATTAAATAACATTTGTAATAAATAAATGAATATGTTTAGGATTAAAAGAAAGATTACTAAAGATATATTCATAATATAAGTAGAATAATGGATTGTGTAGAATGTCAAAAATGCAGAGTATTTGGAAAGATGTAAACTTATGGATTGGGAACAGCATTAAAAATCCTGTTTTCTGAATCACCAAGTGAATTTTCTGGAAAATTGAAAAGAAATGAATTAGTTGCATTAATAAATACATTTGGAAAGGTGTCGAGTTCTGTAAAAGCAATAGATCTTATGTTTGAAAGAAGAGCCAGATTTCATTACAATCTTCTATTAACAATAGGTATAATAGGGGGAGTCTTCATAATATTCATGAAAGCAATTAAAGTTATCTATGCTTAAATGGATAAGAAAATATAAAATATGTTTAAAGGAATGCCATCTGACAATCCTTAAAAAGTTAGTAAAAACACTAAGAGTAAACGTGATTGATTTAAAATATAGATAGACATAAATATATATATATATATATTGTACCATTTTTAAATATCAATTTCATTGTTATTGCTATGCTGTTTCTGTTCCTTCTTCTGCTCTTCTTGGTCCTCTATTACCACCTCTACCAAAGGGTTTGTTTCCTCTAGGACCTCTTCTTTATTCAGGAACATCATCTTCGAACTTTTTATCAGCTTTTTTGAAAGTGGCTGGAATAACATCTTCAACAATGCCTTTAGAATAGATGATTTTGATGTACCCAATTTGTCTCTGACATATTTTACACCTTCAGCCTTTAGGTAATAATAGTAATATTGCCATGAGAATACTAAATCTACAAGCTTTTTGTCTCTCAAGCTTCTTAATAACATCCAAACTTCCAAATTTTTTACTCCTGTTTCAGCATGAACTGGAAGTGCCATATCCTTGAATTCTTATTAAATTTTACCTTCTTAATAACAATAACACCTTCCAACAATAAATATTCATAAACTTTTCTTCTGTCTTATCTCTTTACTTGAACCATGTAAAATAATGGATTTGATTTATTTTAAATTTTAAAATAAAATAAACAAATACGCAATAATGCTTTCAAGAAAATCTTTTTTATTCAATCCTTGTCTTTATAGATTTTGCTCATTCAGAGAAGAGTATGATACATTCGGACCAATCAAAGTTAAAAGTGATAGACTTTGGGGAGCTTAAACCTAAAGATCAATCTAAAACTTTGATATTTGCAGAGACACTGATAAGATGCCTCTCCCAGTCATCAAAGCATTTGGAATTCTCAAAAAATCAGCTGCTATTGTAAACAAGAGATATGCACTTAAACCTGAAATTTCTGATGCCATTGCTAAAGCATCTGGTAAATTCATATTTTAATCTACTTTTAGATGAAATCATAGCTGGAAAATTGAATGACCATTTCCCATTGGTTGTATGGTAAACAGGATCAGGCACATAATCAAATATGAATGCTAATGAAGTTATTGCTAACAGAGCCATCTAAATCTTAGGTGGATAAATTGGTGGTAAATTAGTTCATCCTAATGATCATGTTAATATGAGTTAATCCTCTAATGATACATTCCCTACTGCTATGCATATTGCAACCGTCATTCAAGTATCAATAATATTTAGAATTTCAAGACTAATGAAGTTTTGATTCCAGGATTATAAACACTTTTGACAAGTCTAGAAAGAAAGGCTTAAGAATTTGAAAAGATTATTAAAATAGGTAGAACACATACATAAGATGCAACTCCTCTAACTTTAGGTTAAGAATTTAGTGGATATGCCCAATAAATAAGAAACAGTATTGAAAGAGTTAAAACATCTCTTCATTAAGTTCAATATTTAGCATAAGGAGGAACTGCTGTTGGAACAGGTATCAATACATATGTTGGATTTGCTGAGGCTATTGCTGAATAAGTAAGCAAAGAAACAGGATATGAATTCAAAACTGCTCCAAATAAATTTGAAGCATTAGCATCTCATGACGCATTAGTTGATTTTCATGGATCATTAAATGCAGTAGCTGTTTCTTTAATGAAAGTAATAAATAAATTTAATTTATTATTATTTTAGATTGCCAATGATATTCGTTTCTTGGGATCAGGTCCTAGAAGTGGTTTAGGAGAATTAATATTACCAGAAAATGAACCAGGATCATCAATTATGCCTGGAAAAGTGAATCCTACATAATGCGAAGCTTTAACTATGGTTTGTGCTTAAGTTATGGGAAATTAAGTTGCTGTAACTATTGGTGGTTCAAATGGGTACTAATCTTGAATATTTATTTAGACATTTTGAATTGAATGTTTTTAAACCAGTCATAATTCATAATGTTCTCCATTCAGTTAGACTCTTAGGTGATGCAAGTGTATCATTTACTAAGAATTGTGTTGATGGAATTCAAGCAAACACAAAGAAGATTGAAGAATTAATGAATTAATCTTTAATGCTTGTTACAGCTTTGAACCCAT
This sequence comes from Paramecium sexaurelia, assembly GCA_000733375.1. Taxonomy (NCBI): domain Eukaryota; phylum Ciliophora; class Oligohymenophorea; order Peniculida; family Parameciidae; genus Paramecium; species Paramecium sexaurelia. The sequence continues at coordinate 79,411 of JPFM01000026.1, forward strand.
ATATTGGATATGAAAAAGCTGCTAAAATTGCCAAGCATGCTCATAAACATCATTAAACATTATTAGAAGCTGCATTAGAACTTAAATTATTAAATGAAGAATAATTTAAATAATGGGTTAAACCTGAATCCATGATTGGACCATAAGAATATAAACCAAAGAAATGATATAAATTATAAAATTAATTATTATAATAATAAAAGTATTATGGATTCATATTGAGATACATTCCTGCAGTTTAAATTAACTAAAATATCTATGCTTATTAATTTATAAATAACAATTTATGTAATAAGATTTTTAATAAAAAAAGATTCTTAGAAACTTCAAAGAAAATCTTTATATAAATAGGTAATTATAATCATAATCATAATCATAATTATAATTAATAAATTAGCTTTTAATATATATTATTGGGAATAAATGGAATAAATTGTAAATTATCAAATAAGTTTACGTTTACTTTTTAGTTTTGGCTCATTTTCATCAATATTATTAATACTATTACCTTCATCATTTTCTAATTGTCTTAATTTTTTTACTTTTTTTTATATTTTCGGTAAATCAAGATCATCTTAAAAGACTTAATTTTATTCAATGTCAATTTATTCATCTATTTTAAAATCTAATTCATTAAACTCATCTAATAGCTCCTCTTGAATAGGAGAGGCTTCAGGTAGGTAATATACTACCTACTTTCTTTCTCTTTATCCTCTTCCATATTCTTTTACTTCCTAGACTTCATTTTATTTAGATGTAATCCATTCAGGAACTTCATCTTCTTAAATTAATCTGTAATTATAATATTAATCATCTTTGTTTTCATTGAAATTTTTGTAGATTAATTTTTCCTTCTCATATCTTTATCTATCTAATTCATTAAACATCTCAAATTCTTCTTCACTTCTAGCTATCCATTCATTAATTTAAGTATCATCAGGAATTTCTTCTGCTTCAAACAAATCTACTTTATTTTTTTATCTAAAGAAATCTTGTAAACGTTCCCTTCTTTCTTAGTCAGTTGATCTTTAATTATACAATCCTGCTTAAATAATAACTGCATCCAATCCCATTTTATGTTCAGCTTTACTTAGAATATTACCTTCAATTTATGTTGCAGTAATCAATCTTAATACTCTTACTTCATTCTTTTATCCAATTCTATATGCTCTATCCTATGCTTATAAATCCATCATTGGATTCCAATCACTATCAAACAAAACAACTGTATCTGCTGATTATAAATTCAATCCCAAACCGCCAGCTCTAGTACTTAATAAGAAAATATTATATATTGAATTTTCTTAATTAAATAATTAAATTCTAGATTCTCTATCTTCTGATTTAGTTGAACCATCTAATCTTAAATATCTCCATCCTCTATACTCAAAAAACGATTCCATAATATCCATTAATTATGTCATTTAACTAAAAATTAATAATCTATGTTTAAAGAATAATAGTTTAGGAATAATTCTATCTAATAATTCAAATTTTCCACTTGATCTCCAAATCTCGTCTGTAACTCTATTCATATCCAAATTTAACATAAATAAATAAGGATGATTACAAATTTTTCTTAATTACATCATCAAATTCTATAATGCTTAAGATCCACTCTTTCCTGATTATTAATCAAATGTCATTACTCCTCTTTAATTAATTTAATCATATATCTTCTTTTACCATGCTGATAACTTTATTTTTATAACATATTCTGTTTTTCTTGGTAATTCTTTCTCTACATCCTTTTTAACTCTTCTCAATAAAAATGGCCTAAGAACTTAATGCAATCTATTAATAATCAATAATTATTCTTCTTCATCTAATTAGATATCCTTCTCACTTGCTCCCATAATATTTAAAGGAGTCTAAAACCATTTTTCAAAATCTTCACAAGATGAAAATACTTTTGGTAACAAAAAATTCAATAAAGCCCATAATTCAGCTATATTATTTTATAATGGTGTTCCTGTAAGTAATAATCTTCTATCACTCTAATATTACTATCCTAAAATCATAGCAAACTTGCTTCTTGAATTCTTCATCCTATGTCCTTCATCAACAATTATATATTTCCATTCATATTTTGATAAAGTCAACTTATCCTTTAAGACATACTCATAAGTAGTAAGACATATATTCCATTTAGTTGTTCTCATTTATTTTGAAATTTCTTTTCTTATCTAAGGAGATCCCTTATAGATTATTTTTTTAATAGAAGGTGCCCACTTTTCAAATTCGTTTGACCAATTACTCAAAGTTGATAAAGGTACTATGATAAAGTAAGGTCCAAAATTCTTTTTTGTTTCTATCAAATAACATAATAATGATATAGTTTGAATAGTTTTACCCAAACCCATTTCATCAGCCAAAATACCATTCAAATTGTTATTATACAAACTTACCAACCAATCTAATCCTTATAATTAATATTATTTCAATTATCCTCCTTCTAATAATGCTGGCTAAGTTGTTATCACTTCTTTAATTTTATGAGTTATATTATAATACACTTTATTAGCTTAACTTAACTCATAACCTAAGCCATTATTTGTGTTCATATTATCTATTACCTCATCTTCTTCTGTAATTTCTTCACCTTTTTATATCTTTACTCTTGCACCAATATCTTTTAAAAACTAATCTGTTTATCTTAAAATTGAAACAACCCTCTCTTTCTTTGCTTCATCTAATTTTTCCAACACTTAAATATAAGTTTCTAAATTTCCTCTTCTGATATGCTCCATTCTCATTTATTTATCTCTTTACTATTCTCTTTATTCCAATACAACCTTAAATTAAACACTTCTTTTTCTTGCATGCTTATATTTCTTTCTATGAAATTCCATAAATTCAATCTAATGTGCAAATATTGCAGACATAAACTCTTTTTATTTTATCTTCTTTCTTCTTGCTTATTCATGTCTTATCATACTTAATTCAAACTTATCTGACAACTTACTTTCAGGTCTCCTTTAAGGTTTATCTCTTTTAAAATAGTTTCTATCTAATAATATTCTTTCCAACATCCTTGATTACAATACTGCTTAGTTTTCTTCTTACAATAATGGATTTAGAATAGACTCTTTAACTTTCAGATAAAATTCCTTTGAATTTATAAACAGTAATTCAATTTTCAAACTCATATACTTGGGATCATTTTAATGGGTTTTCTTTAGCTCCTATTCTATATCCATTCTCCTTTTCTCTACATAACCTTACATTCGTTCACTAAATAAAGACATATCCTAAAATAATCATATCAACAACCATACATCACAAGTCTAATCTAATTTAAGTTTTGGATTTCTGTCTCGAAAAATTGATTTTAGTTCCTCATTTTTATCAATTTTGTCATGAAAATACTAAATGGAATTCTAGAATATCTTTTCCCTCTCTACTTCCCACTAGTCTTTGCTGTATGGAAACATTAATTTTTCATTTTCTATGTGGTGATTTCTATAAGGTTACTTTCAATCTTACCTTTAAACTTGCTTGTAACAAATAATTTACTACCTCAGTTGGTATACTTATTTTTCATCTTAATTCTAAATAAATATAAATGAATATTTACATAATCTGCTTCTTATTACATTTTTAAAGATTTTTTAAATCTAATGCAAAAATTTTTATATTTTATGTATAAACACTGATCCTTAAATACATGCAAATTTTAATCATCTAAACAAAAAAAGCATTGATAATTTTTTGCTATGATTCCCTTCTTCTAAACAGATCAAATATAAACTTCTAGAAAATGTTAAATTATGGAATAATTAAATAAAATCTCTCTCTATTAAAATTTATAAGCATCTCTTTTAAAAATATATTTTCTTCTTATCTCTCTTATTTACATATATTAACATAGTATACAATTTAAAAATTTATAACATTACGAAGTATTTTCTTATTTAAATCTATGAATAATAAAATTTCTTTTTTTTTTTTACTTATAAATTTCATATAATTTTTTATTAACCTAAAATACGTAATCATTTTATTTTCAATTCAATTAAATGGAGATTAGATATAAAACAAAAAATAAATAAAATTCTAAAAACTAGTCCTTTTTTAATAATAAATTTTGAATTATATTATTTAATGAACTTCATATTAGTGTAAAATTAAATTTAGAAAAAGTTTATCTTTAGAAAAATTAATTATTAAGTTCTAAATATCAAAATTTGAAAAAAATTCTATTTATTTAATTTAAGCCATGATCATATTTATTTCTTTTGAGGAGGTGCAATAGATTTTGTAACTTTAGTCAATAATTTGTCTTTGCTAGCTATTGGAGATTGATATTTTTTTAGTTTATGAGTATTTGTCTCAATTTCCTATTTATTATAATCATGTAATTTAGAATTTTTTAATTAATTCTGATTAATCAAATAATCCTATCTCTCTTATTCTTTTTATTTTTCTCTTAACATTTCATCAAGAGCTTTTTAATTTTACTCTGTTCTTTACTTATCAGTAAAATTCTTTGTTGGCACTTCACCTAATCTCTATCTATCTATATTATTTTAAGCTTTCTATATTTTTTATTTAATTTATGCCTAAAGTTTTTATAATTCTAATTATTATTCCATTTGACTTGTAATTTTATGTGATTCATTAGTTTAAGTATATTTAATATTTAGTTATTTACTTTTGTTTACTTAATTTTTTATTTATCCAACTTCTTTATAAACTATTTATTTTTGCTGATCTTATCTTTTTATTTAATCAAGCCATTTCAGAAATTCTTTATCGCTTAATTCTTCCCTTTTTTTATTTATCACAATATTAAATGTAGGGTCTTCCATTAATATAGATGCTATTTAATTCTTTTGCTTTAGAGCTTCTAATTCCTTTTAATTTAGTAATTATTCACGATTTGGTATCATAAAATTTTACAATAATATATTATTTATATAATATTCTATGCTGATATTCATCAAATCTCCACTTTTTTTACTTTTTCTCCAAGATCAGGAACTTCTTATGATATTACTTTAAGTTTATCCTTATTTTATAATAATTCAGCTGTATTCATTTTTGTAGTCTTTTATTTAACCTTACCTTATTTTTCTTAGATTTAACTTTTTAGTATATCAGCATGTCTTAAATTAACTTCTTTAATATACTAAATTTAATATTAACATGTAATTACATCAAATTTTTTTTTTTCATGATCATTATAATTATCTAAATCTTATTTCCATATCTCTGCTTATCTTTTATTTAATTCCTCCTCTTCTTCTTATCTTCTTTTTTTTTCTTCAATTTATGAATTTAAAAATGATCTTAATTATTATCTTTAATCTAATTATTTTAACTTCTTTTTCTCTTCTTCTATTTTTTCTCTTTCATTTTATTAAATTATATTTCTTAACATTTTTTCATCTTCCTACTTAATTAATTCTTTTTAATCCTTCACTACTCCTTCAGCAAACATTCCCATTACCTTTTTCATTTTTTCTTCCCTTTATTTTCTTTCCTATTCTCTTTATTCCTCTAATTAATTCTATAAACTTATATATTGTTATTGCATTTAAGTTTCTGCTTCCTTCTCTTACTTAGCATCTTCCAAAGCCTTTTTCCTATACTCTTCATTTTCTTTCATCATCCTTAGAAATCTCTCTCTCTCTTTATTTCTTCTATTTAATTATTCCCTTTGTTCCAATTCCAATTCCTCCCTAATTTTTCTAACCAATAAACCATCAAGCTCTTTTTCTCTTTTAGATTCTACTTTTCTAATTTAATAAATATAATGAATTTACTTTCTTTGCTATTCATCTCTAACTTATTTATCTCTTTGCAACTTCTCATTGTATATTTTATTCTTTAAATTATCTTGTTTATCCTTTTCTCTTTAATCATATACATTTAGTTGATAATGGTGCAATTTCACATATGCATCTTCATCCTATACTTCTTCTTATTTCTTATTTTATTTTTCATTAATTTATCTATCCAACTCATTCTTAATCTTCTTTTTGAATTCTTACTTTCTAACAAGTTCAAGTTCCTTCTCCTTCTTATACAATTCAGTATCAAATTTAACTAATGTAGCCCATTCATCATCTTCATCACCCTCCATCATGTAAACTGATTTTGGTGCCTTACATATAATTTCTCTTCATTTACCTTTGATGATGTCTCTGAATATAGATCTTAACGTTATTATTGAACTTATTAAATTTATTAGTTTGATTTTCTTGATTAACTACTTGGAGGTTTTAATTAAGGAATCTATTGCTATTATTATTATTGCGTAACTACCATTTACTATACTTTTATACCTTATGATTCTTTAATCGATTAATCTACTTGCGATTGGGTTGTTGATCCTGCATTTTGAATTGCTTATTAAACTTATTATTTTAAGTTTTTCAATGTAACATCAGTAACTCTAGTTTTTGAGAAATAATCATTCACTATATTCGTAATAATCTAATCTCTAAAATGTAAGTTACTTATATTCTGTTTTTATTGTTCTTTCCAAAATCCTTTATAAATCTTTCCAAAACTGTTTACTTTAGTTACTCTCTTTGTTATTGAATAAGAGCTTTATCAATACTCTCTTTTTTCTTCGACTCATTTGTCACAGTACTCATGATATTTATATAATAAAAATTAATTTAAAACCATTACTTAATACATTTGTATTTATTTAATTAAAGCGCCAATAATGGAAAAATAAAAAAGGAAGAAGCATGGAGCACACAATGAATCAAAAAGTTTGTGGAATTATACATTGTCTCCAGGATGGTCCTAAGAAGAAGTCAAAATTTTAAAGCTTGCCTTACAAAAATTTGGAATTGGAAAATGGAGAAGCATTATATAATCAGAATGTTTACCAGATAAATCAATTGGATAAATTTATATCTAAACCTAAAGAATGCTTGGATAATAATCTTTGGGAGACTTTATGGGTATTTACCAATTAACATATTATATTAGGATTGTAAATTGATTTAGAGAAGGTTTGGATAGACAATAATTAAAAAAAAGGAGTAATGAGAAAAAATGGATGTGTCATAAATACTGGTGATAATCCAAATAAAGAAGAAAGAAAATAAAGAATTGAAGAAAATAGATAAAAGTATTCAATTACACAAGATGAAGTAATTTTATTCATAATTATACCAGATTAATAAAATTAAGCTACCTAGATTTAAGAATGATTGTGTAGCTAAATATTTTACAATATAAGAAATAGAAAATGATTAATTTACAACCATAGAAAAATTACAACATTTTGTAAATCTTGAAATTGAAATTGATAAAAAACTCAAAAAGATTTAAGTTATGAAAACTAATGCAAATGGTAATGGTAATGGTAATACCAATGGTAATGGTAATCATAATCATAATCATAATCAAAATAATCATTAAGAAGAATAAAAATGATTTTAATATTATTTATTTTAGAGTAATTGATTATATTATGCAATTAATAAAATTATTGTTTAAAAAAATAAAATTATAATTTTATATAAATAGAATATGAATACATATTAGTATATAGTATACTTTAATTTGATAATTATTATAGAAATAGATATTAATATAGATCAGCCATTAATTTTGCTTTTATAAAACTAAAGTTCTTATTTAGTTAACTAAATCCGTTTACCTGTTTCATCTATTAAAGGGTGTCCATCTTAACTGAGAATAAATCCATTTTCATCAACTTAATACATTAATTCTTCATCTTCATCTTCATTTTCATGTATAGTTGACATTCTTTAAGCTAAAATTAAAATTTGATTTGTACATTTTAATTGATCAAATTCTTCTTTAGTAATTTATAAATTATTTGGATCATGAACATTAATATTATCTAAACTATCTATCATCATTTATTCATTCAAGGCTTTAATAGGAGAATCTTCATTAGATTGATTAATAGTTTAATTAGTTGTCTTTTGAATCATAAATTATTAAGTGATAGATGGCTAAGCAACTTATTATAAGGGTTATGATTATTGTGATTTATTTTATTTATTATTTTAGATATTTGTAATATCAGTAAGTGGATGATCTGATTATATATATTCAATTTCATGGATTTCACTATTCGAATCTTTACTAGAATTGAGTATTGAACTTAAATGTTCTGGTATTTTTCGATTGATTAAATAATCATTAACTTATTTATTGAATTATTCATATTTCTTTATATATTAATCGTAATTGTCTAAAGAATTACGTTAATTTAAATGTTTCTTGTATTAATATTCTTCTGGTTCATTTTCTTTCCCTTTAAATGATTTTTATAATTTATCAGATTATTTACTTGTTGATAGATTTATTTGATATAATTAAGATTTCAATTTCTCAATTTACACCTGCAAAGCCTTAAAATCCGTTTGTTCTTATTTCTATAATTTATGAATCATTTCTCTACAAGTTTAAGTAATTTAATAATTTAATTACTCTTTGACTTAATTTATCTAGGATTCAAAATTAACAGGCTCTTTTTTTTCTTATTATTATTATTGTTATTAGATAATAAGTTATTATTATTAATGCATATAATCTATCTATTTAGTCTATTATTCAAATAATTTTAACATTTCCTCTCTTTGGTTTCTTAAAGCATTGTCTATGTATATTTGCAAAGAATTTGTATTTGGAGTAGGTCTGATGTTTGGTTAAGATTATAAAACTGGAGCCACTGGAGACTTACTTGAATTACCATCTGGCTAACTCATTAATCTTAGACTCTAAAAGCCTTTTGGACAAACTTACTAATAAGGGATTTAATTATTTTCTCTTTCTTTTGATATTTATCTTACTTCATTGTCTATTCTTAAATACTTAATTCTTACAATTTTACAATGAGACATATTAAACAGGATGAGTTGTTGGAGTCACTTATAGAAATTAAAATCTATTAGAATGTTCTAATTTAACAATAAATAATACATGAGATTATAGTATTTCGTTAAATAGGACTTGATGGTGCCGGAGATAATCTACGCTGTTAATTCATTAATAGTAAATTAAAATTTGAAATTATTAATTAATATTATATTAAATTAAAAATATACTTATTTTTCATTTAATTCCTTTTATAAGAATTTAACTGTCTACAAAAGAATAATAATACCATATAGGCTATAAATTTCTAAGAATTTATAGATTTTTAGCAAATCAAGTAGCGACTGACTAAAATAACACTTTATTTAAAATAAAGTAGGAAAAGATAAATAATTAAAAATTAATTTTAACTCAAAGAAAAATAAAGCCAATATTGACAATAAATGTTTCTGATACTGAAACATTAATCGCTTCATCCCTTCAAACAAAAACGAGATTTTTGAATTTGATAAATTGGTTTCCCTACTTTTTTTTTAACAATTTTTTCAAAGATAAATCCTAATATGAAGAACAATTGGACAAAAAATAATTTTATTTGAAATTGTAAATCAGTATACATTAGCAAAATTATATGGTTTTCCTCCTTATTTTCACTTTATTTGACTTTATATGAGCATATATCTTTTTGGAAATTAAAAGAGATTTTGTTTGCAAATCTCTTCAGAAACTATAGAATATAACATGGAATATGTTATTTAAAACTATACAATTCTATTATAAATTACAGCTGTAATGTTTTATCCTTAAAAAATGTTTCAAAAAAACATTGTTCTCTTCTTAAAGAATTAAAACAATCATGTAATTTATCATATATACATATAAATTAGTATCAATTATAATGGCTTCTGCTTGTTTTGCTACCTATAGCATGTCTATTTCTTTGTTTAATATTTGCATATCCTTAAGTGCTAGATTTGATTAACATTCTTATTTATACTTTATACTATCAATAGAATTTCTATTTGATGCTATAGAATTACGATCACAAGTATTTATGACTTTCTCAAATTTTTCAATAAAACTTTGTTTAACACTATTACAAGTTATTTTGTCAAGATTTTTCAAACTCGTCTTTTAGATAGAATCTTGCAATTTTATATCTCTATAAAAATTTATAATTTCATCTTAAGTGCATAAGCTAAGATTTAATTCATTATTTGAAGGAGCAAATTCTTCATCTGATATTGAACATTGTTTTTTTAAGATTTCTTAGTATTTAACTCTAAATATATTAAAATAATACTTTTTTGCTTCTTCTATTTATTATTTAGCTTGTATATCAAATTTTACTAAATAATCTTAAATATTATTTTTTATGATTTATCTATATTTGTCTAGATTTTTATCAATATGAGAATCTCTTAAGGCAGTACTCTGATATTTATCTGACCAAAATTCAGGACAATGAATGCGACCACTATTAATTAATGTGACTTTATGTTTTTAAGGTTTCAATGGTTCAAATTTACGTTTTCTATATATGGCAATAGTATCTTTTCTATCTTCTAATGCTTTATCTTTCAAAAGAAACTGAAAATAGAAATATATTATTTAACCGGCAATGAGAGCATCATGTTAAAATTAATTTTTCGTTTATTTGCTAATTATTGTAGAGTGAATTATTCAATTGGAGGCAGCATGCTTAACTGTGATTTCATGACTTCAGAATTATAATGAAAATCGTCTTACATGTATAAAATTTAATATTATTAAAAGAAAGTCAAAAATATGAAATTATTAAAGATATATAAATTTTGTGATATATTTTCTGATGAAATAATTCATTATTGTAAGCAATTTATAAGATTTAATTTGGATGTGAAAAAAGAATTTTAATATTATTTTAAATAAAAATTTATCAGAATAGAATGGAAATCGGAGTTCAAAAATAAACAGATGAAGAAAAGCAAGCACAGCCCAACCAATTTAATAAATTAGATGATAGTGGTGATAAAAAGTAATCAGGATATTGTGGGTTCCTTACTGTAGAGTATTACTAGAATTTTACAATAGATATTATACTCCTTATTTCAATGTTACAGAAACTGATGTTTTATCAAGAATCAAAGCCACATTTCTTCCATTCAGACCAGATTTTCTAAACATAACTAAAGATAACCCAGATTTGTATTTATAATCAATTGATTCAATAGATGGGGACCAATATGGATTAATGCTACTTTAATTTTTATGATTACAGCTATAGCAAATTTAAGATAAGTAGACTCAGAAAAACAGAATCAATCATTTGATGTTGGCTATGTTCCATAAGCAACAGCATTATTATATATAATTGCATTCGGAACTCCTGCCATTTTAGCTATAGTAATGAAATTCTTAGGAGTTGATTTGAGTTTCTTTTAAACTATATGCTTGTATGGTTATTCCATGTCAACACTATTGCCTATTACTATTCTATGTTATTTTTAGAATTAGTTGTTTTTGTGGTTAATTATAGCATATGGAGTTGGAAATTCAATATTGTTTTTAATTTTTAATTTGAAAGAGTATCTTTTAATATCATAATTTTAGAGAGTTAGACAAATTATAGATCTAAAAGAAATACATCATTATTGGCATAGTAGTTACAATGCAATTGTCTCTCTACTTATTTTACAAATTGGTTTTCTTTTCATATGTATCAGAAGGAAAAGTGGAAACCACTGCTGCTGCAATAACCGATTCAAATGTACCAGGAAAATGATTATTCTAAATTTATTTTTCATGATGAAAATATTTAGTTCTATTCTTTATTTTATTAACTTTTCCTTATTTAAATTACTTTATTTTATAAGATGAATTTAAATATCTTTTTTTTTTTAAAAAAGGGTTCTTATCACTTAGAGTAAATTTACTTAATGAAGTTTAATTTTAATAAGCAAAGGATATTTTGAAATATGATGAGAAGTTAGTAAAACGTAATTAAAATAAAAAATTAAAACATAACTCAAAAATGTCTGGACATCAAATCATAACTCAACCTTAGAGTCGTAGTCAATATCAGAGCAATAATAATATCTTGACAGCTTAACCAATTCAATAGTAGTCTTAGAATCCTCTGAATTACCCAAGTAATGCTATTCCTGCTCCTTTCATGCCAGCTCCAATTGTTTAATAATAATATATGCAATCTCAAGTATATTAATAACCAAAGCCAATGGAAAATACAGTCAGGTATTAATAATAACCTGAAACTCATTGTCCATTTTGTTTGACTTGTTAATAACATAAAAATGATTTATTATCAAAGTAAGAGGCCTAGAAAGCTAAACCTCAAGGAAATAGCAATTTCCCTGAATATGAATATGGTGTTTGTCCTGATTGTGAAGGAGTAACTGGTGAAGGAGATCCAGATGATGATATTGGATAAGAAAATTAGAAACTTCGAGATGACATTGCTGCAAAAGCTAAAGCAAATAGAAAACTAAGGAATGATGTGGCTAGATTATAGACTGAATTAGATAGAATTAAACATTTGCCTGAAGAAAATGAGAAATTGAAAGCTATGATTGGTCCGTTAGAAGATTAATTAAGAGATGCAAGACATAAAAATTAAGATTTATTAGATGATAATAATAAATTAGGAAATGTAATTCAAATTGTTAATTGTATTAGTAAGTCAAAGATTTAAGAAACAATATAGATAAAGCTAATAATGCAGCTAAAGATAATGACAACTTAAAGAAAGAAATTGATGATTTAAGAAAGAAGAATAAAGATAATGATAAGGTGATTGAAGAAAACAATGATCTTAAAAATAAATTAAATAGATTAAAGGGAGATAGAGATAAAATGTTGGCAGATTTAGCAGCTTTGGAAAAATAGAATGGAGCAATAAAGTATAAACTAATTAAATTTTAAGGGACAAACTGGGTAAATTAGCTAAAGAAAATAATGATTTGTAAAAAGATTTAGGAGATTTGAAAAAAACTAATAAGGATTTAGAAAAAAAATGCAATGATCTATAATTAGATAATGATAATTTACATTTGAATTTAGGTGATGTCAATAAAGATAGAGATAAAGCTAAAGACTAACTAAATGACTTACACAAAAATAGAAATCAATTGCTTGATGAATTGGGTAAAGTTAGAGATAAGTTAAAAGATGCAGAGTAAATTAATCATTAATATTATTTTTTAGAAAAGATAAAGATGATTTAGGTAAAAAGTTAAATAATGTTTAAAATGATGCAAAAAAGGCAGGCGATGTACCTAAATTAAAAAGATAATTAGACAATGCTTTATTAGAATTAGATGATTTGAAAGCCGAAAGATAAGAATTAGAGTAATTTCATATTATATGCTTAGCTAACATTTAAAATAGGTTCATGATGATTATAATAAAGCATTAAAAATATTGAAAGATAATGGTCTTTTAGGTTTATTGGATCCATCTGAATAACAGCCAATTTAAAAATAACCAAATGCTAATGGATAATTTGGTCCAAATGGTTAGAATTCAACATTAAATCCTAATCAATAACCTCTTTATGGTCCTAATGGCTAACCTCTTTTAGGTCCGAATGGACAACCTCTTTATGGTCCAAATGGATAACCTCTTTATGGCCCTTAGAATGGGCAAGTTGCTTATGGACCTAATGGATAACCTATGTATGGACCAAATGGTTAACCAATATATGGTCCTATAGGATAATATGGACCACCAAGTTAATAGGTTAATAGTGCATATTTGGGAACTCCTAATTAAGTTTCTTAGAATAAATTGGGAGGTAATCCTATGAATCAATCAAATCAATGGGGAGGTGTTAGTGGAAATGCAGGAAGACCCTCTTACGAAGAACTAATGTTAGATAATATTAGAATGAAGAAATGCATTGATTAGTTAAACTATGATTTAAAGAATAGTAAAAAGTGATTTTATTAGATCAAAAATAGTATATATATGTAAATCTATATTTAAAAAGCATTATCATCTAAAATCTTCTATTCTTAATAATATAAATCTTTGATACAATTTTCATTTAAAAATAACATATTTATAAATTTATCACAATATCTTTCAACAGTTGCAATTAGATGTAGATTGACTTGTTTGATTTTCTTCTTGATTTAATTTAAATTACCCAGATTATGTATTCACATCATTAGAAACCTTTTGACCTTCATTCTCCAATCTAATCTTCAAATTTTAGCCCAATCTATCGAAAATATCATCTAAACTATACAATTCATGTATGTACGTATATTCTTATTCTCTAAAGCACTCGTCTCTATAAATGGCATATTATACTTTTGAGCTAACTTCTCTCCTTCTGCTGTTGTTACTCTTCTATCTTAAGAATCTAATTTATTTCCTACCAATATTGAACAACTAAGATTTATTTAGATAAACATCATACACTTCATCAGTTGTACTGTCCAGAATTGATTTTATCCAACCTTCAACATTATTAAAAGAATTTCTATCAACCAAAGAATAAACAAATATTATTCCATATGCTCCTTTATAATATGTTTATGTGATATTTCTAAATCTTTCTTATCCTGCTGTATCCCATATTTATAATTTTATCTTTTTATCTTAGACCTTTTTATTTAATTATCAAAGTACATTAATAATCTTAATTTTAAAATCAACTCCTATTGTTGCAGTATAGTTTTGAGAAAATTTTGAATCGCAAAATTATGTTAAAATATTAGTCTTACCAACTCCTGAATCGCCTAAAACTATCACTTTCACCAACCAATCATAATATCCTAAGGACATTTAGTATTATGTATTATAAATAATAATATATAAAAAGTGTTTTATTTTTTTATCAAATTATATGTTGTTAAAAATAATTTTTTTTAAGACTATTCTTAAGAATTTTATTTATAAAATAAGAACTTAATTCTTAAAGTAGTTTATAATCTTAATTAAATTAGATAATTACATGGGGTGCGTCTCACAAAAGATTTCATCTAATATAAGAGAAAGTAATGTTGGAGGTAGTAGAAATGAATCTCATTCATTTAAATAAAACTAAAATACTATTACCAAAAAAAATACAAACTTAGAATTAATAAGACGAAAGATTAATTATGGAAAGCTAATTAAATTTCCTTTAAATGATGTTATACTTGAAAAATATATACGTAAATATCTATAGTAAAATTATAGTTAATAGTACAATCATGATTAGAAGGTTATAAAATCAAGAGAATTAGATTCTAAAATAAACAGCATCTGAAGAACCTAGTGGGTGTATTTGATTATATAAATTATATTTTATAAAGAAAACCATATTTAACTCTTTAAAAAAGACATTTTTTGATGTACTTGTCATAATATTTGATCTTTGAACTTATTTAAAAAATTTTTGTATTATTTAAAGCATAATTGAGCTTTGTAGGAAAGGGGTATATTTAAAAGTTGCCTCAATATATTGATATCAATAAAATAAGAGTAATGTCAGATTTAAAGGTTTTAAAATAACTTTTAATATTTTTAATTACAAAAATGAAATTCATTATAATTTGTATTAAATTGAGTTTTGGCTATTAAGTTACTGATTGAATGATTGCAGGGAATTCAGATGAATCAAAAAGATTAAAATGGGTATATTTTTTGGCTCTACAATAAATTATCAAAATTTGTTTGATTTTATTTCGATAATAAAATAACCAAATTATAGAAAAATAACATTCTCTGATATTAGTATTATCTATTGAAAATAAAGTAGTTTATTTTTTTCTCTAGATCTTTATCATAGTTTATATTAAATTTAATTACTCAGTTGATATGTTTATATAATGATTAAATAGTGAATAACCATTTTAATTTAAACTATCATTAAAATAATATGAACTCTGGTATAAACAACTAAAACTCTTTATTGCTACAACTAACTCCTGCTTAAATTGAAGAATATTCGCATCAGTTAAGGTATGATTATAATATGATTTTCACCTTATAATAATACCTGATATGCACTAAACATTTATTTCGGCAATTAATTACTTATATTAGATAATCGTAACTTTTGAGCGCCTTACTGAATATAAAACCGATGGTGTTTCCAACCTTATTCCAATAATTTCAAGACAATACTAATAGAACTCTTTAAGGATAAGATCTGTTTAATAGTAATTTTGGTAAGATATCATCAAGTTCACTTTCAAATATGATCTAATTACCTTATAGTTATTTATATACCATATTTTTAATGTAGGTTTGGGAGGTGTACTTAATACATTAGATTACACAAAACTTTTATAACAAAGCCTTTAGATGACTAATCCAACTTCTTTGAATCCATACATGAATAATCAAATGTTCTGCTAGGTTGGATTAGGAAATTAAAAGAAATCCAATACTATTCATAATCCAATTACTGTTGAAGATGATGAACCATAATAATTTTAGAAATGTCATAATTAAAAATGCAATAATAGAGGGGATAGAAAAGCAAAATCAAAAAAAAGTGACACTATTTAATTTTGTGAGAAATGCCTGAAATTATTCACTCGTGGAAATTATTGTGATTTTTGTGAATAGGTATTTTTGAATTATTATAAATTTTATTAGGTCTATTCAAATGGAACAAATGATTAAGATGAATAGGAATGGATATAATGTGATGTTTGTGAAAAATGGGTAAATTTCATACTTATCTTAAAAGAACCATTTAAATTGTGAAGCTAAATTTAGGAATCAAAATATAAAAGAAGAACCTGAAGATAAAGCTTACCATTGTTTGAATTGTTCTAAAACTATCAAGAAACAATAATAATAGACAACTTCTTAATAATAAAAGAAATAGGATAAATCTAATGAGGAATATCAACCTAAATAGAGATAAATAATAGAATATGAAGATAATAGAATCAAAGAAAAATGTATTAACTTTTTAGCCACCAAAGATAATAAAGTTTAATTTAGTAAATTTAGCTATATATAAATCAATTAGCTTTTAGATTCAACCTTTTTGAGGATGAAATTAAGTAAGATTTAGATTTACTTCGAAATGCTGGAAAAAAAGTAATAAAGAAACAGAATCAAATAGATTCACCTTTAATAAAATTAAATTCTATTCCCTAATAGTAATAATAATAATTATAATAATAATAATAATAATAATAATAATAATAAGAGGAAAAGGTAATATGTATTTATTTAATATTAGAATTCTGAATATTAGATTAATAGTAGACTTAGGACTAGACCTAATAATAAAAATAAAGTGAATTACAGATATTTGGGTGGTGAATGAATGTCAATTAGTATATGTAATTTGAATTTTAATTTAAATATCACTTAAAATATCAAACATAATATAAAATAATGTCTAATTTGAGATTTGATAATTAAGTTGTTGTTATAACAGGAGCAGGTAAAGGGCTTGGAAAATAATATGCATTATTTTATGGTTCAGTTGGAGCTAAAGTTCTAGTAAATGAAAATGGTTGTGATTTAGATGGCAAAAATTAAAATAAGTAGTATGCAGATGAAGTAAACCATTTTAATATAATTAGGTTGTCACAACAATTAAATCTAAAGGAGGAATAGCTGTTGCAAACTATGATTCAGTTTTGGATGGTGAAAAAATTATAGCACAAGCTGTGAAAGAATTTGGAAAAGTTGATATTCTTATTAATAATATTGATATTTTCAGAGGTCAAACGTTATCAAAATTAGCAGATGAAGATTGGAACATAGTTGTGAAAGTAATTATAATAAATATTATAAAGACTCATTTATATGGAACATTTTCAATAATTAAAGCAGTTTGGCCTATAATGAGAGATTAAGGATTTGGCAGAATTGTTAATACATCTAATGAATCAGGATTATATGGATCATTAAGTTAAACTAATTATGCAGCTGCAAAAGCAGGGATCATTGGGCTGACATTAACTTTAGCTAAGGAAGGAGAAAGAAGAAATATTTTATGTAATGTTTTAGTACCTCTTTAAACGTCAAGAAAATTAGAATCTATTAAACAAACTGATATTCTTGATAGACTTGATAAAAACAATCTTATACCAATATGTTACATTTCTATTTTTTATTTTAGTGGCTGTGCTAACACATGAAACAAATAAAGAATATAATGGATCAATTTATGAGCTTTCTGGAGAATCTTTCTCAAGATTAAGATGGTAAAGATCAGAAGGAGTTTCTTTGGATCTACCTGTGAAAATTACTGAAGTCCAGAGCAGTTGGGCAAGAATTAATGATTTTACAGGCAAAAACGAGTATCCTACAGGAAATGCAGATTTATTTAATAAAGTTTAAGAAAATTTAGAAAGATTAGAATAGTAAGCAACTTAAAAACCAAAATTATGAATTTTATTCTAAATGTTGTATATTTAAAATAATAGTTTACTCTAACATATATATCAGTTAATTGATTATTTTTCTTTGTTAAAAAAATAAAATGAGAATTTAATGTAATTATTAAATTTATTATATGTAAGCAACAAAAATTTATTACATACCAGAACCTCTTAAGCCTTCACCTAATTATAGGGAAATTGTTAAGTAGTGAAAAGAATATATATAGAAAATTAATAGATTCTAATCAAGAGGATAAATAAAAAATTGACGAGTATTTAGATCATTTCCAACCAACAATAGATGAAACAAGGGAAAAATAAGATTAATATTTAAGCAAAAGGTTTTTTTCAAATTTTATTACTTCAGATATCGATCAATATTATAAGCTCTTGAAAGGGCGAAGAATAATTTAATAAAGTATAATTTATCTTTGTTGGAATTATAAGATAAAATTGAAAAAAGTGTTGAAATTAGAAAAGTTCTTGAAGATGTTAACAATTATAAAACGTATAGTGAAGCATTAACAGAGAACATTAATAAATTATAAAATCAAATTTCAGAACATACTAAAAGATGTAAAAATCTTAAAAGAGTAATTGAATATAAGCATGCAGCTCTCAATAAATAAAACTCTAAGAATTTAGTTTTACTAAGGGAAATAAATGCAGCTAGACATCAATAGAAAAAATAAAAGAAAACATCTGATACTTAAAGAAGTTAATAATAAACTACATTTTATCAATAAAAACCATAAAGTTAATGTAGCTAAAAGTAAGATTAATTAACTGATCCTTAAATTGATTAGATTAAATATGAAAATAAATAAATGAGATATTAATTGACTTCATATAGAAATAATAAATATTTAAAGATGGAATTATTTAATGAATGCATGGAAGCTTATAAAAAGTATAATTAATTAATTTTATATAGATACTTCTCTAAATCTTAAAAAGTAGTGAAAAATTCTGGATTATAACACTCCCTACTGTTCAATATTTAAAAGGCATAATTTTCATTATAGGATAATGTTGCAAATAATAGATATAATCACAAGAATCTGAAAAGTGTAATGGCAGGTAGACAAATAAGAAATTTAGTTCATGATACACTAAAATCAATGGCTGAAGATAAATAAAATAAAAAAAACCCATCCTTTGATAATTTACAATTGGAATGGGAAATTTATAAAGACTATAGTGCAATGTAAATTGTAGCTTTAATGTGCTTAAAACCTAAAATATTTAATGAATTGTCATAACTATTTTAATAAGAAGTTTTACATTGAAATTATAAATTATTATTAATAATCTACCATTGTTTAAATAAAGATAAAACATAAAATTTTATTGTAATATTAAAATAATAAAGGATTAAATTAAATTCAACTTTTAGACAATTTTTAAGATGTTAAATTTGATATTAAATTATCTGACATTTATCTATTAATCTCCTCCCATTCATCTTTTAAGATTTTTTAAAATGAATAATCTTATATTGTCTCTACTTTTCTATATAATTCTCTTTCTTTTATATTTAGTAAGAAGTTTCTCCAAAGTTAACCTTTTGATAACTAAAATAATTAATAGAATTACTGTTAATCCATTTCCTATTACAAATAATGCATATTTGGCTCTTGTTAATGCGACATTAATTCTTCTTCCATCATTTAAGAATCCTATACCTTTACAATCTGATGATCTGACACAACTAAAAATTATAATATCTTTTTCTTAACCCTTAATTTAGATTATGAAAAATACCTAAAATGAATCAACCGTATTAACACTCATAATCTTATTATCAATATCTTTTAAACTTGAATTATTCTGCTTCAGCAAAGATTAGATTAATCTAACTTAAGCTTTATAGGATGAAATAACTCCTATAGTTTAACTTTTAAACTCTTATCTTATGTTTTAGATCAACTTAATTACTATATTCGCTTCTTTTTCATTAATAAATGAAGTATTATCTCTTTTTTCTTATCCATCAATTATATCTAAAAATAACATTTTCTTTTTAAAATAATTATCTGGAACAGTTCTTTGTATTACTGATTCATGATCAATTAGTTTATTTTGATAAAATTCAAAAGATGGAAATTTTCTAATTTCACTATCCATTCTATATTAGATATTTAAGAAATAAGGTTAGAAATTATTATCTAATATTCGTTCAAATAAACTTCTATTGTATAAATTTGTAGTTGATGTTGTTGAGAAAGTTGTTGCAGCTAATTATTTTGGATCTCCTATCAATATCATTTTTTCAACACCTAATCTTAATGGAATAATATTTGATGGTTCTGTGCATTATGCAGCCTCATCCACAATTAATAATTCAATTTAATCCATATATTTAGATAATTTATCAGATCCACTTGAATTCAAAGTACTACAAATGATTTCACATTCATTCAAAATCTTTTCACAAAATTAATTATATGATTCTTTATATAATATTTTATTTGCTCTCATCCTTTCTAAAAGTTATTATTTAATTGATAATTCTTATTTTAACTTTTATATTTGTTCTGTGTTTTATGTGTTATCGGTTGGAACTTAATTTTTTAACTTTTAAATTTTCTTTATTTAATTTTAAATTTTGCATATTTCAATTCTTAAATCTGCTGTTGTCTTTTATTCTGTTTATTGTTTTATAATTTAAGACTTTAAGAGCAAGTTTTATGCTAAATATTCTAAAGATACTTTTTTGATTGTATCTGAATACTCATTTTCTTCATCAATCATTCCTATTCTTATTACTTTAGCTTATTGAGATTTACCATCTGAATCAAACAAACTATCTGGCCTCATAATTCTCAATATTATTTCATCAATAGCTGCATTTGATGGAGCACATATCTAATTATTATATTAATTTCTTTACTAATATTTTTTTTCTAGGAAATTTATTTGTCATTTTCATATATTCATATGCACCAGATAATAGACCAATCAAAGTATGTGTTTTACCAGTTCCAGGCTAATTATTATTAATATATTTTACTGGTCCCTATAGTAAGCTTATACCCTTCTCTTATTGTAATATTTCCTTTATAGATTTAGCTTAACTTTAATTAAATTTTGAATCCACCAATCCAAAAAATTTAGTTAAGTATTCATTATTTGTAATCTAATTGCTAAATTATGCTGTCCATGAACCACCTATTTCAGTACCCAATAAATGTTATTATTTATTCGGATCATAAATTATATTTATTAATGGTGTCATCATATATCTAACTTAATTAAGAGATTAAAATTCTCTTATTAAAGTCGTAATCTTCATAAATGGTATCAAAAATACATTATACCATCGAGATGGAATTATTTAAGATCTATTCACAAAAGTTTGAATTCTTATTTATTAAATAGCTGAAGCTTTTTAAGGTTCAATTAAAATTCCAAAGAAAAGCATTTTTTTATCATTTATTTCATTTAATTCACTCAATTTTATTTGAAATTTATTACTAATTATCACCAAATAGTTTTTTAATGATGTTAGTTCACAAAATCCATCCTTTATCTCTTCATAACTTATTCCTTTTACACCTTAGGTTTAATTTTTATCATCATCAATATCTTAAGACTTTCCTTATTCAATATTTTTTTCTTCTTAGTTTTTTCTTATCTAAAATATAGTTCCATCTCTATTAATCTCTTAATCATCTAATTTAATCTAAATTTTTCTATATTTATTATTTTTTTTCATTTTAAATAAAAATTCAATAAAATTTTATTTAATTTAAGCACAAGCTTCATGTAAAAAAAATTATTGAAATATTTTGCTGTATTATTCCCAATTCTAAAATTAACTTGGTATTTTACTAAATTCAAATACTTATTTTTTTGTTTCAAAATAATCATTAGTAAATATATATTTTAAAAGTTTATTGTATTCAAATACTTAATTATCGTTTTAATTAAAACTATCAATATGCTCTTCGAAACTACTTTTGATTTAGACAGATCGATTTAATTCATTATTTTTTTTTTTCTATATAGTAATTGAGCAAAATTATTAGCCTTCATTTAACAATTCATCAATTTATTTTTATCCTTATTCCTATAAATGTATATTATCTAAAGAGTCTAATTTTTTTCTTTCTAATTCTTATTCCATTAAAAATAAAGATTTTTTAAAGTCTCGATTAGGGATCTTATTTCTTTTTAATTAATCTACATTTTCGTGGTTTTTTTTCTTTTTGGAAGTATCCTAAAATAAACAATCTGCTGTAAATCCTACTTTTTTAGGTTCATTATTTAAATTATTAAGAGATTTAACGATTGGTTTAATAGATTATTATTGTAATTATTATGCAAATTAATCATTTATGTGATGATTATTCAACTAATATTTTACTGTTTGAATTTCGTTTATTTTATTGTTACCTATTTAACCTAAGCATTTATCTTTAGAAATTTACTAATTCTTAAATTAGAAATTAAAAAAATTATCATTACAAACTTCCTCTTTCTTTTAATCATCTACAATTGCTTTCTAAAAATTCTTTTTTAAAAATAAAGTGTCGGTTTCTTATTTTTATCTTAAATCCCCATTCTAACTATGCTATTATGAGTTAATACTTGTAAAATCAATCTTTTGGATTCCTTTTAAACATGAAATGCTAAGTTATCTTTTCTTTTATCATTTTATTAGTAACTTGAGCAATCATTTTACTATTTAATAGTTTTATTATCCTTCATATTTTATTTATATTAATCCTTAATAATGAAGTAATTAAAGTCATCATTAACTTTTTATATATGAACTCATTTTTTAGTCAATTTTTCTTAAATTTATATATATTATAATGTAAAATAAAGTAAAATGATTTTATTATCATTTATAGAATTTCTCTAAATTATAATATAATCTCTAGGTTCTTAACTAAATAGGATAAAAGGATAAAGATAAGATGGGTTTCTGTAATTTTGATTTAATTATTTTTCTTAATACATTTAATTTATAATATAAATGGCAAAGAAAAAATAACAAATTGAAGTAGTAGAATTTACAGAGGCTGAAAAGAAAGCACTTGAAAAATTGTAAGATTTGTTCATAAAAAATTAATTAGAGATCATTCTCATCTACTAATAGAAATTTAAGTTTTATAAGATCGTATTGAGGAGTTATAGAAAAAGATATATGAATTAAATGAAGATATTAGAAAAACTAATGAATAAAATGTTATTTATTGATAGAATTATATTTTAGTTAGCTTTAACTTTAAAAATGGAATCTGATATTATTAAAAAAGAAAGTGAATATAATGCTTTGTTATAGCAATATGAAGACTTAAAAAAATAAACTACTGAAGAAATAGAAAATGTAATATAAAGAAAAGATGAAAAAATTAGATGTAAATTTATAGTTATAGAATTTTTTAGATTTGGAAAAAGAGAAAACAGAGTAAGAAATTAAACATAAAGATGAATTATAAAAGATAAATGATGAACTTAAAAAGTGGAGTTAATTTAAAGTAAGTTTGACTCTAATAAAAGGAAGAAAAAGAAAATTTGATAAAAGAAATTCATGATTTAAAAGAAGAAATGGTGAAAAAAGATTATGCTCATCTAGATGAACAAAGCAAAGCTAATAAAAACTTTCTTAAATAAACCTAAAATTTAACAAATGTAAATAACGCTAAGATAGAAGATGTCTAAAGAAATGCAAATAAATTAGCAGAAGAAAAAGTAGCTGCTAAATATGATGGTATACTTAAAGAAAATGAAAAAATAAAAAGTGAATTGTTAGAATATGAAAGAACTTTACAAATATATTAAAAAGACAAAGAAACTTTTTAATAAGAAAATGTTAACTTTAAAGTAAATTTAAGTATCAAGGAAGAATAATCTCAAGAGTATATTTTCTTTATATCTTTAGATATTAAATGATGAATCATTAATAAATTTTAAAAATAAAATAATTGAAAGAAAGAATTGAATATCTAAAATCATATATTGCAAATGTATCAATTTCATTAAAAATATATAGGAAGTTACAAAGTAAACAAAAGAGATTGAAATTATGAAACATTAAAGTAATACAAAAGTGCAAGAGTTAGAAATGTAATTAAGAAATTTGAGACATCTTCTCGATTAAAGAACAAAAGAATTGAAAACTGTAAAGGCATTAGCCTAAATGATTCTAGATTAAAGATCAGATATTGAATAGTTTTTCCTACAAGCACTAGATTAAGTCAAAAATGAGATAAAGAAAAAGAATAAAAATTAAAAAAACAGTCGCTTGCCTGATATATCATAAAAATCTCAAAGTTTAGATCAAAATAAAGTTGATATAAATGATCTAGATTTAGAAGAAAAGGAGAAACTATTAAGAATTCTATTCTCAAAAATGAATTAAGGAGTTCCACCAATTAATTGGAAATCTTAACTTGGACATGTATATTATAAAAATAAAAATTTTTAGAGTAAATCTTAAGTAGATGCCAGTTCATTTAGGGATAACCAATATCAATGATTGATTGGGATCTGATTAATAAAGTATTATTATTTAAAATTGAATTTAAAGAGAAGATAAAGGGGATATATTTTATTATTTTTATCGTTTTTGATGAGAGTACGTTTTTGATTAATTATTATATGAAATTCATTATTGTTGCTTTATTAGCTCTTGCTGCAACAACCTATGCTTCAAAAACATAGGATTAAATTCTTGCATTATTACAAGTAAAATAATGTTATGATTGATAGACTGGAACAAAAGCAAGTGATGCTATTGATACAGTCTTTGGTTTACTCAATGATTTAAAGCAATCAAATATTGACGCTTAATTTGCTGCAGATTAAAAGAATGAAACAGATGAATGGGTTGGTGCATAGTAAAAAAATATAATAATTTACTTAGAACTATTGAATAATTCACAAAAATTAAAAGTCTGAATTAAAAACTTTTTAATTAAGCTCTAGAAAATAGAGCCAACTATGAAGAAGTTCTTAAATAAACAAAGAATTACTTAGCTTGGAATGAAGCAAGAAGAGATGAAATTGCAAGAAAAGTTGAAGCTCTTTAAGATAATTAATGCTTTAGCAATTAACTTTTTGTCAAATCTATTAAACATAACTAAGAAGCACTTGAAGTTATTAGACTCTTAAAATAAGATGTTGCTGGTTATATTATTAATGGAGATTCATTTGAATTTACTTAAGTAAAAGCATAATCTGTTGCTGAAAAATTAAAACAATACAGCAATTTATTCTAAGACCATTAAATTAAATCATTTTTGGCCTTGGCTAATTCATAAGAAGTATGTGATAATATTAATTTTTTAATAGGAAGGTACATCATCCTCTCACGGAGCTACTTTAGCTGAGAAAGTTTTGAGTGTTCTTGAAGGATTAGAATCTGAATTAGAAGCTTCATTAGAAAACTTAAAATAAAATGAAATTAATGCATCATGGGAATTAGCTGGATGGGTTTCATTATCTGAAGCAGAAATCTCATCTTTGGAAGTTGAATATGAAAGAAAATAAGTCTTTGCTGACAGAACTGCTACTGTAATACAATATACTATTATTAGTAAATCTAAGCTGCTTTGGCATAATAAGCTAAATCAAAAATAATTTTATAAGAATCACAAGATGCTTTAGACTAAGCCTAAGCTGATTTAGAAGCTAAAAGAGCTGATTATGCTGAAGCTAAGGCAAAAAGATAAGAAGAAAATGCTATTCTTGATGAAGTCATCATAATGTTCAAAAAATAAGTTGCCTCCTGGTCTGGAAGATGAAATTGATATATATTTATCATAATCAATTATTAAGAATTTTTACATTAAAAGAATTCATGAATAATAAAATAATTCATTAGAAAATATAAAATGCAAATTGTTAATTAAATTAAACCAATTTATTAAATACATTAACATAACTAGACAATTCAACCTTATTATTCTTCTTTTTTCCTAAATGATATTAGGTATAATGAAAATTTGAATTTTAAACATAATTATATTATTTAAAGAAAAATAATAATCTTCAAATTTAAAATCTTTAAAAGAAAATTATTGATTAATATTTTAATTTGTTACAATCAAATCAAAATCCATTTTCTACGTTCACAAATCTTCTTTATAATAACTTAGGCTTTTCATTTTGATTTAGTAAGTTCGCCTTTTTACACCCAAACTTTAAAACTAATTTTTTATAAGATTAAAAACCTGTCCTTAGATTAAAAAATAATATGTTCAAGACTAGCAGTTATTTGCAAGATGAATACGAGGTTATAATTTATTATATTGTAGTTTATATTAATTGATGAATATGATGTTGTGATAATTTTAAATTACTGTTTTTCATTTTTTAAAATTGATATTTATATCTTCCTCATCCTCTAAGATGTTTTATACGCATTTAGGATATTCATTCTGATTCTATTATCTATATATTGGAGAGTAATCTTTCTAAAAATCTAATTTGAATAAATACTAAATATGCTAGAATATTTTTAGCCATAGAATCTTTTTTAATCATAAATGTTGGAATTATCAATTCTGGCATTGTTGGAACATTTTCTCTATTATAAACTCTTAATTTATGTTCTTCTAAATCCATCCTTCCAGTTCCTGATTGAATTTTATTTTTTGAAGTTATATTCAATACAGGAGGTTTCTTTTTTAATTTCTGAATTTAATATTAAATATTAATTTACTGCAAACATCGCTGGGTTTTATCTCTTTGCATAAAGCCGTTCAATCATATTATCATATATACAATCTCTATTTTTAACAGATTCAGAATAAAATTATTTTCTAGGTAACTTCTAATTATCGGATTGTAATGTATTTGATTAGGTTTATTCTATCTCATCTTAACTTTTATAAGCTGAAATTTATTTTTCTTCATTAAAATCTTCTTATTAACTTTGTATTTATATATTTGGATTTGTTAAAAAATCAACCGAGTTTTTCTTAAGAAATTCATCTTGTACTTTTATTTCTTGTTCTTATAATTCTTTTTATTTTTTTGCTATTTCCATTAGTTTTTTATATGCCTATATTTTTTTATCAATTTTTTTAATAGCTTCTGGTATTGGAATGGGTTCAGGGACGTACTCGATATATCCTGAATAAATACAGAAGAAATATATTGAATTTATTGTTATGGAAGCTTGATCAATTCTTAAATTAACTTAGGTTTACGACTGACTTTCTATAATTACATAATTACAAAAACCGTTATGCATTTCTCAATTAAGGATGTGAATTAGTATCTTCAGAATCTGATAAAAAATTAGTAGGTTTTCTAGTTGGTTTTTATTTCTCGTCTTGTTTATAAAAATAATAATCTGACATTTTTAATTTAGAAATAAAATATAAATGATTACAAATATTAAGTCATAAACTTTTTTTAGGGTTATATAACTTGTTTATAGCCTACTTCCCATTTAATTCCTTATAAAAATTTTATAATTTGAAGATATTTTCTAATCGAACTCTAACATCATCATCTAATAGTACTATTTCTAAAAAAGAGAGTAATAGTTCAAGTTAATTATCGGTTTAAAGTCCTTCAAAAGGTAAGATCGGTATACCATTATTAATTTAAGCTCTTAATTATTAAATATTATTACATAAACTTTTTGGGTGAATTTTCAACAATTACAATATCTTTGAGTTCTGTTTAAAAAATTCTCAAATCTTTGATGTTACCTATCATATGTTCTGATGTGCAAATTGCTTTGAAATATTTTTTATTTGGATCTATAATTTTTAACATCTTTAAATTTATGAATTAAATTACGTTTATTGCGTGTTCTTATTTAGCAGCAGTAAAGAGCACTAAAACACAAACTCTTGATAATCTTTCTAAAAATTCCTAGCAGAAAGGACGAACTAGAGTCTTGTTATGCTTATGATAAATTAATGTCTCATCTAAATCCAGTACAACCACTTTTTCATCTAAAATAACATCTAATCAAAAATTTACATTTCTATTTCTTAAGTTTAACAATACGTTTTTCTAAATACTCTTTTGGTACTTCTACATACCAATGTGATTAAATTGAAGCCTCATGAAGCTCTCTAGCCAACTAAGAATCAGGTTGTATTTAACTTCTAAACACAATTAATTATGGTTTATCTTAATTCCCAGAAGAATTTGGAGTAGATTCTGCTGTATTCATCAATTCTTAATCATCAAAAGTGAAGATTTTTTTTTGTAAAAGAATTTAACAGGATTTACTATGTTGAGCTATTCTCATATGATCTAACTAAAAAAGCTTAAGATGATAAATTAAATTAAAATAATTGTTAATATGTCAATAAAATAATACATAGTTAATCATATATGTTTATTTGTTCTGATGATTACTTTTGTTTATATAATGATACATCAAATCAAATATTTATAATTCAAATTTATTCTTATCAATATGCTTTACTTAAATTATATATCAGTAACATGAAAACTAAATTAGAAATTTAAAAAGAAAATTGAATGATGTGTTTTATATAAATATTTTAAAAATCATATTTATTTATCATATATATGAATATTTATCATGATAAATCACTTTATCAAAATATTTTATTTAAAAGAATTTGAAAATAGGTATTAAATATAACTAATTTTTTAGATGAATAACAACAAAAATATTAATTTCTGATCTAATTCAAAACTTAATTTAAGGAATTTATAAAAAAGACCGAAGTGATAATTTTGAAAAAAGTATTGATAAATATCATACTAAATTAATTTATTAGATAAATGGAGAGGCAAGGTAAATTAACATTTTAATAGCAGAAATCAGTTAGACTTATTTGATATTTAAAATTTTAGATTTATCTAAAACTTTTACATCAAATAAAAAAATGAATTATTTTATTGTATTTTAAAAGCATACATACATATTTGCTATAAGCAAGTATTATTAATTTGTAATTATAAATTTAAAATTTAAACTTATTTTTGGGATAAAGCCAACAAACAAATCAACATAATAAATAACAACAAATTTTCAATAAGTTCATTTTGATTATATGTTTTAATTTATCTTAATACTATTTTAATGAGGAGAAACTTTATAAATATATATATTAAATAAAATAAATTAATGTAATCCTTTAAAGAAGCTTTATAACTGTTTTAAAAAAATTCAATGAATCTTCCTATGACAGAACATGAAGAAAAATTAAATGTATTAGTAATTAAAACTAGATTATGCTAGAATATTTACTACATGAATTAGAAAAAGACAAGAAGGAATTGTAGATGTTGAGATAAGAAATCATACATGAGTCATATCTATAATCTTCTATAAATGATGATACATCTACAGGCTTTATTGAGGAGATAGCTGATTTTACTCGAAATTTTAGGAAATTGGCTGAAGAAGCAAATAGTGATATAAATGAATTAAATAATTAAGTTGACACTTTGAAAAATGAAAAAACAAGAATTAGGAAATCAGCTAACCTATTGGATCATCGTGTATAAGAAATGGAAAAAGTATTAGGAGTAGGATTAAACACAGCTCAATCATAAGAAGCAAACAACTGAAATTACATTTTCATATCCCAATTTATATTTAAAATCTCTATCTAAATGACTTGAAATTTTGAAAGTTTTCATTCAATATTTTGATGACTTACATCTAAAATTTTATAGCATTATATATATTATAATAATTGAACTATAATTTATATGAGAATAAATTCATTTATGAACTTAATAGTTTTGGTTATTATTTTCTTCACTCTCAATTTGATCTTCAATATCATATTTCAAAGATGGTTTCTATATTGGAACTTATTAAGATTAATAGTTAGCTAAATCAATTTATTGTTAAGGTATCAAATTATTTTATTATTGAATTCTCAAATTTTAATTATTTTGCATTTAAGACATAAATGGGGTTTGATTCGATTTTTATTAATCTAATGATTATTATTTATTTGGACTTTAAATAGACTATTAAATTGATGGATCAATAGAATTTGATTATTTCATTGATATTGAAGGCTCATTATTGTTTAATTATAATTAGTTCTCTAAAAATTAATTTGGAAATTCTGATTAATCAATTTATTTAGCTCCTAATTCTTATTACAGATTTAATTCTTATTATAGATTAAATTAAGGTTTAAAGTACATGTATAAATTAGAATTATCTGATTTAGTTCCTAATTAAGATTAATTAATAGTAGAAAAAGTCATAAGTCGATATTTTGGCTCAATTTTTTATTTTAGCTTTTTATCTAAACAAAATGAAAATGCAGTGCATTCAAGTAATGCGAACATAACAAACAATAGAAACATAATAAAACTTAATCTCCATTATTACTCAATGTTATCTAATTCATTATCAATAAAAGTTTCTGTTTAAGTATCACTACAACTCATATCAGAAGATATTTATAAAAATAATTTAATATCCATCCATAAACCGAAAGTTAATGTAATCATAGTAGAATGAAAATATTAAATAAATATTTTAACTATTAATAATCCTTAATGAACATTTTAATTAGTAGGAGCTTAGTATTAAACTTACAAAAAGTAATATAATGATTAAACGAACCCTACCAATCCAAAGTGAACTATGCTAATTATCATCAATATTGATAGAACTGGGTAAATGGCATCCTTATCTGTTAAAGTTCTGATTCCCCAAGTTATTAAATTTTATTATCTGCATTCTATACTAAATTAAGTGTAACTTCGAGAATACACTCCAACCCTAATTTGATTAATTTTATACTTATCTGCAGTATTTGATGTAAATCCATTTGATGTTGCAAAAGCCATTTCATCAATTTGATTCAAAAGCGTATAAGCCGTATCATTCTCACAAAATGCATTAGAAAATATAGTGTCATATATAGTATATTAATTAATAACGCATGGATTTGTACCAAATATTTATATCTGATTAATTGGAAGTGATTCTGCCAACGTTGATGTTACTAGATAAAAATTATCATTTATTTATAATTAAGTAGTATACTTTGTTTTATCTACTTTTTTCAATTCTTTTATAATATATTTGATTTACCTTCTGTAGTTACAAATAGTATACTATTTATTGGACATTTTCCTGCAGGAGCACAATACTTATTCTAAACATAAACTCCACCGCACAATTCTTCAGTATCTAAACATTTTGGATATATTTGATATTCTATGATATTTAAAAAGCTTACTTTAAACAAAGTTGTAGTCTTTTAATCTTCTAAAGCAAAGAGAAAATACCTAATTTGAATTTATCCAATTTGTATAATAGATTTACCCGTATTATAGATTAAAGAAGTTTTCTGAATCAGAATCACAGGCTTCCTATATATATATTTCATAAATTGGGTCAATTTCCCAATTCTCTATTCTATCTATGTATGGTAAAGTAAGTTCACTATATTACTAAATCAATAATCAGAATTAATAACATTCCAAGCAAAAATTGACAATATTAATATTGCTAGTGTATATCCAAATACAAATGATTAATAAACTGTTGATAATCTTTTATATGTTCTCTAATACTTTTATAATAAACATTTACATATTTCGGATCAAAATTTACTTAAAAACACATTTTCAATATTTGTTATTAATTTATGTAAATTTGATTTTATTTTATTTGTTCTTTTCTTAATCATTTTTACATTCAATCATGTTCAAACAAACTATTTAATCTATATTTTTAGATTTCTTTAAATTTAAGTAAACTAAAACCAACATCTAATTGATATTTTAAACTTTCTTAAGTATTATAAAAAAAAAAAGCAATATTTTTAGATTATTTTATATATTCTAATTAAGATCATTAAATGATTGATGTTGTAAAATAAACTAAAAATTTCTTGATCGCAAAATTTGTAATAAAAAAGTCATAAAAGATTTTAAAATGTTTTTTAACTAATTTAGCTTGGACAATTATTATTATTAGGTATGTTTTTTAAATTAATAATATTATTTGTTATTATTCAATCAAAAAATTTTTTTTCATTTGAATATTGAACTTACAAGATATAGATAATCTAGTTTCTAGTTCTTTGCAATTTTATTATTAATATTTACTTAATTTTAAATATATTATTTGGTTTAATATAATTTTTAATATATGCGTATACTAGTATAAAACTAGAATTATTAATACAAATCAATACAGAAAATAAACTCTAACAACTGAACTTTATTGATTGGAAAACATTTAAAGTCTTTAAATTATTAAATTTATAAATTAACGAATAATGTTTTAAGTTTTAAGAAGTGTGTTTGAAGGAAGAAATCATTTTGAAAATTACTGGTGTCATCTTTGTAAAATGGAAATAATTTAAAGAACTTATCAATAAGATCTTAATTAATAAGAATATTGTATATTATGCGATAGTCCATTAGAATAAATGACTTAGGAATTAAATGATACAGAATTAAAATCTTTTGAGATATATGTATCTCCTGAAGCTTAACAAATAAGAACACAATCTAATTGGTAACAGAATCTAAGCGAAATTTCTGATTTTTTAAATATTCTAGCTCAATTTACTGAAAACTTAATCTTCTTAGAAGAACAGTAATAAGGAGCTACAGAAACATAAATAAGTAGTTTAAGAGAACATGTAGCAAACATAGAAGATGAATAATAAACTTGTTATATATGTTAAGAGGACTTCAAGAATAACGAAGTAGAATTAGAGATGAGTTGTTCTCATAATTTTCATAAAGATTGCTTAACATAATGGCTGAAGATAAACAATTCTTGTCCTGTTTGTAGAGCAAAAATCAATTGATTTATATA
Organism: Paramecium sexaurelia; assembly: GCA_000733375.1. Classification (NCBI taxonomy): domain Eukaryota; phylum Ciliophora; class Oligohymenophorea; order Peniculida; family Parameciidae; genus Paramecium; species Paramecium sexaurelia. The sequence goes on from JPFM01000026.1 coordinate 112,336, forward strand.
ATATAGTTACAAAAATATTAGATTCTTATTTTAATCTTTATTTTTTTGATATTGTCTATTGATTGATAATATAAATACATTTATAGAGATTATTTGATTCTTAGTTATCCTTATCACCTTAAATGATTATTGAAAGTATTAATATTTTATCTAATATAGAAACTTTTAAATTTGATTCTGTTAATTAATAAAAATTTCACTATTTTTAATAAAAATTTATTATTATTTTTAATGTTGCAATTATTACTACGAAATTCTACTTATCAACTATTTTTTTTTAATTTGGATTAATTTAGGTTCTATTAACATGAATCTAAAGCATTATATATTTTACAAATTTCTACTGATTATTTTTGATTTAATTTTATAGGATCATTAACATAATTCTAAAGTTTAACAATTTTGCAGATGAATTAATTTAAATAGAGATTAGAGTTGTTGTTTCTTCTTATTTTATAATTTATCTGTTTAAAACATTATCTTTAATAAATTATTTATAATTATTAATCCAATTTACATATCTTTAAATATTTAACTTTCATTTCTTTTGATAATTATTATATTTAAATATTAATTATATAAATTGGATTAGAGCCTTAAACATATTAATTTCTCTTTTCTTATTTTTAAATTAAATTTATTTTTAATCTATAATAGAAAATAAATGCAAATTATCATCATTAATATTGATCTAAAACTTTTCTAAATTAATATTTTTATTCTCTAAATTTAATTTCATTTCTTTAGATTTATCATTCTAAATTATTATTTACTTTTAAAATTTTTATGGGGCTGCTAATGCTTGAGATAAGGTTCAAATGGCATTTTATTATTGAGTAATTTAATTTGTTATTCTTATGCTGTTATAATTGTAATTTTATGTTAAGCATTAAATGATTATGATTGTTGGTTTTATTAAATTTAAGTAGAATTATTGTTTATGGGTAGATTTGATTATTTAAGAGTAATTATGAAGGATTTAGTTTGATAGGAGATACTTTAATGATTATTTTAACATTGACAACAGACAAATTAATATTAATAAAATTCTTCATAAATATTACTTCAATATTTTTTTTGTGCCATCTAAAGATTTTGGAACACTTGGCTTAGGAGATATATATTTGGTTTCTATTGTATCCATACGAATCGAACCATAACTTGTTGTTTAAATTGAATCTAAGAATATATCTTTTAGAGATTTTTTTTAGGAAGGCTTCAAAATTGATAATTCAACTTTTTTCTTTTATGAATCTTTTGGTGAATTTATACCTGAATGAGTTACTTAAGTAACTACCAAAGAGTTTTATAATTCGGTTTTTTGGGTCATATTTTATAATGGATATCTAGCTTATCTTTTAATGACAGGTTAAGGATTATAAACTAATTCCAATATTTAATTAGATGAGTTCTTTATTAATTTTAAATTTTGATTGTTTGATTCAGCATTTTGAATAATTTATTTGTTTTAACTTTTATTATTTTCGTCAACATAAGGCTCTGTATTTAATGGTGCTAATTTATGTAAATGCATATTTCTAATATTAAGTAATTGATCCTATCTATTAAATTTAAATAGTTTTTCATTTCCCTATCTCTTGTGAGCTTCTGCAAATTGATTTTCTTCTTTTAATGATTTTACCCTATGAGAAGCACCTTTTAGATAAGTTCTTTTAAAATTAGATTTTGTTATTGGAAGCCTTTATAAATCTCTATAACTACTAAAATCATTGGTAGTTGGAGTTTTTATTACTCTTAATTCCTTAACAGATATAGATACTTAATTTGACATTATAAAGTAACTTGTAAATATAATATTAAATAAATTATATAAAATGATATTAAATTATCTATCATAATTGATTCATTTTATTAACTGCTACGTGATATTAAAATCCAGACACAATATTTTCGAATGTATAAACAAAAATAATTATTTAGTTTTAATCAATTCTTTTTGTACGTGAGAATATCCTCTTTTATTTAAAATTCTTACAAAAATTGCATAGATAATTATCATATTCAAAATTAAATGAATTGTAAATTCTTTCAAATTTTTATATTTACTTCAGAAAAAGGCATTTAAACTCTAAAAAAAAAAAAGCTGTCTAATTAACAATGAGAATAAAAATAAATTAAGATAAGCTCTAATGATATATGTATTAATTGAAATACAATTTTATGGATTATTTTATATTTGTTAAAAATTAAAAACAGAAGTTTCTTCCAAAATGACATTGAAGATGAATTATAAGTGTAAAAATCGATATCAGTATTTAAAGTATTCATAAAATTACTAAACATATGAAATTCATTTCAGTTTATAATTTAGATTTTTTATTATAATTTCTGTAAGATTTCGTTTATTTATTTTCTGCCTTCATCAATTTTTCTAATAATAATAAATTACTTCTCCTAGAATACCTGGAAAAAAGTTATCATATTATTCATAATTTAAGATTCTGTTTTATATAGATTTGAATTAACTTGTGTGAAAATCATTTTGGATATAGCATAATAGTAATAATAATTTTGATATTAACAAGTTTGTTAATTGAATTTATAAATTTAGAAATAGAGATAAAGTATCTTTTAGATTGTTAATTTAACAGTAATAAATAATTGTATTAAATAATTGATATTGATTAAGTTTATGATTGGATTTTGTTAAAACTTTTTTTAAAGAGTTTATGAAATTAATATAAAAATATATAAAATAAAATTTTGAATGAAAATTCCTTTACTATACACTGTTGGTTTTATTTCAAGCGTTTATATTTGGAAATAAATCAAAAAGATGTTAAAGCTAGAAAGTAATGCTAAACTTAAAACATTAAGTGTTGCGGTTTCAGTCTTATTAATGATTTTAAATTAATCGTATTTAATAGGAAATTGTTAATCTATAATGGAATGCCTTAATTTAAATATAACTGTGAATTCAATTCTCTATCCAATAATTTGTAATACACTTTTATTCTTGGGTCCAATTTATAATAATATTTTGGAAAATCCTTTTGAAAAGAGAAGCTTTTTAGATAGTTTGAGCGAAAATCCTTTTAAGAATGATAGATTGATGATAAGAATAATATTCGTATTTCAATTATATTTATTTAAAAGGCTCCACTTTTAGAAGAGATTGCATTTAGAGCACTTTTCTATTAAAATTTTGATGATTAAAATGAATATCGTTTGATATCTTCAATACTATTTTCACTTGCTCATGCACATAAATTTTTTTCTTTTTTCAAAAAGGAAAGAAAATATAGGACTGCTCTTTATAAAATAACAAATAAATATCAATATATTAAAGCATGTTTTATAAAATCATTTTTAAGAACTTGTAAGAATATAAAGTTATTTTTTAATAGTATTCATTCTAATGTTCACTTTTATATTTGGATATTATGCGGCATCTGTATTTTTGAAGACTAGTTCTTTAATTAGTGTAATTATACTTCATTCTTATTGTAACTACTTAGGTTTTCCAAACTTTAAATCAATTTTTTAAAACAATAAATCAAATGCTATCAAAAGTATTAATTAATGATAATAATAAAAAGTTTTGAGTATGTATGTTGTTGGAGTGGTGTCCTTTTATTATTTTATCACTATGTGATTGATTGTTTATATAAAAAATATAATTTATGTTATTTTATATGGGAGAAAATAATATTAAAATTTACCCTTTAATATTAATTTATGATGGAAATTGAGGACTGGGAAAAAAGATCAGAAGATACTCCACTTAAAGTACACATGATTGGTAATAATTGTATAAATTTTAATAGCCGGTTGCTTGGCTGGTTTAATAGAACATGTATCTATGTTACCTTTGGATAATGTAAAAGTAAAGTTTAGAGTAATAACATTAGACTCATCTTTAAGTACTACCAGATTCAAAGTTCTCTTAAACAGTTTTAACTTTGAGGTATGAACTAAATTAATTTTAGGAAATAAGGATTAAAAACATTTTTTAATGGATATGGAGCTGTGACAGCAGGTTGTATGCCAGCTCATGCATTATACTTCAGTAGTTATGAGGTACAAAAATTTATTGATTCAAAGATTTTGAAAACTGTCTTAGATGTAAATGATGAAAATATCCATGCCAAAGCCTTTGCATTTATAGGAGCAGTATCTACTTTGTGGCATGATTTAATTATGGTTCCTTTTGATGGTATTAATATGATAAATTATTAAGTTATAAAATAAAGATAGCAGATTTCAGAACAATGTTTCAAAAGAACAGTGAAAACAGTTTTAAGATAAGAAGGACTGAAAGCATTCTATAGAAGTTTTCCAATTACATATGTAAGCAATAATAATAGAATTTAGTTAATGTCTGCACCTTATTAAGCAATATTTTTTGCAGCCAACGAAACTATCAAGACTCTAATGTTTAAGAAATCAGAACATAATTTTTTAAGTCATTTTGGATGTGCAGCTATGGCAGGATGTGCTGCTGTTTGTGCTATGAATCCATTAGATGTCATCAAAACTAAATTACAAACTTAGAGTTGGCATCTTAACTCTTCTAAAGTCAAATATAACAGTTTCTTAGGAACTATTAAAATAATAATAAAAGAAGAAGGTTATCGAGGGTTTTATAAAGGATTGTTACCAAGATTATTTATGTAAACAATATCAGGGGCAACAGCTTGGGCAAGTTATGAGTTTATTAAAAAATAATTACTTCCTCTACCAGATGTAAATTGATTAATTTTTAATTGTAGAATATAATTAAATATTTATAAATTAATATATATATATATAAATATATATAAAAAATATATAAAATATTTATTAATGCTTAATCAAAATCTATCATGCTATTCATTATCAGTTTTATTATTATAATTATTGCTATTGAATTAAATAACTTAATCTTCAACCTTTTAGTATTTATTTAGATAACATTATGCAATTCTCATTCCCATTGAAACTGATCCCAAATACATTAATCCAATTTACCAAGTAAATTAAGGAAATAATGCAAGTCCAACTAAAGGACAGATTCCAGTCATTCCCCATCCAAATCCAAAAAGAGATGCACCAATTAGAAGAATATTAGTAACTTTATTTGTCGGAGGATATTAAAATTCTATTTCAAATATCGGTTTCTTTAATAATCTAAATCCAAAATAACATACTATATTTGCTCCCAAGATTACAAATAAAAATTATGGATTCCATTATTATAAAGAAAGAAAACTCAATATTGTCGTTCTCTTAATCATACCAGAAAACACAACTCCAACTCCAAATAATAAACCTACAGGTATTCCAATTATTGTATCAATAAATTAGTCTTTGTTTATATAGGCTCCTAACAATGTTGCTGACAATAATACCAAACTTAATCCAATCATTATTATTGAAACATAATTATAATTGTATTTCTCTATCCCTTCATCTTTTTACTCACTCATTGTTATAAAACAACTTAATACTCCAAATAGTATAAATAAACCAAAAGCTACAAATGAACGAATTGATATTCTTGCTAAACCACAAAATCCATGACCTGTTGTGCATCCATTACATAATTTTGCACCACTACCTATTAATAAACCACTTATTCCTGAAATTGTGTAAGATAAATTTGTTATTTAAGGTATTTCATTAAATGCTAAAGAGGAACCTTCCATTATACTCTCATCTCTATAATTTATGCAATTTAATACCCGAATATTTAATACATAAGTCCTGTTGAAAATACTAATGAACAAAGAATAGATAATTTCCAAAAAAATTCATCCCAGTTAAATGTAATTACTCCATAATATATTCCACTAATTCCAGCTATTCTTCCTTTTGTGATGTATTATATACTACATCCCACCCCTATCATTATTCCACCTATCAAACTCAAGAATAAATCACTTATATTAATTATCATTAAAATATTATTATTTTCAAATATATTTTTATGCTACAAAGCCATCTTCCTAGAATCCCAACTTTTCATATAATCCTTTTGTTTCTTTTTTGCAATACAATTCTAATGATATTTCTTTATTTTCTTAACTATTCCCTTCATTTTGCTCTCTTTCAAGATTCCTAACATCTTATTTTATTTTTTCCAACAAATCTCTTACAAACCCCTTCCCTCTATAATCCGGATGAGTGACCACATTCTCTATAAAATAACTAGTCTCAAAGATATTATGTTCAATAACTAAACTAATCGTAGAAGCTATCACTTTCTTATTAACATCCTCAACTACATATACAAAACCAGGATAATTATCATAAATTTCCTTAAATTTCTCAAATTTAATCGCTGGTGTTTCAGTTAAATATGATAGACATACTAAAAATCCTTTTTAATAGTCTTCCAATTCTAGTTTCCTGTAGATAAATTATTATTCAACTTATGTTTAATTATCCATAAAATATTACTATAATGATAAAACTTAAAATACACAAAATCTCATAAACTAATTTAATTTAACTATCCTTTCAATTTAATTATATCAAACTGTAGATCAATTCAAAGTATATTGGTCAAAAGTATTTTTAGTAAACGAATTTTAGCTTAGATTAATTGTTTTTAATCCATATAAAACAAAATTTAAATATAATGATGATTATGGAAAATAAATTCTATTATTAATTATAATTTCAGCCTTATAGAAGATTTATGTGAAGGATCTATAAGGATTCCAATTTAATAAGTCTTTAAGATATAGAAATAAAAAATTACCTCTTCTTTCTATTTCGTAAATACAATAAAAAAATAATCTTTATTGACTTATTCTATATATTAGAAAATAAGAGGTTTAATAGTATTCGTAATTAAAATTATTTGTTCAAACAAATATATTAACTTTTAATGATGTGATTTATTTAAATATTACTGATTTTAACTTCAAACTCAAATTACAATAGTCATAATTTAAGTATATGTATTTAATAATTGTTTTAACTAATTCTAATATTTGATGAATCACCAAATCAATAGGAGTTACTATTAATTGAGCACTTCTAACATATTATCGAAAAAAAGGGTTCCAAGTTTGACTCCTCCCAAAAATTATCCTTAAAGTAACTCAAAAGATAAAATGTATAGATTTATTGTTGAAATAGAACTAATTAAGTTAAAGATAAATCTTCTAATTATCACTTAAAAGAGGGAGGATTAAATTTACCAATACAGAATGCATTGTTTTTATAGCAACAAAATACAATTTTATCAACTAGAAAGGCAACAATAAATTTGAGTGAGAGTTCGGATAAACTGAGAAAAAAAACTCCAAATGAAAAGTAAAGAGCCAAACTATTTAAAGATCTCCAAACAATCCTAGATTGTCTACTATGTAAAAAAACAAATAAATCAGCATCTCGTAATCATAATAAACAATAGCTTAAGTCTTAGCAAAAATGCAAGAAAATAGCAATATATCTTATATCAACAAATAATGTAATATAAATAGATTTAATTAGTGTATCAAATTCCAGAGATAGAATCTACTTAGAAAAGCACAATCAATAGTAGGGAACACACTAACTCTTCAAAGCATAAAACAGAGGATTATTAAAAAGTTTATAAGGAAAATCTCATTTTATAAAAGAAAGTATGTAAATTGGAACAGAAGGTATTTTAATCAAGATCAAATAGATTTTGGAATTGCAACAGGTTAATTAATAATTATTGAATCTTGCTAATTTGTGCGATTGTCATTAATCTTAATTAAAAGAAATAGAAATAAAAATTAATAAAAGTTATTAGAATTAAGAAGTAATAAATACGTAATAGATTTAAATTTATGATCCTTAAAATTTATAATAAAGGGAAGAGGCATAGAATAAAAGATAATCTAAATGTTAAGAATATTTAGAAATAAAACCTAAGAATATCATTGATAATCAAAATTCGAAAAATATTATTAAAGAGATATTTGAGGAATATGAATCAAATATGCAAGAGTTGAAAGTATTTAAGGGTTTAACTAATTTTATGAGGCAAACTAATTCTCCTATTCCTTCAGTACTAAAAACATTATCATTAGTTATAAATATATGAACTTTATATAAATATTTTAATTAAAATGACATCAATTTCCAATGCAAATGGATACTTACTTATTGTCTTATAAATGTTAGTTAATACTGCTTCATCTATTGTCTTTAAGTTGCAATCAAAAATAAAAATTGATGATGAGGAATTCAATCATCCATTTACATAAACATTTACAATGTTTTTTGGTGAATCAATTTGTTATATTATATTTTTGTTATACAAATCTTTTAATTATTCAAAATATTTATACGAACTAGAATTAGCAAAAAAATTAAAATAAGAAACAAAAATTAATTATTTGGTAGTAATAATTCCAACATTATGTGATTTAATAGCAAGTTGTTTAGCATTTTTTGCTTTATCATTGATGCCAACATCAGTTTATTAAATGTTAAGAGGAGCAACAGTAGTCATAACTGCCATATTTTCAGTTATATTTTTAAAGAAAGTGCCTACTAAACATTAAATATTAGGAATGTCTTTAGTAGTTTTAGGAAATTTAATTGTTGGAATAACTATATATTTAAAATAAACATAATCAGATTATCTTATTGGAGTATTATTTCTGTGCTTATCTTTTTTTATGTTTTCAGTTTAAGTAATTTTAGAGGAGAAATATTTTAGAAAATACTATTTAAATCCATTTGAATTAGTAGGCTTAGAAGGATTATGGGGTTTAGTATTTACTTCTATTTTATTGTCAATTTTAGAGTTCATTCCATGTCCATCTAAAATGCAAAGTGGTTGTCCATAAAATTAAGAGGGAAAATTTTATTTGGAATAAACAATTCAATTTTTTTAAGTTGTTTTTTCGTTTCAAAATAAAAGTTATTAACCATAATTAATTTTACTTATATTAGCCGAGGCAACATCAATTTTATTATTAAATTCAATATGCATGGCTGTAGTTAAATATTTAAGTGCATTAACTAAAAGTGTAGTCTAAGTAACCACTATTGCATTAGTATGGATAACCTGCTTAATAATAGGATGGGAAAAGTTTTACTGGGGTTAATTGATAGGATTCATTATTTTAGTATTTGGATCCTTAATTTACAACAATATTATAAAATTGCCAATTAAAGTATTTATATAAAATAATTAGTACTTGGATTCATAAAACAAAGTGGATGATTAATAATAGAATAATGAAAAAGAAGAATTGTTGAATTGAAAGTGTCTTTACAATTAAACATTAAACTGAACATTTTTATTATTCAATCCAAAATTTAATCTAGACTACCTTGCTTCCAAATACCTTTAAGTTTTTGTCCATTCATAGTTGTAAATATACCATTTCCATCAATAATTCCCATCTTAAAAAAACCTTCAAAATATTCTTCATTTGATAACTTTAAAATTCCTTGATCATGCATCTATCCTTCTTCAAAATTACCTATTAATTTAAAAGATAAATATACCTTCATATTCTGTCCAACCATTTTGAATAATATCCATCTTTAATTGTGTATAATCAAATGGCCCAAAGATTTCTTCCATCTTGAGATTATACAATTTACCTCGACCATGATATTTATCTTTTCTCCATTATCCATCATACACTACCTTTCCATCTAAATATGTCAGTATTCCTTAACCTTCCTTTGTTGATGGCTCATAACCTTCTCCTTTATAAATATGTCCATCTTCTTAATGTATGACTAGATTCTATAGATGTTTAGCTACTTAAGTTGGAGTTATTTCTTATTTTTAAAGAAAATCATTTATTTAAACAGATTTTCTATTCAATTCTTCGCCTTTTTAAGAGTGTTCATCTTAATTTTATTAATATAGGGACTAGTCCTGTATTTTTTATAATTCATTTGATTATTTATAATGATAATTCTTATCTTATTAAGGATATTGTTATTAATTTTGAGATTTCTAGATTAAGGGAACTGGATTTTAATTTCCTTCAATTTTGTTGTATTTTAATGTAGATGATTAGTGTTATTAGATAAGTGGTTATTAACTAGAATAATATGGTAATTTTATTATATTTTATGGCACATATTGAAGATTTTAAATTTGAGGAGTCTAAAATTAAAGGTTGAGTTTACTTAAACAAAACATTAAGATTGAAGTATCTATTAAATTCTTTATGTAGGATATATAGGCTAAAAATGGGTTCTCATAATGATAAATAATTATTTATATAAAAATAAAATTAATTTCATTATTATAATTTATTTCTCCACCATCTACCAGAAAAAGATTATCCGTTTGTTTTAATATATTTTCCAGGACCACTAATTAAGTCTTGTAGAAAATTTCCTTCAAATTTATCACCATTTGAAAGATATAAAATTCCTTGTCCTTCCTTATTATCTTCATGGAATAGTCCAACATATTTGGTCCAATATCTAAAATTTAATTTTGATAAACATACTCTCCAACTAAATCGAAATCTCTATAATCAAATTCACTAAATAATAATTATGGTTCTTCATTGTATAAAGTGCCTTTTCCTTAAAATTTATCATCTACCCATTATCCTTCATATGCTGGTTTTCCTGATGCATAAAATAATGTTCCGGTTCCATGCATTTTATTTTCAAACCATTATCCTTCATAAACTCCTCCATTATCTTAATAAAAAAATGTGCCATATCCATGTCTCATTCCATTAAATTTTTCCCCATCATATTTAGATCCGTTTGCATAGATTTCAATTACCTTTTCAGCTCGAACAGATATATTTTCTAAAGACTTTTTGAGATCATTTTAATAATTGATGAGTTTTTCTTAATTACTTAAATTTCTATCATACAAATAGTCATATTTTTTGTTATCAGGCAAATTTTTAATTTAGTGATTGTAATCAATTTTATATGATTCATAAGATACTGGTAAATTGGATTTTGATTATTACATTTGTTAAAATTACTAATATTATTAAGAGGTTTCAAAAGATGTTATAGGCATTAGATTTTATTGAGGTTCAGCTTCATTAGTTACATCTAAAAATTAATCCATTCCAATTTGATTTCCAATATTATGATCAATCTCAGATGGTTCAGCAATTTATTCAGATAAGGGTAACTAATATAATTAAGAGACGTTTATACAATTTTAATATGATCACAAATATCAGGTCTTAATTCTTGTGTTCCATTACGATCCACATACATAGATTAATTAGTTTATTGAGAGAGTCTTAATTATTAAGATTTGTAAACTTAACTATTTGTAACAGACTAATTAGATTATTAAATGTTAAATTTAGCACTAGATTCTGAATGAACCATAATTTAAGGTATTTACGATGGTTATTGCATGGAAAAACTTTCAACTGCTTATTCATAAGATTAGACTTAGACGATTGGAGCTTTTTTAGATTAGATAACTTATTCTTCTTCGTATAATGGTTTTTATGGAGAATGTGGAGGAGACATACTTTATAATTCTTATTTCAATTAAATAAAATCTGGTCTTTAATCTTCATTAAAAAGTAACATATTTCTTAATATCTATATATATTAAGTTGAAAATGATGACTCTATCTTTTATAATTTACTTTAAACATGCTAATGTAATACTTTCGATCTTGAAATGTCATAACACTCATCACAATTATTTAGAGTAGAAAGATGAAGCATTGTCATTCCTAATGAATATACATCACTTTTATATGGATTATGTTAGGGTTATACTTCATCATTTAGTGATTACATTAGTTAAGGACTTAAATAATTCTAATTGATTTATTTCAAATCCTCTTACACCACTTATTAGAAAGAACTCAATACTCCACTAACTGTTGGATCACTCAATTTTACGAATGGATATTATTCCAAATAGGAAATAGTTTCAGGTCTTATTGCTTAATGAGTTATCTTCTAAGACTGTAAAGTATATAATCCTTCTATACATCCTTTAAGGATTGGCCATAACTCTGATTCTTTCAATTTTTACTTCTTGGCCAATCTTAATTCTATCATATTAAATAAACTTAGTGGAATGTATTCTAACAATATGTATATTTTATAAAATTGTCCACAGAATTGACTTTCTTCTTGATAATATAGTTCTAAATAATTTTATAGAAACTTTTATACTAGTAACATTTATAAGATTGTCATGTGAGTTACTTTCTTTCTTTTCCAACATTATTTTCACTTTATTGAATTTACTTTCATCTGTTAAATTCATTTCTTTTTAAAATGCCTCCTATTTTGTTTATTTCTATTTCACTATTCGACCTTCCCCATATCTTGGATCATCTTTGATATTACGAACCACCATGTAATTAACTTGCAATGCTTTAATCCCTGCATTACTTTCTGAATTACCCATTTCAAAATTTTTATTATTATTCTTATATAATTTATAAGTCAATGTGTAAATGACGAATAATCCCATTTGTTCTTGTCTACTTTTATTGTTATACATCCTTTTGATTCTAAAACACTATTCATGCAACAAGACCAACCTTCACTTCCATCTGGCATCTTCTACCACACCCCATTATGACAGTATTTATACTCTAAATCGTGTTTCAATGTTCTAGTCATATCTGGCTTAAACGTATAATTTTTATCCTTTATTCACATTTTAATCGTTACTTAAATTTGCTCTTAGTTTTTACTCAACTTTGCTTCATATGCCAATCTAAAAACTGCTCCGTCTATTGCTTATTGTGAAGCAGCTGGATAAGCCAATTAATATTCTTGTCTTATTTTACTTCTAATATCTTTTTCATTTAATTTTTGAGATCTTAAATCTAATTGCAATTTTGTTTAATGTTCTATTGGCTTTAAATAATTCTTTATAATCTCTTCTTCTTTAGTTTTAGTATTCTTTAAAGCATCTTTTGTTTAATTCATTAGATTTTTTTAAAATTCTAGATTATTAGTTTCCGTACTAACATTCCACTTACTTGAACCCTTCTTTGATAATATATAATTGTCTCTAGTCTCTACTCCTTCATATATTTTATTAGCCTTCTCTTTAGGAATTGGATGGTCAAATAATCCTAATCGAATTTTAACCAATTTTCTTTCATGAGTTTCTTCTGATAATGGATTTTTTGGAACTGAAACACTACTATTCCATTCTTTTTTTCTTAAACCCAAAATATCCTATCATATATTAATTGAAATTAAATTACTGGATCAACAAAAGTTTAAACAGTTTCTTTTATTTGTAAAGCTCTCTAAGGAATATCCTCTTTGCTAAAAAATTATTCATCTTTATCGTAGTTCATTTTATTATTTTTGATACTACCAATCTTATGGATCCTTTATTCTGTCTATAATATTTCTTATTCTCCATCACTCTACTTTTGTCTTCTTTCATATGCTTCTTTTATAAACATTTTTAATTTTATGTTATAAATATATATATAAATATATCATTTTCCTATTAGACTACCGAATGATTATAAAAATAATTCCAAGACTTCTTGTTCTATTGAAGATAATGATGATTGTTAAACCAGTCCTCGAACTTAAGTGAATTAAGCACAAGCTACTACTTATTTATTACAAATGATTGGAAGTGTAAATATTGGCAATGATGTATTCAAATCAATATTTGGATTGAATGACTAACTATTATACGAGTTATGATGATAAGTTATTGACTTATTTAAGATTGCTTCTCCCATTATACCTTATCCTTAAATATTATCCATTAGTTTAATTGTTGCAATCTCACTATTCATTAATTCTTTTAATCTTTTTGATGCGTGTTGAATCAATTAAGCTTAACTTTTCATTTGTATAAATTATATACTACTTTTAAGTGCATGTCTGAATTTATTTACAGCCATCATTAATTAATTATGATTCATTACATTACATAAAATTATCTTACCTTATTCTGATAATAATTACAATAAAGATTCATCTTCTTCAGAGTATATACTTCCATTCTTTTTTTCTTAACATATTATTACTCCAAAACATTTTTAATTATCCATAATTGGAGCAGCCAAAATCACATTTGAATCAATAGGCGCAAATCTTGTATCGTATTTAGCTTTCTTTAAATTTAGAATTTATTTAGTCTCAGCTACAAATCCAACTAATCCTTCTCCTATTTAATATTTCTAATTATCTTATCGAGAATAGAGTTCTTTCTTTTCTTCATCAATTAAATATATCTTGACATCTTAACTATTCATTATAGTTTGGATAGATTCTCTTAATATTTGAAATGATTCATCAAGTAATTTACTATTTTGGATCATAAATCCTTTTTAAATTAAGAGTTTTAGTTTAAGAATAATATTAAACATAAGATTATGTTCGTTATATAATTTTTTCAATTTATCATAAATAATTGATACTTTTTAAGGAGGATAATTGTGTATAACATCTAAAAAGCAATCTTCATCATTGAGGGTCTCTTCAATTAATTATAAAGAACCATCAGTTTAATAATTATTGATTAATTCTTCGTCCGTTATATTCAAATCTAATAAAGAATTCAATTTAAATGTATCATCCTATTAAAAGAGAACAGTTAATTTTCGATTTATAGTATTTTTTCTTTGAATTCTTATAGGTTTGTCGAATTAATTTTCAACTCTTTACTTATTAATTAATTATTATGAGGCCATTGTATCTTTATCTTAAATTTTGGGAATTAAGTGAGTCCTATTTTATCTTTCTTAATAAATTAATTTACTTTAATGTTCAGTTAGAATTTAAAGATTACGATTTTGATGTTCTAATCTTTCAATTTCCTTTTATTACATTCTTAACATATTTTATAAATATTCTTGCTGAGTATTATCCTTATTATAATCTTTGATAGGTGATGGTTGGCAATGAAGTGTTTTCAAATAAAAAGATGTTTGAGAGTGCTTTCTTCTAGGTTAGTGATTATAAAATGAACTCATTAAAAATTTATTTATTTTATGTCATAAATCAAAACATGTCATACTATTAGTGGTCGAATGATATAACATCAATCACAAAAACAATAAAAATCATATCCTTATTTTAAAACCACGAGAGTGAACTCTTGCTCTTATATTTAAATAAAAAAAGGAAACCCTTATGTATATGACCTCATAATACATAGGCCATACCTTTTTATGAAATTGTAAACAGAAAATAAACCAAAAATTAGAATAAATCAATATATACAACATCAACCTATAGTGATGATTATTAACCCAAAACTATTTTACATGTAGGATCTAAAAAGAAACCATTACAACCATATACTATGAATTCATTTAGATCTAGAATGCCAAAGTCTAATGCATCAATATTGACCAAAAATGCATCACAAATCTAATTTGGAAACAGAAAGTATATTTAAGCATTAAATTAAAGTTTTAATGTAAAACGCCATTTTCTAAGTACAAGTCATAATACCTATGGGAATTTTGGAAATTTAAGGAATATTTCTAATTCTGCTATTCTAAGTGAAAAAACCAAATGGCATCATCATTTATAATAATAATGAAAAATAATTTAATTTTTTTTTAATATTCATATATTTAATAATGATTTCTAAAAATGAGGATAGTTTTACAGATAATATATAATCTGAAAGAAAATACTATGAAAGTGATGAAGACATGTAACCATTAAAAGTATATGAATATGAAATATGAAAAGATAGGAGATATGATTTAAAATAGATTTTTAATTAGTTAAAAAATTGGAGAAGGATCATTTGGTAGTGTTTTCAAAGTTTTAGATAGAAATAATAATAATGCAGTATGGGCTATGAAGGTTGAAGAAGATGATGATGATAATAGCTTATTAGAAAGAGAAATTAAAGTTCTTATTGAATTAAGGTAAAGTTATTGTGATTCATAATTAGAAAATAATAAGGTTTCCCATAAATTAAATTTTATGGATAAGAAAGAGGATATACTTATTGTATTATGACAATGTTAGGAAAAAACTTAGAATAAATTTTTAGGAAATTAGGAGGAGTGATGAATATAAATTCTGTAATAAGATTAGCTATTCAAGTACAAAAAATAAAATGATATTAGCCTAACAGATGATAGATAGAATTTCAGTAATGCATGAAAATCGATTTCTTCATCGAGATATTAAACCTGATAATTTTGTAATTGATTAGGGACCTAATTCTAAAATGTTATACTTAATTGATTTTGGACTTTCTAAACATTATATAGTATTTGAATATATAGAAAATATTTTAGAATAGCAAGGGAGAACATATTGCTTATGTTAAAAAGGCAGGTCTGATTGGAACTGCTAGATATGCATCTTTGAGTGCACATGAAGAAATGGAACAAGGACGAAAAGATGACCTAGAAAGCATTGGTTATGTTCTTATTTATCTTGCTTCAGGAAATCTCCCTTGGATGAATTTATAAATAGAATCTAAAGATGCTAAATACGCTAAAATTTATTAAATAAAAAAAGAAACTAAGACTGAAGATTTATGTTCTAATTTACCAAAAGTAAAATTGAATATAATTTTTTAGTGTTTCTATTAATTTATGAATAATGTGAAATCTTTGGAATTTTAAGAGAGTCCTAATTATGAGAAATTAAAATCTTATTTTGAGAATGAAATTGAAATTGAAAAAACTAGCAAATAAAATATGAATACAGCATAATTTTTATATGATTGGGAAAGGTTACCTGAATATAGTAAATAAAAAAAACATTAAACAATTCATGTCATGCAAGTAAATTGATATTAATCTAGAATCAAGAAAAACGACAATAAGTAGAAATTCCATTCAATCCATATAAATAAAACTAAGTTACTAAATAAAATTAATTTATTAATCAATAAACAAAAGATTCTTAACAAAAATCTAATTAAAATTAATAATAAACATTTGAATAAATAATGAATGAAAAAAGAAAAGGAACAAAAAAGACTGTTTATAGTCCTACTGGTAAAAGTAAGAAATAACCATTAATGATAAATATCGTAGAAAATAACGATTCCAATAAAAATAATTTATTATCGCCTATTACACCTGATGACAGTAGAATTTTGAGAATACAAAATCATTCATCCACACTCCTCTAAAATCCTTAGCTCAATTCATCATATTAATTAGATTCATTTATTTTACCTTCTGTAGCAACTTCAAGAATAAATAATTATTTTGAAAGCGAAGGCGTGGTTAGTGAAGGTGGAGCATTACCTATATGGGAATTATGTAATGGAACAAAACCTGAATTTTAAAAAGTCACAGGAATTTTAGAAGGCATAAAAAAACCGAGTTTAATCATATTAAGGAAAGAAAGGAAGGCGCATACATGTAAATTATATTTATTTAAAAATTTTAGAAATAGATACTGTTAAATTAATGTAAGAATTATTTGTTCCTCCAATTAAGCTAATTGGAGATTAAGAATCAAATGTTGAAGGTTTAGAATGAATAAAGATATATATTTAAAATAATTAACTACTTAACCAAATTTGGTAAATTATTTTACTTAAAATATAAAATCAAGTTTTATTATATACAGAAGTGCTAAACAGAGGTCGAAGTCTATTCAATTCTTTTTAAAATAAATTTCTCTCCTCCTTCTTTCCTTTCTTTTTTTTATTGTATTTTAATTTCTCATAAAAAAATATAACTTCATTTTCTGTTGCTTGATATAATGCTTTTAAATCTTATAAAATAGTAAAGACAAATGATGTAGCGGAACTAATTATTTCATTTGTGATTGGGGATACTATTGTAATTTCAGATTGATCATCAAATTCATTTAAATCATAAAATGGACTAAAATCAAATATGTTTTATTACTTTTCATTGAATCCCTTATAACTAATTCCTGTTATTTTGGGATCAAATTCTGTACCATAGAATTTCAAAAAATTATAAGTTGTATAACCTATTGAGGAAGCTTAATTTTAATGATAGAAGCATTCTAAAAATGCTAAAACCATTTAAATAATGCAAAAGGATGACATCCCCCCTTTGTATTAATCATTAAGTCCTCTTTTTTTTAGTAAACTTTTGAATAATAATACAATTGGTCTCAATTCACTATAAAAGGATAACCATTGTAGAGTCATTTCTGTGGAAATTAAACCTAAATGATGGTTTTGTTTTGGACCTGAGTATTGAAAAAAACTAATATCAATGCTAAAGATTTATTTAGGAATAACTTCATCAGGACTAGATTTATAAACTAATAATTACTTTATTATCAGATCTATATACGGTAAACCTATAGGTAAAGTGGATTAAACAAATGAAATAGTAGGATCTACCTATAATTTAATTAATGGCATAGTTGATGATGTAATAACTCTAAAATTAGAAAAATATATTACACAATATTATTGACCCATCTCATTTTTTAGAGAAATTCAGTTAGTTTTTGAATAGGTATACATAATTAAGAAGTTGGACACATCTCAAAACCTGTTATTCCTATATCAATATCACTTTCTGGAAGGGCTAAACCAGTAGCGCATGAACCAAAAAGACGAACTTAAGAATTAAAGTCTAGCTATTATATGTGATGAATAAAACCTCTAAAAAGATAATTAATGACAAACTATAATCTGTCATATATAATCCTTCTTAATTTTAGAATTTATTGATTTTAACCTAAAATTATATCATTAAATTCTCTCATATCCATATCTAGTTTTTTAATCATTAAACTTCTTGCTTAATTCATAATAACATAATCAATGGGGTCCTCTTTTATTGGTTATTTTTATATTGTATTTTAAACATCAGATTGATTATTCACATTAGTATTTTTTTTAATTATTTTTTCAGGCTCAGACGTAATTTAAAGACTTAAGTCCACAATTTAAATTAATTATAAAGGTTAATTTTTATTTTTTGTTTCTTCTTACTTCGATAAACATATTTGATTGTCTTTTAAAAAACTTTATGATTATTGATTCTCAATTTCTTAATTTTATTATTTTATTGTTTTCTCTGTTTTTGTTACTAATACATCCGGTTTTGTAATTTAAACATTAGATTTATTTCTTTTTTAGCTTGTTTAGCTCGAAAAAAGGTCTTGATCATTAGTTTTTGATTTAACGGATTATTCTGTGATTGTTGGTGGAATTGGTTTTTATAGAGATTTTTATTTTTTTGATAGATTATCTTAAGAAATTGCAGATTTCAGATTTGATTACTTTTTTTATTTTTTAGATGTTGTAATCACAACCCAATTATCATCATCATCATTTTAAGTATTATTAGATGAATCTATAATTGTTTCAGCATCAAGTATTTAATTGGCTTCTTCAACTAATTTCTATTCTTAAATTGTATTTTAAGGTAAGTCTTAGATTAGAGAAACTTAGACATTAGTTCTAATCTCCTAACATGAACTTTTAAAGATTATTTAAAAAAATACTTTGTATGTTTTTCTATTTCGCATTCATTATAATGGACTTCGTCTTATGTTGTGTCTTACTTATCAGCTTAATCAAAACTATTACATTTTTCTTAATTCATATTTAATTTTTTTTATTCATTCTTATTTTTCTACTTTTTATGTTTTTTAGATTTTTTTTTCCATTCTATAGTTTTCTTCTTTTCCTTTCCTTGAATATCCTAAATATCCTTCATTAGTTTATCTTCATATTGAGCCCTTATCAACCTCAATATTCTCTTCAAACAAAAATTCTAAATCGTTAAAATATTTTGAAGAGGTATATAATTTATTCCCTCTAATTCATTATTAATAAATATTGCAGAAATACCCTTATCATTAATTGATTACAACATCATTTTTAAATTTTAATCTTGATTTCTTTATTTTTCATTTTAGTAAGAAACTTATTGTATAATTAATTAAGTCCATTAAATATCTTCTTGTTTTGTATTCTTTTTTTTTGGAGCATTCTTGAATTCCTTACATATCTAAGGAATTTAATTTAGAATTTTAGTTCTTGATTCAAAATCTTGAATCCAAAATCTTTTTATGTCCTCAATAATATTTACATTATTTTCCTCAATACATCCCTATTGATATTAATAATATCTATCATATAACATATTTTATACAATAATGCTATTGCTTTTTCAAATTCATTTATGATCCATCCAGAGCATGATTGAAGTGTCTTTGGATTAAACCATATAGCATCATTTACTACAAATTGTTTTGTATTACAATTATATTAAACTTTTGGTTAAGAAGAAAAAGCAAGACCATTTGAACATTCTATTAATAAATTTAAATTGCTTTCTAAAGAACCTTATAAACAAAATTTCTCAAAAATATCATCTTAATCAACTATAAATATTTTTGATAATAATTTCTAATATTTTATTATTATTAAAAGATACCTATTCTAAATGTAAATTTTCCTCTTCATGACTGCGTCTCTTACGAACCAAACATGCTTCTTTTATATCTTCTGTTATGATAGGAAATCTATTTCATATTAAATACTCCTCACCTTGGATTATCTTGATATAAAGCATAATTGCATCTTTCGACATACAAATCATTAATATACATTCTAATTATAAAAGTTGTAATCTTTTTGGAAACAACAGCAACTTCATTGATATTTTATTATTTAGCCCTAAAAATTACCACAATTAAATAAATATATATATATCGTAAGAGAAAAAAGTGACATGTATGTTTTCACTTTTTTTAGTACAATGATTTGATTCAGTACCATTTAAAAAGGTTGTTTTTGTATGCATTTTCAAATGATTCCCTGTTGTCACATGATTGATTGTTGAATTTTGCAGTCAAATATTTAGGTAGAGAATAAAGCATATGTATTTGTTAAATTTTATAATTTATTAATAATTGTATTAATTAAATAATAGATATATCTCATCCATTCTTTCTAAATTAGTTTCTCTTAAATACAAATTCCTTATTTAGAGTATATCTCCTATTAAAATTCATTTCCTTAACATTATTAATTTATTTTTATCAATTTTCAAAGACATACTTTAATTTTTTATTAAGAGAGTTTAATATCTATAATAAATAAATATTGAAAGAAGAGTCTATGAAAATATGTATGATTCTTATAATATATTAATGTTTAAATGTGTTATGATTTATTTAGAAAGTTAAAGTTAAAAAGTTTATTTGAATTCCATTATTTTTATAAATACAATGTCATTATTTTCAAAAAAAGAATAAAAGAAATAGCCTACTTAATGTTTAGAATTTGATTCACTTGCTGTTAAAAAGTATATTTATGACTCAAAGAAAGCTAATGAATAGTCGACAAAGCAAGAATAGTATATAAATGATTTAAGAAAAGCGTATGAATTCCAAAAAAAATTAGTTATGAGTAACAAAGAGTTGAAATTGAACCAATATTTTAAAAAGTTGACATACTACAAGTCGAAAGAAAATAATTAATGGATGAAGTGGAGCAATATAAAATGAGTCAAATGGAAATTCTAAAGAAGTACGAAGGAGAATATTAAGAAAAAGAAAGACTAAACAAAGAGTGCTAAAAATATAAATAATAGATATTAGCACTTTAAAAGATGTAAATGCCTTAAGAATTTTAAGAAAAAAAATGTCAGGAATTAAAAGAATCTTTATTTAACACTATAAAAGACATAATGAATGACTTTTTAGAAAGTTATAATGATTTAGTAGGATATGAAAATGATAATGAAGGTAATTAATTTAATGTTATATAAGAATCTAATACATTATTCCATGATTTGCTTTAGTAGGTTGACGATTCCATTTTAATGTTTGTTGAAAACTTACCAGCTCAATCCAGTAGATAATACTAATCAGAGGAAGTTTAACATTTAAAAGATTAGATAGAGAAAACTTTGTAAACTGTTGCTAATTTACAATCAGAAAACTAAGATTTGATATCATCATTAGAATCTGAAAAGCAGCTTAAAGAAAAAATTAATAATCAAAGAAATACTTAATAATAAATAGTTAGTTAATTATAAAATTAAATTGAGTAAATGATAAATGACAAAAAAGTAATTGATTAACAACTTTAAGAAATTTAAATCAAATATTAAGATATTTAAAAAGAATATTAAAAATTAAATTAAATAAAGGAGGATGAAAAAGAAAAACTTAAAGGAGAATTGATAGGATTAGTAAATGAATTATAAAAAGAAATTTAAAAGATTTAATAGGAAAATTCTAAACTGTTAGAGTAGATTGAAGAATAGAATACTGAATTTAATAAATAAACTGAATTGTTAAATAATAAAGTAAGAGATTTAGAAACTAAATTGAATCATGAAGAATTGAAATCAGAATAAAAATACAAAGAAGTATTATCATTGATATAAAATAGTTACAAAGAAATGAAAGAGAACTAAATTAATATAAATAAGAAGCTACAAAATTATTTGAAAATAATAATCTATTGTAATAGTAATTAGATGCATATAAAGAAAAAAGAAAATAAGAAAAAGAAATATTCGATGAATAAAAGGATAAATTTAAATAAATGAAACTACAATTATAATAATAAGAATAAGAATATCAAGCCAAAATTACTTAATATGAAGAATAAATTCTTCTTCTTTAATAAAAAACTGAAAGCACAGTTTCATCAGAAATTTCTATTATTCCAGAAATTGTTATGGAAAAAGAATTGTAAATGTCAAAATTGGAATAAACGATTTAAGAGTAAGAAATTATAAATAAATATAATAGTTTAACTTAAAAAAATAACGAATTAAAATAAAGATTAGCTGAAAATTAAATATAGATTAATGATTTGAATAATGAATTAGAAAAATAAAAAATAACTAATTAATCACATTTAGAAAAAAGATCCATTGCATTAAGTGAATTAAATAGATTAGAACAATAAAATTCAATTTTAAAATAAGTATTAATCACTTTTAATTTTAGAAAATCAATGATTAGAATTAAATAACTAAATAATTGTAAATGGAAAATTAATAGATTTCTTAAATGGTTAAAAATTAAATAAAATAACCTGCTTCAAATATGCAAAAATAAATTTTGAATTAAAGTGTATCTAAAACTCCAATGATAGAAGGAAATAAATTAGATTCATCAATTGTATCTGATTGTGAAAGCCAAAGTTCAAAAAAATCTAAAAATCCTTCAATTATTACGAAAGGTTTAAATTTTTTCAAACCAACAACACAACCTATTTAAAATTTGGTATTTTTTAATCAATATAAAAAAGTAATCATAAAATTCAGATTAAAAAATTGCTGTCACCATGATACATAAATAAACTGAAGAATTAAAAATAAATTTAGAATAACTTTATAAATGCTTTTTGTCAACCGTTTTATTAACTGAAAGCAACCCAGATGGTAGATTTATTAAGTTCGAAAGAGAAATAAATGAATGTTTAAAGAAAACTTAAGATTTAAATGATAATATTGAGGATTTTTTGATATTATGACTTAGTTTGATTTTTTTATATTTTTGAAAACTAATATTGTTACATCACTGGGTTAAATATATTCTGAGATTAAATATTTAACATAAATTCGATCTTATTTCTGTTTATATTTCACTATATATATTGTTAATAGATATATATATATATATACTAAAACTAAATTAATATACTGTATTAATTAAGCTTATTAAAGGAAAAAGCCTCATTTTTATTTCTTGCTGCTATTTCTGTTGCAACTCTTACAATAGTCCTTTCTCATCTATAAGCATTCTTAATGAAAAGGTTTTCTGCATCTAGAACATTAAATACTTTAAGAAGCTTATTTCTTACAAGCTGTACAAAATATTTTCTTCTAATTTTTTACTTATTAATCAAAATTTATATTTGGACTAACAATAGTATAAAATCGTTACTTTTTTCCTGCATTTTCTCTTTTTTCTCTTTTATTTGCTAAGCTACTCTAATATTGAGGACTTTGCTCTAATTCTAGAGATTCATCATCAATAGGTTTTAATTTAGACTTTTTTTTAATGATTTTATTCTCTTTTTAAGTACCTTTTTAAATAATTTTACGAGGAGATTTATTTTTTTTATTTTTTTATTCTTTTTAAGTTTTATATTTCTAATAATCTACCAATAATAAATTTAAAGTAATTAAAGACACATAGACGTTATATTAAGATTAAGCATTGTCCACATATATAGCTAATTAATTGACGAGCTCAAAATTTTATTTAAATATCTTAAATGGTTTTACATATTATCCATCATTAGATTTTAATAATAATAAACCATTGATAAACATTTTCAATGCTTATATTAAAGGTTAAATTTATTTTTCATTTTTTAATAACTGATAAAAATTTTACTTTTAGATATTATCTATCCAAATCAAATTTTAAGATTGCAAATATGTTGTGTAAGTCTCCTCAGTAAGTTAAAACTATTCAATAACTTCTACAATTTCTAGATTATATTACTATTCTATTTATTGGTTTACAAATACTTTGAATTAATCGATTCTATGGTTTAGTTGGAGTTGTATTATCAAAGAGTTTAATTTAACTTATTAATTCTAGATTTTGGAATAAGTTTGATTCATTGACTCCATCAATATTGAGAGCATTCATAAGTTCTTACAAATCTGATAATGTGTATTGTCCCCAACCATTTAATGTCTCAACAAAGATAGAACTAGGAACATGAGTGAAATAAAAATATTATTATTCATCTGCATCTTATCCAAGATATGTTCCACAATTTATATAAGCCGACTAATTTTATTAAAATAATATTTTTAAATGAGCTATTATAAATTATAATTTTTACATTGTCTGAAATTTGCCTACGAATCTTTTTACTTTATTTATTCTTTCATTTTATCTAAATCATACAAACCTTCGGTTAATATATTTAATATGTATATTTAATCTGAAAACTCTAAATTATTAAAATCTATTTTATTAATATTAGATTCACAGTCAAAATTAATTATTTGATCTATTTATAACACACATTCAATCCATGTTTTTTTAATGAAGTCTTTTATTAAATCTTTCATTTAAGAATGAATGTATAAATAATTCATTATTTCTAAAAAAGCATTTGCTTGAACATTTGCTTAATTGCAATACTTCTCAAATTTAACTACATCTGATAAAATAAACTCATTAAAATATTCAGTAAGCAAATTCATAAGAATTTCATAAAAGTTTTTTTCAATATAATCTTAATTTACATTTTATGGGGTTTAAGAATTAGGAAATAAAATCTAATAACTTGTTTAAATTTTTAAGATCTCTTCAACCAAATTTGAATTTATCATATATGGTTATGGCTTTTATCTAATTTCTAAAATATCTGGATAATCTATAGCTAACCTTTCTAGAATAGGATATTTAATCTTTCCATTAGAACCTCTATAGAGTGGATATTTCCTTAAAAACTCTGATCTTTAATCAATAGGTTTAAATGGTGTTATTTCCATCTCTTCAATAATAAAGATTTTTTATTTTTTCTAAATTCTTTCTATTAATGATAAAGTAATCTTTTTCTATTCAGATGTTGGACATACCTATTATTTCAATTGTTTATTATTTATATAATCCCATTAATTCGAACTCTTTAGTTCTTATATTCTATCTAAACAATAATCACAAATCCAATCATTAAGATTATCAAGTACTTAAACACATTCAGCATGAAATTTAAATCTGCATCTTTTACAAATAATTATCTGATCAGAATAATCAAATGCTATGTATGGAACTTTAGATTCTGATTATTCTTCTTTTTTTTAAGATTTTTATACTATTTATTATCTTATTGATTTCATGGTAACATGAGGATTTGTATCCTAGTTCTCCGTTTATTGTAATAAATTTAATATCATAGGAATAGTTGATTGTTTGCATTTTCTACATTTGTTTTTATCAACTCTTTATTTTTTTGGATGGTTGCTTTCTTCATAATCAAGTTGTTTAGATTCTTATTTCATCAAAAATTTTGATTTTTTTTTCTCATCTTAACATAATGAAGGTAAGAAAACAGTTTTTAATTACTCTTCCAATTAATTCATAACATCTTTTAATTCTTTTTGTCCGTATGATAAGGGATCCACATCTATATTTGAAACTGATCTTTGAATTTATGATAAAATTTATTTTTGAATTACTTCTCGACTTTTTATTAATTTTGGGAATGATCTAAAGAAATTAATAGATTTAATACTCAACTTCACCTACTGTCTTGAATATTAGCTTTTTTGATTTTATTCTTTGTATAATTAATTCTTATTGATCTAATTTTAACATAAATTATTATTAAACTCAATTTTAATCCGTATTCAGATTTTACTTTTTGAATTTCTTCAATTGCTTATAGTAAACTTAATCTCCTAAATTCAGATAAGCTTTTTCTGGATCAAACCTTATTTATTATTATTTTTACTTAAGATTCATTCTCAACAATCAATAAAAACCAAAAAGCAATTTCAGATATATAAAATAAATGAATATATAATTTTAACAATCCATATAAACATCAAATATTAAGTTTATAATCAATTAAATTTAGTAATTTTAAATTCTCTTTATTAAATACTCTTACATCCTCTTCTTTACTCAACTAAATAAGATATTTTTGTATATGTTTCAATTCTTCATCTTTTGGATTACACAAATATTCTAATATTGGGATCCCATTCTCTAATTGTAAACCAAATGAATGAGGTAAATTATCTATTATTACTATATCTCTAAGAGCTCTATTTGTTATAATTCTCAAATCTTTAATAAAAAAACCATTTTTTGTTTCAAAACAATTGGTTCTACACAAAATATCATTTATGTATTATCTTTTAGGATCTAAATAATTAACTATTGCATTAGCATACATTTCTGAAGAAGCTGTAAATAAGAAAATATTATAATAATTAGACATTTCTTTTAAAAATTCCTTACAAAATGGTCTAACATTGAAGCACAACTATTAAAAATGATTTATTAAAAACATTACATCAATCTTATCTTCATTATCCCTTAGAGTTATTGTAACTTAAGGAGAATCCCTTGATGAACAACTATGAATCAAGGTTTCATCTAAATCAAGAATTAATAATTTAGATTTTTTTTAATTTGATTCCTTCAGTCTAATGAATCTACTTCTTAGAAACTTTTCTGATGGACCTTTTAAAGAATTACTTGCATATAATAATCCACTCTAAACTATTTATAAAAATCTTAAGAAGTCATTTTAATTTATATTTTTGCCATAAACTAAATGTCTAAATGGATGATCTTTAATATTGAGATTTTTAGTTATCACTTACTTAGAGGAATTAGATTTTTATATTGGAGGATGTTTAAATACTGGTTTGGCATTTTAATATTTTTATTCCATTTATCTAGACATCTATTAAATATCATATTCTGAATCAGTTTTTTTATTGTCTTAAATATTTAAAGCTTATTCTTTTTTTTCATCTTCATTAGAATCAAATTGAATATCTGAATCTTTTTCGATGTGACTCTCTTTCTATTTAAATTTTGATAATTTATTTTATCCTTTAGGTGAACTAGGGGACATTTATTTCTTAGGTGTATTATCAGAATCATCAGTTTAAAATTATTATCCTTCACCTCTTGAAAATTTAGAGGGTTTTGCAATCAAAGGTCTTTTCGGAGTTAAATCAACATCATCATCTGAATAATACTGTCTTTTAAAGTCATTTTATATTTGTATAAATATTTTTGGCCGTAAATTAGTTTGACAATCCATGTTTTATAATAATATACAATTATCTTTATTATTGAAAGATAATAATCAAAATACACATCATATATTTATCAAAATCTGAATTAAGAAATTCTTTATTAAAACAAGAGTTTTAAAAACTAATTAGATGCAAATTCATAATTATCTATTGTATTAAAAATAACAACCAAATAAATTTAAGAAAAATTTAGATTTTTTTAAAAATCAATCTATTTTGTTTGAATTTATAATATTAAATTCTCTTCGTTTTTAAGCAATCTATTTTTATTATTAACGTACTTCTTAAATAAATTAATAAATTTTTATTTTCTCTTTAAGTAGGAATAAAAATAATAATCATTTATGAAAACAAGAAGTTTTTTAAAATTGAATGAGTATTATCTTATAATTAAGATGCAAAATCTAATATAAATTAAATTGAAATAAATATAGTTAAATATTTATAAATAATTAAAGAGCATTAATTTTAATTTCTAATAGTAATAATATTTTGATTAAATAATGATTAGTGTCACTTAGATTTAGAATACAATCTTAATTTATTTTATATTTCCATTTTTTATTTAGTTAATGTATTTTAGATTCTCTTTTAAGCTGCTTCCCTTTATTTTTCGAATAAATCTAAAATGTCTTAATTTCCACCATTCTTTATTGATTTCTATCTATTTAATTCAGCAAGTTCTTCCCTTTCAATTAACTACATTTATAGAAATTTGATACCATTCTTAATTCTAAATTATGTTTCTGTTCTAAATCAATTATTTCTTATTAATGTTTTTAGCTTAATACATTAGTAGACTTCTTTCTTTAAGAGGATTATGACTTTTAAGGTTTAGCACTTTAAGGTTCTATTTTAATAGGAAGATCTGAAATAGCTTTTTCTATAATGTTTGCCGAAATCATTCCATCTTAATAATCTTCAAGAAGTTGATTTAAATTCATATCATAATCATCCAATTATCTATTAATTTAAAATTTTTATTTATGATAATTAGATTTTCTTTTCTAAAATTATGTAACTTTCTTTTTTTTATCTGCTATTTTCTTTTGTAGTAATTCATTATTTAATTCATCAACCAATTACAATCTATTTTAATTTTCTTTTTTATCCTATTATCTCATAAAATTAGATATAATCTTTTATTTTAAATCTCTCTATTTTTATAATTATCTCTAAATAACTCTGTCTTCTTCTTTTTATTATTTTTGTAATAATTAATTTCTTTTTTCTTCTAATTATTCTTAATTTCTTTTTTATACTTCTTATATTTAATCTCCTTTTTTCTTCTATATTTCAGGTCTTCTAACCATACTAGTTACATTTTTATCTGTTCTTTTACCTTGTCTCAGTTCTTCTTCAATTTAATCTAGTAATTATTATTCTAATTCATAATTTAAATCATCTTCGGGATCATAATTTTCAACGTCAAATTCATATTAATTTAATTTAATTTATCTTGGAGCCAGTTTATCCAAACCAACAAAAACTAAATTGCTATCGATTTTCTTTTTATTTTCTAGAGAAGGGGTAAATTTTAAAATTTGATTTTCAAGTAATTTATCTCTCTATTAATCTTCTTCTATAGCTTTTCTTTCTGCAAAAATATCAATTTCTTTATATCTAGGAATAAAACTTTTTTTATTTGTTAACTGAGATATTTATTGTTCTACATAAAATCTTAAATCTTTTAAATTGCCTATTCTTAACTTTTCTAAATGCTTTTGTTAAACTTTAATAGATTGACACTAACTTAACTAAATTAATAATTGAGAATATGATTATTTTTTTTCTTGTTCTGCTTTTATTTCTTCTTGTTCAACAATTTAAAGTACTTAATTTAATTTGTTTTATTTCTTCTCTTCTTATCCTTCCCATAAAACAAGCCAAGCTATAATTAAATTTGAAATCATACCTTCTTAATCCATATTGTATTTCTTTTGATTTGCTTAGTAGAATTCTTCAAAGTTCTAAGGTTATAATTAATCAGGTTAAAAGTTAAGTTGTTTACACACTTATTAAAAAATAGGGTTTGATTGGAATTCTTAACGATTTTACATTATATAATATTTTCATTTAATTATTACGAATAAATTTCAATATTTTCGATAAGATAAAAATAATAAAAAGAAATATAGAAACATAAAAGATATTAAGATATTAAGATATAGATTAAAGAAATAAAAATGAAATATCAGTAAATATATTGACATTTTGTTGATTCTAGTTAATGATAAAATTATATATTTGCATAATCATTGCCATAAATTTTCATGTTTTGGACTTCCAATATGATGTTTATATTAATTAAGGAATTCATCTAGAGTTCTAGATTAAGCAGTGGATGAATAAAGTGCATATAATTTGTAATGGAAGAAATCAGTTAACAACAAAAAGGGAATAACACCTCTATAAATACTAAAAGGTGTCTTTTAAGCAAAAAGATTTGCAGCAATTCTACCCTTTTAATTAGTTTATTGAAAACTTAAATCAGTGCTTGCCAATTATAATCTTGTCTTAATAGTAAGGAATCCATATCCTAGAGCCAATAGTGGTGTAGATATTAACTACAAAACATATTAACCATTTATTTTACTTATGAAATGTAATCTTATTCATACACATTTCTAAGATGGTAGATCAAAGTTCCATTGAAGGCCAACTTGAAAATAATCCCTCTGTAAAAATGACTAAATCCATTTCTAGCATAAATCTTAATAAATATAATTGTAATTACTTATTCAATAACATCGAATGCACCTTTATATCTTCCTTGGACATCAGAATAGATGATAGTCTTTATTGTATCAATTGGATAAGTAATTAATTCAAATAATGATGAGTATAAATAATGAGACATATATCCATTACCTCTACTATATACTAATGGATGAGCCCAAACTGTTATAAATTAGAAAGCATTTAATAAAGCTCCTCTAAAGTATCCCTTGAATAATCCTTAATTGAATATTTATTAAAGACAAGCTCTATTTATTTGGCTAAATTATACGTGTTTGAATCTCCAAAAGTAAATCTAGTCTTTAATCCACCATACGCTTATCTAAGAGTGAGCAATCTTTCCACACCAGCAAGAACAGTAAGACGATAAAAATTATCTGAGAATATTTCCCATGTCTTTGGATCTTCTTTAAATTATCTTTCAAATTTAGCTCTTGGACCTAAAAATCTAAATATATATAATTTTGGATTGTCATTACTTTTATTATTCTACTCTAACTACTTTTGCAAGCCAATCATGTCCTGGACCACCTCCAACAAAGTATTCAAGATCAACTAATTAGGGGTCTCTCAATATTTTGTCTATTAATGTCCAATTTTGACTGTATAATAAACCACTTAACATTTCCAATATCTAATATAATTTATATTTAATTATATAATATTTTGATTTATTAATACGTATATTTGTATTACTTTTTCGTTGTGATCAACTCTTCATATCATATTTAAATCTGAGAGGTAGAAATAAAAGATGAAAACATAATTATATATTTATTTTAATGATTATTTCTTATATTAATTTTATAATTAAATTTTGATTATGTCCAACAGAAATAAAAAATCTAAGAGTCCCTAATAGAATCAACCGAAAAATTATGATAAGGATCTTATGAAGTATCTAATATATCAGAAGATTGTCAAACCGTAAGCTCCTTTAGAATTAATAACTAAAACTTAGCCTGATGAAGATTCAGAGGTTGAAGATTTCAAACTTGAAATAGAAATGAAGTATTCATGCATTTTTAAACTTTCATTAGGTTTAAGAGTTGTAAAGTAAATCACAATTTTAAATTCCCTAAAGAAAATTATGAATCTTCATCAGATACTTCATTACAATCTTTAAAAGATGTTACTATCTATAATCTAAATTGCGATAATATTGATCGATTGACTGATGCAACTTAACCAAATTTCATGAAAGCCCTAAATGAAAGACTTATCAAATTAACTGATCTCATTGTAGATGAATCATCCATTAAAAATAAACAATATAACTATGCACCAAATTTAAAATCATCCAGGTTACTAATTATAATAATCTAGAATGCAGAAACTTAGAGGAACTAACATTTCTAATACATCAATTACCAAAACCACAGAACTATCTCTAAATGCTGCTAGTTAAAGTCAAGGAAGGGAAAGTGTTATCACTAAACCACCATCCAATCTAGGTTTTAGAGCTACACCTACTCTTTCATCTGAAAAAAAAAATAGATCGAAATAAATTCAATAAATCTTAAAAATTACTTAATAAAAATATATGAACAATTAAAAGTAATCAAATAATGATTTTATAGCATAGGTGGAACATTTTATAAGAAAACACCATAAGTAAATAACAATTACATTAACATCAATTCAAATATTAATAATAGCATCGTAGTTACAGGCAAAAGAAACATTCAAGATATTCGAATCAAAACAGAATAAGATGAAACTGAATCTAGTTTACACCAATACCAGGTAGTTCCCAATTCAAGGTAATTACTATAGTAATCTAATTAGACCTAAAATGAGAGAATCTACATTGAAAGGCAAAAAATTAGACATTTCGATTGGTTACAAAAATCTCACTTTAGATAGTCAATATTTAGATAACTATAGTCGAAATGCAAAAAGTTAAAATAAGAATTACAAAGTATGATTTTAATGTTATAATGATTTAATTTCTTAACTTTTTTATTTTTGTATATTAATAATCTTGATCTAATATATTTAATCATATCTTTATTTATTTCTGTAAAGTTTTGATTTAAATATTAGTAGTATTTGTTAACTTAATAAGCTTTTCTTTATATAAGTGAAGGATCTACAACTTTTAATAATTAACTAAATTAATAGTTATTAATGATAATGAAATTCAGTAATATTTGTTTTATATTATATATTTAAACAACTTATTATATGTCCTAATTTTTATTTTGATCTCAAGATGAAAACTTGTACAATTAAAAAGAAACAAGATATTGATATGATTAATTGAGTGAATGTTTTTCAAGTTATATATACGTTTTATAAAAAAAACGGATTATAATTAATAAATGAAAGCATTAATAGCATTGTCACTCTTGTATTTGACATTAGCCAAGTATTAAAGATTTCTCATAAATAGCTAAGGAATATTGTCTACTGTTGGAGATCAAATTCATCCATTTTAATAAGTGATTGTAGCATTATCAGAAGTAGCATCTAAAGACTTCAATTTTTAATAATTGTTTGTTGCATTAGATGAATTGGCTGAGTCTTTTAAAGTTAGAAAGAATGAAGAGAATGCATTTTATGAATAAGAATATTAACAATATTAAGCAGATGTACAATACTATTAAAATTAAATTACAGACTTTAAGAATAAGGTATTATTATGAATTTAAATGTTGTTCAGATTGCTTAATTAGAAGTTGATGTAAAGGATTTAACTGATGAAAGATCTAGATTATAATAATTTTTAACAGATGCCAAATAAGATCTTTATGATGCTATAAAATTATTGAATGCAAAGGAAGCTTAAATAAACTCAGATAAATCTACTTATACTAGATAATTCAATGAATATGCAGATACGATAGCAGTTTTAGATTAAGCAATTGCATTGTTAAATGAAGTAAAAGATGAAACATCCTTATTGTAAAAAGCTGAGAATATTAAAGAGATTTCATCAAAGATGCATAATCAGTATTATTTATTATAAAGAATAGTCTTAAATAACTTTCTTCAAAGAGAATTTTCTATTAACCATTAGTAAAGGCACTTACTTAAATTGCATAAAATAATTATGTTGATTAAGAAAACCTTAATAAAGTTATCAATTATATGAATTAATTAAGATAATCTTTGATAGATGGTTAAACTTCTTTATAGAATCAATATGAAGCTTAATCTAAATTGTAATAAGATATTTTATCAGAAATTCAAGCAAAAATAACTGGAATCAGAGATGTTCTTATTCCTTTATTACAAACTGAAATTGAAACAAAAGATGGTGAAATTAAAGCACTTAATGCAATTCTAAATGATGCAAGACTTAATTTAGCTGAAGCTGAAGACAATCTTAGTGCTACTTAAAATAGATGGATTGAAAGGTATTTATTAAATTACTATCTATGTTTAGAACTGCATCACATAATTCCCTAATTTAATAATATGATAATGAACTATTAGCCATAAAAGATGCTGAGAATGCCTTAAAAAAAGGAGGTATATTTAGATAATGATAAATAAATTATTCCCTTGAAATAATATTAATAAATTTCGTTAAAATTTCAATGTTGTATTCTATTCGTGAGAGCGAAGCTGAAGGCAATATTTCAACAGATTCCATTAAGACAAACTAATGTATTAGTTAAGATCCCAGTTTCATTAAATAGTCTTAGAATATAACAACAACAAAAAGACCAAAAGATGTAGATCAAGAAATAAAAAATTTGAATAATTTTATAAATAAATTGAGAAAGGTAGAACAATTACTTCTCAATTAAATTTAAGATCTCTAAAGTTAATTAGATAATTAACTTAAATGTTCAAATAAGGATCAAGATTGTATAGATGAATTAAATAGAGAAATAAATTAATTATCAAATAAATTACATAATGAGATTATGCACAATAGTTAGTAATAAAAAACTAATATTGAATTATAAAAGTCAATTCTTAAATTAGAACAAGATCTTATTACAATTAATTTAAAAAATTAAGATATATCAGAAGAATTGCAAATTATAAAGTACTATTATATTAAGGAAGATCTAAATATTCCCATGAACATAAATTTGTTGAATCTTTATTGCATATGGTGATTAGTTGCCATCCTGAAAATTCTTTTAGAGAGTAGCCATCGCTTAAGCAAGCATGGAAATGGTTGAAATCAATACTTTCTGAATATTTAGCAATTAAATCAAAAACTAGAAACTTTTAAGATGGCTCTAGTCAAAGTTCCAGCTCCACTAATAAATGAACACCAATAATAATTTTTCCTCTAGTTCATTATTATACTTTTTTACATATATTTATTATTATAAAAAGTATCCCATATCATTAAAATTTTCTCTTATAGTATTATAAAGAATTTTTTAAGATTTTATAATACAAGATATTTTCAGTTCTTAAGAAGAATTATTTTTTAATAATCTTAATATTAATATTAAATTATGAACCAATTAAGCAATCAATTCCAATAAAACCAAAATCAATATTAATTAAATAATTAATAATGGAACTAACAACAAACATAGTATTAATAAAATGGATAATAAAAATAATAATAATAAGAAGATCCCTTTTAAAAATTTCTTTCTGAATTTTATAAAAATTTGCCT
This sequence comes from Paramecium sexaurelia, assembly GCA_000733375.1. NCBI lineage: Eukaryota > Ciliophora > Oligohymenophorea > Peniculida > Parameciidae > Paramecium > Paramecium sexaurelia. The sequence continues at coordinate 147,266 of JPFM01000026.1, forward strand.
AATCAAGCTAATTAGTAATAACAAGCATAAATCATCAAATAATAGCTCTAATAGTAACAACAATAAGGCAACTAATAGTAATATAATTCCTAATCTAATTAAAAATTAAAATATAATGAAGTTTTTAAGAAAGATAAAGACGGCAACGTCTATTGTAATTTTGAAGATGTATCAATTTTAGTATATATTTAAGGTCAAAAAATATTAAGAAAGTGAAACAAGAATAGATCATACCCCTTCAGGAAGGAAAGGCATTATGAAAATTATTGAAATAACACATTAATGATATAAAATCAATATAAATTCATATATAATAAATCTTTCTTAAAAAGAGATATTTTTAAAAGTTAATATTGCAGAAAAAGCTCTTTTTTGTAGTAAGAACTTAATTTATTAAAAATCAAGTTAATAGAAAATGAAAAAAATTTATCCAATTTTATATTTATAAGAATTTTATCATAAAATAGAATAAAATTTATAGGTTTATAACTCAAATAATAGAACTAGATATATGAGAGTTTGTTTCTCTCTATTTTTTAATCTTTATAGCATTATTCAGTGTTTTAGTTTGATAAAATTAAATTTTATTTGTTTTAGTTCTTTCTTATACCTCCTTTTCTAATTTAAGAAAATTATTAACTTTAGAAATAGTACTTTTTGTTGATTAATTTTCTTTACATGAATCTTCAATTATAAGTTTTAATTTCTCTAAAGGAGATTCAAGTTGGTTAAATTATGTATACATAATATCAGATTAATTTTTTTAGAAAGTTGATGCATGACGACTAATAATGCTATAATCTTATGATTATGGTCTAAATAAATGAATATGATTATTGGAAGCCTTTCTACTATTTTTAGTCGAATTATCTAAAGTCTATTCATCTAAATGACGTCTAAAATAAGATTATAAGTTGATATTTTATGATTCTTTAGGCTAATTTTAATTCGAAATTTTAATATCCTTTAAATTATCTGTTAAAAAAGCTGTTTTAATAATATCCCTCATATCTGAGACAGATTCTTTCTTTTAACCTTATTTTTTTGTAAAATAATCCTAAAAATTCAATAATTGTTCATCATAACTCATTTTAATTTTATTCTATTCTAACAATTCAGATAATTCCTTTAATCTAGATTGCTGAGAAATCTGATTTCTAAGTTTTTATGACCAAAGTTCATTTGTGAAAATTACACTATTATTCTTATTATGTTGATGTTGATAAGTATCATGTACTTTATTATTTGAGATTTAACTTAATATATCTTTATATTCAGCTTTAGATTATATTGTATCGATTGATTTAGAAGATGTTTTCTTTAATTACATATAATATTGGTCAAGTTAAGAATTTTTTGTAAAAATTTCATATGTCTTTTTTCTATTCTAAAGTTTGGGATTATTAATTATATAAGGAATCTAAAATAAATATTTGAACTTGTATTTACTATTTCCTACCGTTTGTTTTATCTAATCTTTTAATTATATTCGATGTTCTTCAGTTACAGTATTTAACCATGTATTCTCAAATTATTTATTTTTTTTATTGTGCAACCTATTTAAAAATTTAGTATTTTCTTTTGGTTAGCTAATATTCTATGGTTCCTATTCCTCATCATCAAAAATCAAATTATCATAGTTGTACTTCTACTTACTCATTTTATAATAAATTTATATGTTATTAACAATTTAAACATTATAACACAAATTATTCATTTCATTTTTCTATTTGGTTTATTTACTAGTAACTTTTATTTCTTTAAATCCAGAACTCTCTATTTTTATTTAATTTTTTAAATTTTTTTATTTTCAATATTCCTAAATTTAGGTTATTATTCTTCTTCATCATATTCTTATTTGATATCTATTGATTACTATTCTTATTTTAATTTTTATTATTCTTTTTTTTATTTATTTAATTTATGATTCTCAAACATTTATTTTAGATATGGTAATTTAATGGTATGTCTTCTCATTCCAGCAAATCTTGCTTTTGCTTCTTTTCCATTTTAAATTGTCCATATTTTTTCTTGTTTTTTTTCAATTTCTATATCTTTATATTCTTAACAAAAGAAATTAATTGCTGTCAATCTTTGAGATAAATTAATTGATAAAGGTATTCTTACATTCTCAATATGATAAACCCTAATATAATAACGAAAATTATATACCTTAAAAAACGATCTATACTAACTGTATAAATATACTCCTTATTAAATGCTACATCTCTAACAGCTCCAAATGTACCTTTTATCATTCTTTCAAATTTAAAATCTTTCTGATAAATTAAAATTTCTCCTCTTTCATTTATCATATAATATTTTTCATTATAAATCCTTATAAATTTAACTTTGGTTTTTGAATGTTTCAAAGAATGCTCAGAAATAGGTTATGATTTTTATTAGAGAATACTATAGATCCTTAGAGTTTAATGTGTTGTAATTACACCGACAGAATAATCATCTAAGAAAACTCCATCATAATCATGCATTTTAACTTAAAGATCTAATTCATCATTTTTTACATTTCTTGATTACCATTCCAATTTTTTCTATTTTAAATTAAATATTGAAGGTGCACCTCCAAAATATGTAATCAATAATAATGTTTAATCATTAGAAACTGCCGCAGAAGTTACATATTTATCTTTACAATTATTCAAGATTTAAAAATCATTAGAGTTTATTGTTTCTTATTAAAGAAATATATTTTGATCTTAATCATACTTAACATGATTAATTTTCCTGTTGGCATAAATTATATAGATATCATGATTTGAATCGCAAAAGCTTTTTAAAGGGGAAGAATCAATATTTAATTAAGTAATCTCATTTAATTCGTTGTCCAATAATACTAAACTTTCCTCCCTTAAAACTAAGAAAAAATTAATGTCAGATATTTTTATTGTATGTATTTAGATCACTTTATACTCTTTTCCTTATTCTCCATATTTCTTTATCACTTCCTTCTTCTCCAAATCAACCAATTTCAATAATCCTGTTTCATCACCAGTAATTATTTACATTAAATTTTATATCACAAATTATACGAATTTTATTTATATTATTTTTCAAGCAATTTAAATCCAAAAATTCATGACCAATCATTCATTTGCTATTAATTTCAATGTTGGAATCTAAATCAAATATTCACCTCTCCCTCTCAATTTATACTCTAAAAAACTTTACAAAAAACTCAAATAATTATTATTATAATTCCTAACCCTAACCCCTGAACTATGTTGTTTTAGTAGAATATTACAAAATATCTTAGATATAACATGTATTTTTAATCAAATTTGAAATATCTCAATAAATCTACTTAAGAATTCTATAACTTTGATAATAATATATTAATTTAATATCACAACAGAATGATGAAATCATTAAAGAAAAACATAGAAAATCTGTATCCATAATTCACTTTTGTAGAAGTACTTCGATATAATAAATTCAAAAAAACTATTATCCTTAAAAGAGTTAATAAACTTTACATTTTAAGGTTATATAGTTTAGAAGGAGTTAACAGAGATAAAGTAACTTCTATAATATAATTAATTAATAAACTATCAAAGACTACGATTCCTAATATTGTTAAATTTTATGAAGCAACTCATGATGCAGATAACACTTATTTAGGGTATTTTGATATATAAACTGATAGTGTGATAAGTTAATTTATTGATACTCAATATTAATGTCCATTAAATGAATAAGAAATCCTTAATATTCTAATTTAGGTATTAGTTTATTAAAATTAATAGGTATGCTCAGCAATTGAATTATTTCATCCTAAGCATCCTCATGGAAAAATAAGTTTATCAAATTTGTTTTGCTCATAGAAAACTACAATTTTGGGAGATATGAATATTTTATATTATCTTCATTAAGATAACTATTAAGATATATATTTATTAGCCCCAGAATTTGTAAGATAAAAAATTTATGATTGTAAATCTGACATATGGATGCTTGGAATATTAGTATATCAATTCATGTTTAAGGATTACCCTTTTAAAGCAAATAATATTAATATCTTAGACAAGTAAATTTTGAAAGGAATTAAATTTACATATCATTCATAATACAGTCTAAATCTAAATAATTTATTAAGAATACTCCTCTGTTATGATACAGAATTAAGACCTTCTATCAATTCTATTAAAATTTTTGCAGAATAAGCGTTAATAAGTTCTGAAAGGTTTGACATCTTCCAAATATTGCCAAAATTTAAAATTGATTAAGTTACATTACAAAAGAAAAAAAAAGAAATAAAGCATATTGTTAAGGAGAATTAAATTTATTTGAATGAATAAAAATTAAAATACCCTTCATTTAAACCTTCTAAAGTTTTAAAATCTGATAAGAAAATCGTATTCACAAATCCATCTCCTCAACGACCTGGAGATAATTCAATGAATTATGAAAATTCGTTAGATATATAATAATATCCAACTTTACAGCTAGAATAAATCGAGAGTAAAAGCAATTTATCATTTATTGAGAAATATTCTTAACAATCAAAAAAGAATTTGAATTACTCTTAGAGTTCTTAGAAATAAAAAAAATCTTATGTGGATTCCCTTTATCCTTTTTAATTGCCAAAAGTGTTGTAATATTCTTTCAGTAAAATTAAATTTAGACATGAATTAAGTCCTAGATAATAACATAATTAAATAAATCAGTATGATAGTTTTTATTTCTAGATAGGATGATTCAACGAATCAATACGTTTAATATTCTGATAAAAATCTTGAATCTAACAATAAGAAATCTCCTCCATAAATGCTATTCCAATAATATATAGAATCAGCAAAAAGATCTTTCAGCTAAAGATAATGAAAATTTATGTATATCTATATGTTGTACTTTATATATATAATAATAAATTTTAATTTTGGAATGGATAATTAAGAAATGAAAAATATTAATTTTTTGGAAATTAAATTATAATTGAGATTATTAAATAGTGAGATTATATAATTAATTAATAAAACATTAACTTTAATAATATTGATTTATTAATATTATAATTAATTAATTAAGAAATGATTTAAGCTGACTCAGATTCAAGCAGAAGAGTGGCATACTTTTATAATAGATTGATAGGAAAGTTTCACTATGGTAAGGAACACCCCATGAAACCTAAACGTATAGCGATGGCTCATAGCCTAATAGTAAATTATGGGTAGTAGAGAATATATATAAAGATAGACTGTATAGATCATTGGATGTATATCTGATTAGAGAAGCATAATTGGACGAGTTAAAGAAATTTCATGATCCTGAATATGTTACATATTTAAGTTAATATATGAGTGAAAACAAGGTAAATTTTGTAAAGGAATATTGTTCAACAAATAATGACGGTGTGATACCTGAGAATTTGTTGGAAGAGTATCGTTTAATAACAAAATGGAGTTAAAATAAGAGTAGTAAAAATCTTAATGCTGAGTACAAAGTAGGAGATTCAACAGACACTCCTACTTTTTCAGGACTTTTTTCTTATTGTTAATTTAGTGCTGGTGCAAGTATAGATTGTGCGCATACAATATTAAGTGGATAGGCAGATATTGCAATCAATTGGTCAGGAGGATTGCATCATGCTAAGAAAAAAGAGGCTGCTGGATTTTGTTACATTAATGATATCGTATTGTGTATTTTAGAGCTACTGAGAATTTATGTTAGAGTTTTGTATGTAGATATTGATTGTCATCATGGTGATGGAGTGGAAGAAGCATTTTATTTAACAAATAGAGTTATGACTCTATCATTTCATTAGTATGGAGATGATTTTTTCCCAGGAACAGGATAATTGAATTCAGTAGGATTAGGAGTAGGTCGATATTATTCTGTTAATGTTCCATTAAAACCTGGAATTTCTGATGGACCATATTTAGAATTATTTAAAAAAGTTACAAGCAGAGTCATGGAAACTTTTCGTCCGGATTGTGTGGTTATGCAATGTGGTGCAGATTCATTGTCCTTAGATAGATTAGGAGCTTTGAATTTATCTATTAAGTAATTTATAAAATAAAATTAAAAGGGGTCATGGATAATGTATTACTTATATGAAACAATTTGGAGTTCCATTAATTCTATTAGGAGGAGGAGGATATACCATTTAAAATGTTTCAAGATGTTGGGCTTACGAAACAGGAATATGTTTAGGATAAAGTATTGATGAAGTAATAAGATTACTGAAACTAGCCTATTCCACCAAATGATATTTATTACAAAAACTATGGTGGTGATTATCATTTACATTTTCCAATCCAAAAAAATGTAGAAAATAGAAATAAAATTGAAGATTTAAATAAAATAGTATCTTAAGTCTATGATCATCTAAACAATCTAGAAAATGCCCCAGGAATTCATTTTCATGATGTACCTTATTCATTTTATCCAAATATGGATGTAGAGAATGATGAAGATGATAAATAAAGTATTTAAAATCTACATTATTAGAAATGGATATGAGATAAGAAATATCTTTAGCTGAATTAGAATAAGAATTAGGAATATCTGATGAAGCCAATGGAATATCAGTAAATTCTGGTTCAAGGAAAATACATTCAAAAGAAACTTGAATTCTAATTTACATATATATATATATTCAAGCTGAAAAATCATTCTATCTCAACTTTTTATTTATCGAAACATGCAAGAAAAAGGTTGAAAAACTCGCTTAGATTATTCTTAAAAAAGCTGAACTAAAATTGTTATTTTATTTCTTAATTTGAAGAATAAGTAATTGTAATTTACAAATTTCTAAATAAATTTAGTTTAACAAAATTAATATGAATGATTCTAATTGAAATTTATTTTGAACAAATTTTAGAAATATGTAGGCAATTAATTTCAACATTTCAATCGACAAATAAAATCCATTTTGCTTGTATCAAGATTGTTAATTTTATATATAATATCTTCTTTAAATAAATTTAAATAACAGTATTTATTGATTAATTATTAATTTAGACAAAATAATTAAATGGGGATTAATTAAGTTTTAACTTATGAATCCAAACAAAAATCTTTCTTAGTTTAAATAATTTTAGAAATCAAAATTATTAAGCTTTAATTGTATAAAAATGTTTTAATAATTAAATATTTTATTACATTGCTAATATATATTTTTTATTTATATTAAGAATATTTATCATTTTTTGCTAAACTTAGTCATCTTTGATGTTTGTCCAACTGATTATGATTATTTTTATAATAAAGGGGATTATTAAGGAGTTTTCTTCTGAGATTAAATCAGTTATCTCGAACTTTAAGGATATTGTTTTGTAATTTGAAGATTTTATTTTTTATTTGTGGTAGATTATACTTGTTTAAGAGCAGCAGAACTTTCATCTTCATCAATTTATTACAATTAAGATTAAATTTTAGGTCTTAAAAATAAAAATAAATAAAAATACTTATTTGAGTTGTTCGAATTTGTACTGAGAGTATTTTCATTTGTCACAAATGGATGATTTAATAATTCAATCGAAGTTATTCTTTTTTTTGGATCTGGCTCTAATGTACGAAATAGACATTCTTGACAGTTTTGAGATAATTTGTTATTAAAATCATTTGGTAGTGTTATTCTCCCTTCAGATATTTAAGTAATAATTTCTTTGTTGGTGTTGCCGGTGAATGGTAAAGTTCCAAATAACATTCCATATAAAATGATACCCATAGACCAGACATCTACTAATGGAGACACAGCTTTATCCATTCCTATAACAATAAATTCAATTCTAATACCTTTTAATAATTCTGGAGCCATATATCGAAGACTTCCTGCATCTGCATTTTCAGGATTATCATTTGTAGCAAATCCAGAAATACCAAAATCAATACATTTAATTACACCTGAATCCTTACTAGTTAATAACAAATTTTCTAATTTTAGATCTCTATGAATAATTTTCTTTTAATGACAATAAGATATTGCACTAACAAGCTATTTAAAATAATGTCTTGCTTCATTCTCCTCAAATTTTCCTTTTGTTTATAAATATTGTAACAACTCACCGCCTTCCAAATATTCCATTATATATACTGTTTACAAATTTTGTAAAAAGAATGCATTATAAATCTTTACTATGTTATCATGCTTTAAAGATTTAAGAGCCCTAGCTTCTCTAAAAATCATATCAACATCCTAAAAATTAATTTGAATTTACTTAAGCATTAGTTAATGCTTATTTAACCATTTTTATAGCCACTTTTTCTCCTGTTTGTTTATGCCTGCCTAAAACTACCTTTCCGAATCCTCCTTCTCCAATATCTTGTAATTGCTCATATTCTGCTAGTTAAAAACTTTCATCAAATTCTTCACCTTTAAAAAAATAATTATTGCTTATTCATACCTTTAGATGCAAACAACACTGTTCCATTTTTTATATAATCCAGATCGTCTTCTGTAATCTCTACTCCTTCTTAATTAAATAAACGAAGACGATTAAAATATGTGTCCCATTTTTATTGCAGTTATTTGCGTATTTCATGAAACTTTGTATTATCTCTTATTGTTAATGTGCAACATAAATTCGAATCTCCATTCCTATATATCTTAATCTAATTTCTTAATATATATTTTATACATCTTTATTGTTAGTAGCAGGCGTGTAATCCTCATAATATGCATCCATATTTATATTTTGATTTTAATAACATATATATTGAATTAAATTTCATATTAATAACTTAGAACCAAAAATATAAAATAGATTTTTTCTATCTTTGGCAAAATAACCTTGCAAAGAAAACAATCTACCAAATATTTAAAACATATGTTTCAAATAAAAAAAAAATAATATCTTAACTAATTTAAACAATAATTTAAGCAAAATTACTAAGATGAATATACTGATATTTCTAATCCAAACCCAATCTTATTATAAAAGACTTTAATTTCAATTAGTTTAATTAATTAATTAAGATTCAATCATAATCCTTCTGATTTAGAAAGAAATTCCAATATATGATTACTAAAATCTTCTTTATATTAATTATTGGAAAATTATAAATTCCTCATTGATTAATAAATTCCATAATTATGATTCTCAAATACATTATATCATATAATTGATAAAAATTTAATCGAATTTCTAATATTTTCATTTCAACTATCTCTAAATAAAAGCTAAATCTTTATCTTTCAATTAAGATTAGTAATATTACATGTCAAAAATTGTGATATGAATTGATTCATATTCTTTAAAATGTGAAATCATTTTTATAGATAAACTTTACATATAATAAGATTAAAGAACTAACTATTACATTAAATAATCGAATCAATATCATCTTTAATATATTTATAAGAGAATACTTCAAGAGTAGATGATGAATTTGAGTATGACAAAATCTATTTTATATTATTTTAAGTTTGAATCCTTTTTAATTATCAATCTTCTTATAAATTAATATTAGGATGGAAATACTATGAACATTAATTTCAATAGAAATTAATATCAATATTCATTTTAAAGTTTATGGGAGGAAGAATGAGTTTTAGATAAGGGAATTTAAGATCAAAATGTTAAATATTAAGAAATTAATATATGTATACGACTTTGCTATCATTCAATCTCTCAAGCTTATAATTCTTGATTGATTCTTGTTTTTCCATCTTAGGTCAATTGTAAAGATATAACCAATTTCACTCTTTTTCTACCTTCGATTTCGGTTGTGAAGGAATTGATTTTAGTTATTGTGATTAAACCTAGAGTATTAGATTTATAATACCTTATCTCTATAAATTTTCAGCTACTCTAACACTGATCTTTGTAGCTTCACCTAATGCATGTAATTCAACATTATTGAATTTCTTCAAAAATATTTTAGCGATGAAAATGAATTCCTTAGCACTTTTCTTTGATGACACGTGTAATTAGTTATCTGTTGGATCAAGTTTTTATTTTTGAGGTCTTTATGCCTATTAGGTGCTCATTATTTATTTAAAAAAATAAATATCTAAATTTAATATAATTGCAAAATAATTTATTAAACCCTCCATATTTTTTTATTTGGGAATTCATCTTGCTTATGGATATCTTATCAATAAAATTTATACTAACAATAAATTTTGAAATTCATTAATAATCTTGATCTCTGAAACATTTTAATTAATGCATTTTATTATTCATCATTCTTTTATTTACAATAACAATAGATATATTGTAAATTATCAACTATTATAATAAATGAATTAATGCTTTTATAAATTTTATTCTAACATAGAATAACATGGCTTTTATAATATTTTAATACGTGTGAAGTTAAAATCAAAAATAAAAAAAAAATGAAAAAAATATGGAGCAACCGAGCTTCGATCTCAGCGCCTCATGCATGCTAAGCATACGCTCTACCAAATGAGCTATTACCCCACGTTCAAATATTCGATTATCATTTTCTACATAAAACCCATATTAGTTTTTTTTATTTTAAGTTTTATTGAATTTTAGATATAATTTTTATAAACATTAGTTTTTTTATTAATAAACCTCATCTAATAAGCAAGATATTTATTTATAATATATATATGCTAATCAAAATAATGAGTTTTCTTACATTAAGAGAGTTTATTTGATACGACATAGATGATAATTTCAAATTTAAATTTGACGTAAAAATGATTGATAATAAATAATTTTTGTTTTTTATTTAATTTTCCCTCGCTTTCAAAATTATGGCCAGAACCAAAGAAGGTAAAGAAATGTCAAAGAAAAGTATCGCGAAAACATCAGGGAAAAAAATGAAATCTAAAAGAAAAGAAAGAAAACCACATAGATTCAGACCAGGAACAGTTGCTTTAAAAGAAATTAGAAAATTTTAAGAGAGCTCTCGATTATTAATAAGGAAGATTCCATTTTAAAGATTAATAAGAGAGTTAGCAGGAGTTAATGAAAAAGAAATGAGATTTTAAAGTAGCGCCATATTTGCCTTATAAGAGGCAACGGAAGCATTTATAGTTAATCTCTTAGAAGACAGTGTTCTTTGTGCACATCATGCCAAAAGAATGACTGTTATGCAAAGAGATATTAATTTAGCAAGAAGAATTAGAGGAGATGAATTTTGATTTTATTTTCATAATGATATTAATTATGAGACCTTCATAATCAAGTTTGCTATAATATTAAGGATGCAGTTAATCCATATAATGCCAGGCTTGTGCAAAAACGAGAATCAAAATGAATCCAGCAATTAACTTCTCTTATAAAGCATTTCTTCTAACCCCGAACGTCACCAACAATACCATTTGCAAATCAGCTGCTATACAACTTTAGCCACAATATAAACATGAAGCCATATATGCGAATACTGATTTCTAAGAATAGTTTAGAGGATCTTTCACTATTTTTGTTATAAAACTCACACATGTCTTTATTATAATATGAAAAATCATGTCATTTTATTATTCAATATTTTATAATCAATAATAGTATTTACTTCGCTTATTGTTTATTAATCTAGTTTATTATTTTTATTATTAATTTATGTAAAAAACAATAACAACTTTATATGATATTATTCTAAATCTTACTTTATAACTTGATTCCAAGTATTCTTTACGATTAATTAATATTAAACTTTATTAGTATGTTTATTATCCTGTTAAAAGATTTTATTCTTAAATTTTAATCTTTTTTATAGCTATCCTCAGCATGATAAATAAATTTTATTAGCTATTATTTCTATCTTAATATAGTTTGAGTTCTTTTAAGTAAGTAAGTTAAAAAAGAAATGAAGAATTTATATAGATATATAAAATGATATTTTAAATCAATAAAAAATTCCTTGTACATAATATTGGTATTTATCATACCATTTTGCTCTCCAATTATCTATAGAGGAATTAATTATACTATAATTAAATTACATTTATACTTTTAACAAATAACATATAAAATTTGATTGTTTTGTTCATAGGAATAAAATCTTTCTTCTAATTGAGTAATAGATTTATCTCCTCTTTTAAAACAAGGCATAGAATTCTTTTATCCTGCATAACTTAAATTTAAGATAAATTAAATTACATCATTTTAACTAATAATAAAATTCTATCTCTATGTTTTCTTAGTGCTATAAAACCTTTATAAAATAATTCTCTAAACTTCTAAAATAAATCACTATCTACACCACCAAGTATTTAAATATATTCACTTAATAATTTAAATGGAACTTTATTTTCTATTTCTATTCCTTTCCCTGGAGCATTACCCAAAAAAAATCCAAAATCTATATGTACTAGATGGCCATCTCTTTTCAATAAAATATTTCCATTGTGTCTATCTTTAAGTTAAAGTATGTAGCAGGCTAAAGAATATCCAACCAAGCTATGCAAGAAATTGATTCGATGACGACCACTAAAATTATCACTAATAATCGAACAGATATACTGATTACTCGAAGAATTAAATTAAGGTTTATTGTCTATTCCATAATTATTTTTTTAATGAATCAATTGTAATAGCATCTTTGACCATTTCAATAAGTCCATAATTAGGTCCCAAAGATATTACTTCATAAATTGATAATCTCATTGGTAGATCTTCAATAGCAAATATTTAATCTATAGTTGATAAGAGCTACATTGCAAATTATTCCTATTTAAGATTGTCACCTGATTTCACAATAAGATGCACTAATCGCCATGACTTCAGATTACCAAATATTGATTAATCCTTGATTCTTTATTCTTAATCTTTAGATGACTCACCAAATAAATTTTAACCATCTTGTCCAAGAAAAATACTATTAGTTTAAACAAATGAACTTTTAACACTTGCAAATACTTCATTATTCTCTTCCTAAAATGATTAATAAATTGACTTTTCCTCTATATTCTAACTGTTCTCAGGAGAATAAAATTATACTGTTGGAGTTTCATCTATTATATCTTCATCAATGATTTAAAGTGGTTATTGCACAGAAATTCTATGCACATTTGGGTCTTGTATTTATTAGAGAAATATACATTTTTATTAATCAATATTAATCGAGCCTGTAATTGACATTCTCTATTATAATATTGATTTCTATAAAGTAATTGCTTCAGATTATTTTTGGTCATTTCTTTGATTTTTTTCAACGTCAGGCCTGTATATTTCCAAACAAATATAGAATGGTGATCTTTCTTTGGTAGAAAACACCTTAGTTTCAGATACAACTATATTTAAGATGGTGTAGTTTCTAATTTGATCCTTAAAAAAAGGAATATATACACAAGATGGTAGATTCTAATTAATAATCTGTAGATCTGCTTTTAAAGATATTATTTATGGATAAGCGAGATAAAGTCTAATTTCTAATTGATTGATACCTTTCAGAAATTCTAATGATATCATTCCAAAAATTTATAGTAGATAGAAAACCATTATTCAATTCTTCTATTTAATCATTTTTATGTATTGATACATATTATTTAATATTAATTTACGCTGCATTAATTTTAAGATTTGATTAATCATGATCTGCAGTACCGTAAACTTAAATAGCCTCTTAATTTTAGTCATGAGATACAAATTCCTATCCATTTATTAAATATTCATTTCCATATTGTTCCTTCATTATTTGAGTATACTCTATTAAAAATTGAGTAACTTCTCTTAGATTTATGATTTTTTTATTAACAATTTATGATAAGGATTTTATTTAAAAGTATGTCAATTGGGCAAAGAAAAAGTTATTTTAACAAACATTTATTAAGAAATCAATAAACTCCTTATTATTGCCTCGAAATACTAAGTAATTAATGAACTATGGTATATAATATTCTAAATCTTCTCTCTTCTAACTTAACCAATCTGGATTTAATCTCACTTTTTCTAAATTTGACACAATAACCATAACATCCAATCCACCTTTATATAATTATAATAAAACTCCAGTTGTACTCAATACATTATCCTAAATAAAACCATCGATTTACTTAATTTAAAATAATGGGATTGCCAAAAAACGAATCTGAAAGACTTCTATTATTCGTTAAACAACAATAACCAGTCTCTTAAGAATCAGAATTATTCATATGAATTTCTTAATTTATTTATGATTATTTATGAAAGATAAATTTATATAAAAACACACAACTTAAATATTTTATAGTTCCATAAATATTGTTAATTATTGATAACCAATTTAATAAATTTATTTGCATATTGATTATTCATATATTATAGTATTCATATTTGATTTGTTAGCAGTTAAAGTATATTTCCAGTTTCATGTCTTTTGTTTGTTTTTTATTGAGACTTCTATTATCTACAGCTGTAAGACTTTCCATCCAACTCAACAATTCTTCTTTGCACTAATAACATAACTCATTAAAATTTACAATTTATGGTAGCATATACTTTTGAAGCAAATTTTTAAACTTCAAAAATTTATGAACAAACAATATCCATTCCAAAAGATAAGTATATATGAAGATGTTCAACTTCTAAATTTGGAGTCGCTTTTTTATTTTAATTTAGACATCTCTCCGTTCTTAAATCAGAATTTTAATTAATTACTCTTGTTTTCATTTAATTTACTGGAGATGAATTAACATGTTAGGATTTCTTACTTGTATTTGAACTTGTCTATCTACATCTTGGTAAAACTTCTTTAGAATCTTTGATGAACAATTAATATATGTTTTTCTATTTGTCGAATACATCAAAATTGCCAATATGAATTCCATAGTTTACTATTGTACCATTATTATATGGAACTATTTTTTACTGGATATTATTTTTATTTTACTCTTCTAAATCCACCAGTTAGAGTGATAATCTCTTTGCACCTTTAGGTTTAACTACCAAAATATGGAATTAATTCATTAAACTAAAATAATCTGGAAATAACTCTATTAGCAAACTTTAACCTATATTATTTGCAGATATATCAAATTATAAAGGCATTGTAAGAAATCCTTTTTTAGATGCTTTTATTACTATGCTTTTTAATTCAAGATTCTAAATTACTATTGTTCCACTTTTATTTGTTTATCCAACAGTCTTACCATCAATACTTATATCAACATTATCAAGTATAGATGAATCTAGAATATTCCTACTTGTAATTTTCAATATTGTCTTCTATATTTTTATCATCTCTAATTCTTATTTATATTCCCCCAATCCTTTTGTTATTAAAATGTGTTATTTTGGATAAAAATCTAATTTTTCAATACTAACTACATATTCTGTTTATGGTTTTGTCCAAAATCTATATTCTCCATTAAATATTATGGGCATACCATTAACCAAAAACTTGTCTGCTTCTACAAGTTTCCCTTAATGTATCAATTTATATTTGGCCTATATGATATCTATCCTATCTAATTCTATGATGTTGTCATTGAAAAATACATCTTAATGTAAATATTTAAAGTGCTTTCCCTGTATGTCAACCACATAATCATTATTCAAAGGAAGATCTTTAAAATTTATAAAATTTGATGTCAATTTCTTGTTTATGGTAATCAATTTAGCAGGAATCTGTGATTTATCATTGATTTATAATTTATCTTTCTGAGATAATGTTATAAATGCATCTTCGAATAAATTATTCAAATGACCACCTAATGCTATTACATCTTAATTATGACACACAAATTTAATATTAATTGTTCCTCTCTCAATATAAAGTTTCAATAATTCTAATATATGTTAAGTATTTGTAAAAGGTTTATTGTACAAGACAATCTTATGTTTCTGATTATAAATTTAAATTTAACAAAGCAATTCAGCAGATTGAGATATTCGCTTTTCCAATACTGTTATCCAGGGATACTTTCGTCTTACATTGTAAATAAATTCTTAAACATAATGCTCTACCTTAATCTCTTATTATTAAAAAGCATCGTAAAATTGATCAACAGTATATTTAATTGAAATAATTGTTTCATTCTAACTCAATGTCTTAAATTCAGCAAAATCCTTAATAATTAATTATTAATGATACTTCAAATTCTGTTTCATCATTTATTCTAATAATTTCTTCTTGTAATTATTCCTTTCTCAATTTAACAAAGGTATAAGTTTTATCTTATGAAAACGAGTTTAATGTATAAAATTTAGTTAGGGAATTTTTCATTTTTTTATTCCGTTAATCGAACAATAAAATTTTTTAATTAATAAATACCAAAATACAAAATTACCTCATTATTTAGAATCTCAAACTATAATATTTATCTACATTTAAATTAATTATATAATTTTCTATTGAGATTTGATTATTTTTTTTATCTAAGTAAAGTGAGTTCCTTTAAAAATTTGAGACAATTTTAATTTATTTTCAATTTAAATGCTTGCCATATAAATCCTCTCTTCTTACTCAATAATTTTAATTAAACTGTAAATATAGTTTAAAAAGATAGTATTCTAAATATTGAAATGAGTATAAATAATACTAAGGATTTTATTAATTAAAATATATTTTAAATCACAAATTAAATATACATCTTGGCATACATTTTCAGGTATTGCGTTTTGCATGCTTGTCTACACTTAATGTGAAGATTGTTAATGAAATTTGTGGCAAATCATATCTCTCCCAAAACCTTAAGGCTGTATTCACAAACTTTGATTAATTTCATAGTTGAGGGCGCTTAGTCACCTTAATTTGAATATATTTGAGTCTACGGGAGAGTATATACTATTAGTATAACTATTCTAAGCACTCTGTATCTCCACACTGTTTAATTTCAAAGAAATTAGAATAAAGAGTGTCGGTTTGTCTATGGTGCAAAATAGATAGAAGATCAAAACAGGGATTGGTAATATTAAATATATTATCTATCAGTAAGATCTTCAATATTGTTCTTAATTAATATCAAACATTAAGCAAATAAATTATAATTTGTATTTTTCAAAATTTATGAAATCTCTGTAATTATGTTAATTCGCTTTTATTTCAAAAATTAAATGCTTTTTAAATAAAATCCACCATTTTCATTCTCTTTAAACTTTATATTTATTTTCAATTCTCCTGTTAATATATTGTATTTCTATTTAGATATTTTTTCATCTTAAGGATTGCAATACAATTTTATATATAAATTATCATAATTTAAATGTATCAAATAAATACTGATTTCAGTTGTTAATGTTATTTGCAAAAAATATTAAATTCTTTAAATTGATAAATATATCATTGTCAAATAGTTTTAAATTTAGCTATTTTTTTAATTATATGAAAATTTCTATTAGATTGAGTATAATTTTGTTGAATATAAATATTATTAAAATTCAATTGTAAGTATAAATAAATTTAGGAATTACAATTATAAAATTAATTAATTCTAATAATAAAAAAAATTGCGATTGCCCAGTTTCGAACTGGGGACCTTCAGTGTGTGAGACTGACGTGATAACCACTACACCACAACCGCTGACTGATAATTAAATGAATAAAAGACTTTAATTCATACTGTCATTTCATAATTAATTTATGGATATTGAAAATAATAGATAAAAACCGAACATTTTGATTACTGGAACACCAGGAGTTGGTAAAAGTACATTAGGGAAATTATTAAGTGAACATATTGAAGGTCTTTAATATGTTGATGTTGGATTGTTAATAAATTAAAAGAAATTATATAAGCAATGGAATCAAGAATTTAATGTTCCTGAATTCGATTAGGATATGGTTTGTGATGAATTAGAATAAGCTATGTAAACTGGCGGTATGATTATAGATTTCCATACATCTTCATTCTTTCCTGAAAGAGTATAAATATTAGTGTATATTTAGTGGTTTGACTTAGTTGTATTATTAAGGAGTAATAACACTGTACTTTATGATAGACTTAAAGCTAGAGGATATGAAGAAAAAAAGATCACTGAAAACATAGAGTGCGAAATTTTAGATGTAAGCAAAGATGAGGTTGAAAGGTTCTTAATATTGTAATTATTTTAGTTCTTACAAATAAAATATAATTATGGAATTGAACAATGAAGAAGTACCTTAATTAGAGCAAAATATTTTATAAATAATTGAATACTTAAAATAATGGAAGCAAACCTAATTGTTAAATTAATAGCAGTAATGAATTTAATGAAAATATTTATATTAATTATGAACGTACATATTTATTTTATATGTCTACTCTACTGATGATTATAATTACCATTTCTCATTTATAATTACTGTCTATATATATATATAATAATATATTTCAATAAAGCTATTATTACTATTACTATGTAGATTAAATCTCTTTCAATTTTTAATCATAATGCCTTTAAGCGTTATTATAAATTTATTGATATTATTATTTCTCTTCTTTTGATCTATCTTAATCGTGTATTATTAATTTAATTATTTCGCTTGCTCCTTACGTATCACCTGATTTAGCTTTCTCCTATCCCTACTTCAGCAAAGTAAGAATTTACTATAATTTTACAAAATTTTGTACTTGCTAGCCTGGAAATATATGTTCCATATTTGTTAAAATCATTACTAATATTTACTAAGTTAATTCTGCTTGCATTTATTACTGATTCATTTATTTCATTTATTATTGCATCATTCTAATCAAAAAATATCATATAAAAAGTATTACAAATATTAATTTTGTAAATATGGCATTGTATTTAACTCAGTTTCCCCATGTGCAAATGTGCATGTGGGACCATTTTTACATTATCCAGTTTAAGGATTAAAATGCTTACATAATTATGCTATTTTAATTAATCCTCAATAATACTTTTGTAATTAACAATCATAGGATTGATTCCCTATACCTTATTATATGCATTAGTTTAGATTGTCTATTCTGGGAAACTTTGAGGCTATTAAGCATTCTATCGAAGCTCTTATGGTCCATGAGCAAATTAACATCTTATTGCTAAAGCGCAAACTCCATTCTGTGCTATTCAGATTAATAACAGACGAATACTAAAATGTCTACAAAGTTATGTTTTGTACTTAGAATTTGGATATTAAGCGGCCTAAGTGTACATATTTTAAATAATATCTCAATTTAAGAATTAATTTGTTTATTCTCATAATAGGAATTTGAGTGATAATTTATCAAACCTCAAGCAAACAACAGCTAATTTTTATACCAATAGAAATTGCATTTTATAAAAACATATAACAACTGAAATCAAAATAAACTATCATTTATGTTATCAAATAAGTTGACATGAACAAGAATCATCATCCTTATCCACATGATCAAGATTATATAATTTCCAATTCTCTACTATGTGAATTGTTTTAATATGTTCTTTGAATGCAATTTTATGACTTTTTTATCCTCTTAAGATTTACTAGCCATAAGTATCTACACGCATTTATTTTAAGCGATTTTAACATTTTAGTTCTAACTGAGGATCAGCGTGCACTTTCTTGGATTTTTGGTTCATATATATATAATATATTTTATTTTTTAATATCAGCAAAATTTGGATTCTCATCTTCCCCCTTTTTTATCACATATTTTAAAAAGAAAATCTAAAACATATTTTGAATCATCATAAATCCAAATCAAATTTTTCTTTAATAAAGTAAAATAATCTTAAAATATTTAATGTCGATTTTTATTTAAATCTTAGTATAACTGTTAATATAAAACTCATTTATTTTAATCACAAATTTAAAATGTAATAATCCTCAAATATTATATATTTGTTTCTACTCAATTAATTTGAATATATGAAAATTTATCCTAAGTATTATGACAATTATAATAGTATTCTCTATTTTAAATATATAAAAATACTGATTGAAACAAAAACATATAAGTTATAGAGATTTATGAATAATATAAACAATTACAATAAATAATTTATTTTATATTATACTTTATTATATCAGAATCTCAATTTTGAGAATAGGAATCTTGATTAAGCTTTCTTATCAGCCAAACTACCTGCTGGTAATGTTCTATATTTCTCAGCCAAGTATTTTCTAAGATTCTTTCTCAATTCTTTTCTTTTTTCAACATTCTTTAATTCAGATTCCTTTACTCTCTCAATTCTATCTCTGACTTCTTTCAATGTTGATTCCTCTAATCTATATCTAATTAAATATTGTATTAAATTATTACCTTGTTGGCATAATATGATTAAGATTTAATTATTTAATGAACACCTTCAATGTAGTTCGCTTTCTGATTTGCTTTTAACCCATTCTCTTGGTTACTTTTCTGGGATATCTTTAGATACCAACCACTAAACCATTAGGGAATTTTGCATCCTAAAATAAATCACATATGATTTACTTTTGTTGATTCTTCATTTGCTTTTATCAAAATAGCCTTCTTTCCTGCTTATCTACCAGCAAGCAAAACTACTAAACGACCTGGTTTCAAGCTAGCCATATAACAATTTCTTACAATTTTCCCATTTAAAAATACTAAATAAATCTTTTAATAATTTATTCCAAATTATTTTCTCATAATTAACTAATTCATTAATATATAAAATTTTATGAAACAAATGACCATTCTCAGCTTAGGTTTGAATATATATATATAATTGGTGATCTATTGTAAGATTAAATAGCTACTTGAAGAAATAAATAAAAGCTTTGAATCTCTTAGATAAAGGATTTGATTTTTAATTAAATCATTCAATAAAGAAAAAAATAAATATTATTTATTTCGAAATGATAATTGTTAATTCTAATTAATAAATCTAAGAAAGAAATTTTGCGAAAAATCCTGCTTAGTTTTGATCTTTAGATATTAGAAATAATTTCAAGATTAAAGGTTATAAATGAATAATGTTATAAAGTAAGTAGCTATAATAAATACGATTATAAAAAATTTACTTTAAAGAATAATATTATTTTATTATCTACTTTCCTATTAAGATATAATAAATTGATTGAAGATTAATATTTAATATCCTCTAATGATAACTTTGTTATATTACAAAGTTATGAAATGTTATCAGAATAGTTGTGACTTGCTTCTAATAGATAATTAGAAGTGTATTTTTGGATAATAAGATGCTCAATAAATAACTTCTATTTGCTTTCAATAAATAAAGTCTATTAAAAACAATTTGATTATTCAAAATTCTCATAAGATATATTTTAAGATTCATTAAGAACATTTATAAATTTTTGTTGATAGCATATTTGTAAATTCTTTGGATAAAATTTGGATTGCTTTCATTATTAAATTGAAAAATTGAATAAAACAGAAATTATACTTAAAAAAGTATAAAAAGTTAAAATGGATGAAGACATTCAAAATATTCATGTATTAGTGATTATAATAAAGAATATCTATAATATTATTGATTAATATATAGAATTAATGAAAGTATTTTTGAAATGAGGATAAAAAAATTAATAAAGTTCCATATCAAATTTTTAAGGTTGATTACAAATATAATTAAAGCTTTAATGAGATTGATGTTGAATATTTATGATTTTATTGAATTCATATTAAATTATATTAACTAATTTTTCTTGGTAAATTTTGATATAAATAATATTCGTTAAATTAATGCAAAATTAACAATAAAAGTATATTTTGTGTGATAAAAGTAACTAATCATAATTATCACTCAATTTATCAAAGAGCTAATAAAAAGTAATCTGTAAATCGATTCATGATTAAATAAAAGAAAGAACTCAATCAAAAGAAACAACTCATAGAAGTACTCAAAACAATTAATTATCTTAAAGAGTAAAGTAATCAGGATCTTTAAGTTCAGTGATTGCAAATTTTTTTGGTCCTCCTGAATAAAAAAAGAGATTCAATGAAGGTAGTGAAAATATTGAAAAATCAAAAATTTTAGTAATTAAAGAACTTAAAAATTTACTAGAGTAAAAAGATGAATAAATTAATAATTTGACTTAATAATTGCATTCAATAAAATTAGGTTAAACTATATGTGGAAAATGCAATAATATAAAAGATAAATTTTAGAAATTATAGTCATCCATTAACTAACAATACGATATATTTTTAAAGGAATTTTAAATAAATGTAGAAAATGAAGACAACTTTGAAAATGAAGACAGAATTTAATTAAGTAAGTAAAAATGTTTTGATTAAAATACTTAATAACATAAATAATAAATGAATACTGTAAAATAATTAATTGAGAAACTAAGTAATCAATGTAATGAAATTGATGTTGGTTCTAATTCTTTATTTAATTCAATGAGAATAGAAAAAGAGAAATTATAGTAAAGAGTAGTAGAATTAGAATAAAAGGTTAGAGAATTATAAAATAATGAGTAAGTAATGTAAAAAAAGTTAGAGTAGTTATAAAATCCTTATTAAAAATATAAGAATCAATTATAGTAAAGTGCATCATTATCAAAACTTAAGTATTTATATAGCTTAATTTATAAGTCCAGACATTGAAAATTAAATCAATGTTGAAAAGATTTTAAATGTAGGATAACCTTACTTAAGAACAAGATATATTAGTTAAAAAGAAAATAAAAATAGCTAGATGAGTTTATTTTGAAGAGCGCTAAAATTTTGTTATATTGATTTATAATATTTAATATTGTACGATAATATCTTGGTAATGATCAAAATACTAACTCGTGAGGTCTTGTGGTTTTTCCAATGGTGAAACGAGCACCAAGATATTATTTCAAAAGTTATGTTTTCTTAATTGCAGTGATCAATGCAGCATCAACTGTCTTTTATGTGTTTCTCTTTCCTTCCAATCTTGTTTTTTCTGCTGTTTATTATTCAGCTGTGAGCTAATTTATATTTAAATATATAAATTACTTCTCCCCTCTTGGCCCAAAATCCTTATTCATTCTTACGTCTTTAAGCTTAAGTTCTCTTGAAATAATCATCTTCAATTTAGGTGGCATTTACTCCAGTTACATCAACTTTTGTGGAAGTTGGGATAACATATGCTGAGTTGACTCTCTTAAGTGGGACACCATTAATTTTGAAAGGACCTGTTACAAGCAACAAACCAGATTTGAGTTACTTCAAGAATACTACTCTCTTTCCTTAGAATCTTCCAGCCAACAAGATTAACACTTATCCTGGAACAATCTTTCTCAATTTAGCTGGTCTTGGAGCCTTTTTTGATTTTTATTTGAGTATACTTTTCTCTTTCTGATGAAATGGACATTTTCATCATCGCTTTTGTACCAATTACCAATTCTCACAGTTCTCTTCTTGGCAGGCATTGAATTGTATTTTAATTAATTTTAAATCTAATTTTAAATTTAATTATCCTTAATCAATCATCTCTTGCTCTATATCTTTTCCCATTTTTTGTCATGTAACTCAAGGTGCCTTCATCTTCCAGACAGTACTATTCTTTCCACACTATTTCAGATATTGGATCCTTCTCTTACACTAAAAGTAAATAGTTCCTATGATATTAAATTTTATCAGCATAAACCTTACTATATACACCAATTATGTATTAAAAAGGTAAGCAATTTTAACTCTTATCTATTTTAAATATACTATGCTCATATTCACCTAAGTATGCAAAAGTTGGATATGCCAAATATAGTTTATTCAAATCGCATAAATATAATTCTTTTTCTTCTTTATTATATAAAAATAATTTATGCTAAGGTAGCATACAAACTGAATCTATTGTCAGATAGTTTTAATTTAATGATTTGAAAATTGTTTATGTTTCATAAAAAATTGAATTATAATCTAAAGCCAATCTTAAAAAATTTGGAGTTAAACAATATCTATTATAATGTTTCGAAAACAGTTTGCTAACTATGAATAGACTAAAGTTATCTGCCATTGTTCTACCTTGTATTATGAAATAGTTTTCATATTTATCATAATAGAAATTATCATATCTGTATAATGGTTCATTTATTTTTTACTTAAAAATTAGTCTATTTTGATAAAATACAACTATTCTATCAGTACAAACCAATAAAAGCAAGTGAACATTCTATAATTTGATAAATCTAAAGTGATATATGATAATTTTTGAATATTTAGTAAACAACCTTTATCTTAAAACATAACATTAATGTCCATGATCTGTATTATAAACATATATATAATCTGCATTCATTAGAGCCAATTAATTATCCATATGTTAAAATTATGTTACTTACTTATTTTACACTTCCTTTTCAATTAACTTCTCTGCTCTTTTTGTACCAAAAGTGCATTTTCTTTTGATCCTTTAAAAAATCTAACTCATTATTTTACTTATTATTTGCTAAATTAATCACTTATTTTAATTGTTCATAGTTTATCATCTTAAATAACTATTAACATCTCGATAAAACATTTAAACTCAACAAAAATGTTTTAAATATCTCATCTAAATTATCATATTATAAAAAAAATATATATATTATAATATAACCTTTGTTTGTAATTAATGTGTTAAATTAATTGTTTTATTATTTTATTTAACTATCTTACAATATTACTTAAATTAATCCTCAAAAATAAATTCAAGCTGTACGCATAATAATGAATTTATATTAATAGTATAAGAAGTGTAATTCTTTAATATCTAATAAAACAGAGGAAGCACATTTAAAGCATTCTAAACTAAGAATATATGACAAAAAAAAGTGGGCTTTAAATAAATTCATTGTAAGTTTTAAAAATTCGAAGTTTAAAATTGTTTAATAATTTTATTAATTTAAATTTTTATCATAATGGAGATTATTAAAATTCTCCTTTAGCTTGAAGTTTTAAGTCACTTTTGATATCTTATTAATTTCCTGATTCAGGATTGGATCCAATATCTAATTCTTAATGTTCAACTTTTTCATGGAGTTTTTTTGCTCCATGATGATGTCCATGATTAAAGGAATGCTTAATTATAATGATATCAAGAATAAGAGTAACAGCAAATATAACTAAATTTGCAAGATTGTAAGACCAACCAAATTTAGTTAAGTCCCCTTCCAAATTAGTAAAGAAATAGTCACTAACTGGATCAGATACACATCTATCATCATTAACTTGTTTAATTATTTTTCTTTTATTTTCTATGATTGCAAAAGAAACTATAATTACTATGATTTCTGCAATTTATAATAAAATTTTGAATCCGATTTCTAATAAAAAAATATAATTGTATTATGATTCTGGGCGAGCTATATAATAATAAATATTATTTTATTACTTGCCATACAAGACCAAGCGAAATTACATGCAGTCATAGTTCCAACAATATTAAATATAAGTCCAATGACGATAAAATAAGTTACAGTAACTCCTAGTTAGACTCTTAAAGATGTATAAACTTAATTTAAATTAGCACCTTCTTCTATGACACTTTCGAATAGTTCTCCTCGACATTAAGGAGCCCAAGGGATATATGTTTTGGCATGAAGAGTCCAATTATACTTAGAATCGATATTAAAATAAGGTAATTTCTCAGACAAATAAATTACATTATTGGAAAGATAAAATTACTCTTCATCAATAGAATGCACAACTTGAAAAAGTGTATCAGTATTTTCACATTACTTTCTTATCTTTTACATTAAAGGATAATCTATGCGATTTGGTGAAATATTTTAATCTAAATTTCTTCTACATACTTTGTCACCTTCAGTCACTCTAAATTCTACAAGAGGTAAGCTTGAAGTATTTTTTATATAATAAAAATAAAATCCTGCTCCTAAATCAATAACACTGCCAAGGTTGGTATTATTTTTGGATTTTAAATTTTAATAATTGGAATTGGATGTAAATCCTATTTCTGAGATTGGACAACCCACATCTTAAGGTACACAGAATATATTGTCTCCAGTTCCACATATGACTCTATTTTCCAATTCACAATTTGATGAATTAGATTATAAATTAATACCAATTTTCCTTCTTGCACACAAAACGATAGCTAATATTAAAAATGATTATAGATTGATACGTCTTCCAAAGGATCCATCATTCCATGAGTTGAAGGTCTTAGGTTATTATTCGTTCACCGTATTACAAGGCTTCGAGAGTTACTCTTAACTGCAAACACGACCTAGCATAAAAGATTCACTGAAAAACGCATCAATATTATAATCTGTTAAGGTAGAGAAATCAAATCCTTTACTGCAATCACATCCAATCATTGTTCCTGGCCACTTGTATTCGTAAAGTGATGAATACTATTTATAAAAGAGATAATTACTTCACTTCCGAATTAGGTCTTACAATTTCTATCTGTATATGTAAATTTAATATCATCAATAACATAAGACTTGATATTGTCTATAAATTATTGATAATCTCCTTCATAAACTGTTTGATCTTTGTATGATAATATACTTAGAGTAAGTACTGTGATACTTATAATAAAGAAATAAGCTTAATAAGCTAATCTAATTTTATCAATCGGTTTTTTTTTGAGTAGGCGTTTTAATCTTTTTGCTGAGTTTATTTAATCCTTCTTCTCTTTCTTCTTTTTCTTTTTTATTACATCTCTTCTCATTAATTTAGGGTCATCCTCTGGATAAATGTCTTTTAGAATTCCCTTCATTGGATGAACATCAAAGTCTTTCTGAGTTTATTATTACCCTTCAAGATCTATAACATGAAGATTTTCTTGAACAGGTTATAAGAGATATTATTCTTAATCAGGCTAGTCTTTAGGAGGTTCTTAGTTCTTTTCCTAATCCGTCATATATTTTTTTAATAATAAAATTCAAATTAATTATGTAATTAACATTTTCAAATATACTTCAAAAGACATCATTTGCATTTTCAATTACTCTTTTAAGAATATATGAAATAGTGTGACTCTTTGAGACCAACAACTTCTAATAATTATTCTAATAGATCTCCTTTTGATCTGTCTACAAGTACTCTTATTCCTTTCACTTCAGGATTAAATTTAATTTATTTTTGTTTTATCGAATTCAACATACTACTTAACATGATACTAATCATTCCATTATTATAAGTAGAACTTATAAAATCATAGAACCAAAGAATAATCTAAAATATAAATTTATGTATAATACTCCATTTCTCCAATCACTAAATTCTATGAAATACAATCCTATCAAATAATCAGTTTAATTTTCTGTTATTACAAATGAATTCTTGTTATTATTTAAACAATATTCTATCTTTAATTATTGTGTTAAATCATTCCCTAATATACTCTTCCCTTTTCTGATTAAATTTTCTGTTTCCTTTACATTGCTTGAAGTTCTATTCACACAGTCCTAACCAAGATTAATTATTCTAATTATATATCTTATATATATCCTTACTTAACAGGATGAAATACAAAATCATCTTCAAATATTGTCTCCTCTGTTTTTATCATGCCTAATTTCTCATAAACTTTTATAGCAGTTTTATTCTCTAATTCAACATATAATTTTGTATCAGCTTTTTCCTATGCTGCATATTTTAAAAACTCTTTATGCAGTTATTTGAATATTCCCTTCTATCTATGATCTTTCTTTACATAAACCTTAAATTAATCCAAACAATTTAATTACAGATTAAAACCAACAAGTTAAGCCTGAGTATATATTATATTCCTTTGTCATAAGTATTTATCCAAATAAATGATGATTTTCTGTATAAATAAAAAAAAATCCAACATAAGAATTCTAAATAATGTATTCAATCGCTTTTGTGACTTAGTTATTATCTAATTATTTCTATTCTGTCTCATAAGCTTATTCTTGCAATTGTTGTACCAGTTCATGTTTATGTTGTTCTTGAGCAATCAAAATCTCAAATCCTTACATTTATATAAATACTATATTAAATATTAATTTATAATTTATTCATTTTTATCCTGGATATACATATGCTTATGGATTTTCAGTCTTGAATCTAAAATTAAAAACTAATTTATATTACTTAATTGTATGGATTATAGAAAACGGATCATCTTATCCATTTCTACTAATCATATGTATCTCTTAACATTAAAATTAGACTTCCTAAAACTATGGTTAAAATGCTTTTTTCTTTTAATCAATCTAATTTGTTCCAAATTGCCCAACTGTTATATGAGGTTGAAATCCATTCTCTGATTTTTTACTAAGATCATCTAACTATGGATAGACTTTCAATATTTCTTGATATAATTTTTAAATTCCATCATTTTCTGATTCTGGTTTCAACCACATCACACAATTTTTTCCATGTTGAAAATGATTAAATTCTCTTAATCTTACTTAAAAAGCAGGAAAATCTTCTAGTTAAATTAGTTTAAATGAATTACTTAAGTGATTTTGAAGTGTTTAAAATACTTATTCAAATTATGCAGGATCTACAAAAGGGAAACATAAATTAACATGAGGCATCCATCTTTCATATGCTTTGTCATGTTGTTTTCTTAAGAGTTAAATTTAGTCTATGCAATGTTTTGGAGGAACTAAAACCAATGCTGTATGAAAAACTTTTTTTATTTGTTGATCCATTAATTTTATTACAAAATTCTTTTATTACAAAATTCTTTATTAAAAAATTAATTCTTTTTTAACTATATTAGGTTATCAACAGTATTCATAAATTTTAATAATCATCTTCCCCATGATGGCATCAAATGTTTTAATGGCTATTTTCCAAATATATTTTCTTCTTCTTGTGTAAATTACCATAATTTTTTTGGAACTTCTTCATTCTTTTATTCTCTCAAATCATTAAAAAATGGATGCATTAAAGCCATAAAAGGTTTAATCCTTTATTATGGTTAGTAACTTTATAATAATAAACAAATTAATTACGTAACCATCTTTTTAATTAAATCAATAAATTAAGGATCTGGTTTATATTTTAAAAATACTTTAGACCAAGGATGACCTTTTACTTAAGGAAACTTAAAATCTGTATTAGAAACATTAAATTCTGCTATATCAGCAGCTGTAGGAGTTCCTAAAACTTTCATGATTTCAACTAATTAATCAACAGAACTCTCGCCAGGAAACAGAGGTTCTAACAATATAAGTTCTGCAAAAACACATCCTAAAGACCAGATATCTATGCTTGTAGAATAATCAGTAGCCCCAAATATTAACTCAGGTGCTCTATAATGTCTAGAACATAAATAAGAAGTATTAATTTATCCTCCTGAAATGATTTTTGCAGATCCAAAGTCACAGTATTTGGCAGTTGTTCCTTCAATTAAAATGTTTTGAGGTTTGATATCTCGATGTGCCATTCCTTTGCCATGTATAAAGGCTAGTCCTCTTAACAGTTGATATGTTATAATCTATAATTGAATTTAAGTTAGTTATTGTTTTTGTTTCTTCAAATTCCTTAAATAGTCAGATAAATTTTCTGGCAGATATTCCATTACATAATTTATATACACTTCTTCGCTATGTTTACAATATTATAAAGTATTTACTTTTAGCCAACAACATAGAAAGCATCTTTCAATGCAACTATGTTTGGATGATCTCCTAATAATTTTAAGTTCGCCAGTTCTCGGTTTTTATATTTTTTGTCTATAGGTGCTTTTTTAATTGCAACTTTATCTCCAGTTTCTTAAACTGATGCTAAATATCTATTTAAATATCATAATTTTAGTATTACACAGTAGCAAATGCACCTTCTCCTATTCTTTTTTCAACTGCATAGCTTTAGAGATTCTCACTATTTTTCATAATATATTTATTAATGGATTAAGAAAATAGAACATATATATCAAAATTTCGGTTTGAAATATGTAATTTAAAATTATAGAAATGCTGTTATTGTTTAATAAATTCTCTTTGGATAACGTCCAGAATAAGAAGGGAATTTAATTTCAAAAGAAGTATTACAAATTATAAATCTAAGAATAAATAATTATAAAGTTTTTAAGGACTTAGTAATCATTGTTTTTATAAAACATTATATTAATAGGTAGTTCAATAAAATAACACCTTTCTGTTTTGAAATTGCAATAGAATGCTAAAATTTTATGAATTATTTCCGCCTTAAACATTATATAAAAAATACGTTTTTTTTTATATGATTTCTTTTTTCCTTTTCTTACCCATCGAAATCTTGGCTTTTACTTATGAATAATAATAATAACTCATTTCTGATGATGTTGATTTTTATTTGGATTACAATTCAGGAAACATTTTTGATTATGCATTCACAGAAATGATAGGATAAGGTGCTTTCTCGGAAGTTTACTTAGGATATAGAATTGAAGATTAAGAGCCAGTTGTTTTAAAACATATCAAAGGTAGTAAAGAAAGAGTTGTGAATAGAGAAATTTAAATCCTTTAAGCTTTACAAGGATTGCCTAATATAGTTTAGATCATAGATGCAATAAAATAAGACGAAGAAGAATCAGATGATTTTTTTGACTTTGTTGTTGATAATCAAAATCAGGAAACACCTTAAATGGAGACCAAAAAATAATCTCATAAAGAAGGTCATATTGAAGCCACTATTATTTTTGCTTACTAAAATACTACACGTTGTCTAGATGATATTCGTAAAAATGGGGATTATTCTTTATAATAAGTGAAAAATTACTTTAAATAAATATTTACTGCATTGAATAAGGCTCATGAATTACATATTATGCATAGAGATATTAAAGGTTCAAATGTATTAGTAGATGACGATGATAATATAATATTAATTGATTGGGGTTTGAGTCAATTTTATGATGAAGGTAGACAGTAATCTACGAAAATGGGTACTAGATACTATAAAGCACCAGAATTATTAATGAAATATAAGTAATATGATTACTCAATTGATGTTTGGGCTGTTGGATGTATGTTGGCAGATTTTATATTTAAAACTCATCCTTTATTGCCTGGGAAGGATAATGAAGATTAATTAAAGAAAATAATTTCTATGTTAGGAACAAAAGATTTATTTGAATATGTGAGAAAATATAATATTGAATTAGATTTAAAAGATATCCCATAGATTTAAGATAGATTAGATTTTATAAAGTTAGTGAATAAAAAAAATTAAAATTTAGTTAGTAAAGAAGGGATTGATTTGTTGGAAAAAATCTTTATTTATGATCATGTATATATTGAAATATAATTAGTTTAGAAATTAAGAATAAATGCAAGTTAAGCCTTAGAACATGCATTCTTCTTATGATTTAATTAAAATATATTATTTTTAAAGTATATATATATATGTTAATTAATAAAACGTGTTGATTAATTAAATTAAAAGATGAGTTAAGTGTCTCAAAGATAAAGAAGTCCTTCTCCTTAATCCCCAGAGAAGGTAGCCTAAAGAGAGAAAGCAGCTTAGGCTATGAAAAGACGTAACTAAACTTAACCAAGCTTTTTTGAAAAATATGCCTATCATTTGGTTATAGGAGCATTTGGATTAGTTTGTTTTTATGCCCTTTTTTCAATATTGACACGATCAAGCAAGAAACAAACGACAGCTCCTATTATAGATGAGGAAGAAATAGCTACTCATAATTCTTTAGGATCATATCTCCAAGGACCAAATGATTTCTTTAAAGATTGGAAATTTAGTGATGCCAAATTCATTTTTAACAATCATTTGACATTCAAAGGAAAAATATCTTAATGCCCTGAAAGTAGTATTATAATACCAGAGAGCTATAATTTCAGAGAAGCTTAAAAAGAATGTGCTTAACCCATCTATTTTTAAGGTATAATAAATAATTAATAATTTTTAGGAAATTGTTCATCAAGTTATTCAATTGCCGCTGTATCAGCTACAAGTGATAGATTATGCAAATCAAGAAATGGAGAATTCTAAGACTAATTATCACCACAATCACCAATTTCATGTGATGATAAAAACTATAAATGTGGAGGTGGTAGTGTAACAAGAGTTTTGGAAGTTGGTAAAAAATAAGGATTTGTGACAACTTCATGTTTACCATATAGCGGAACAGAAGATGCTAAAAGTGATTGTGATGCTCTCTTCTCAAATTGTGAAAAATTCAAGATTTAAGATTATTGTGTTGTTTCAAGTGAAGAAAACATCAAAAGAGAAATATTGAATAATGGTCCTGTTGTAGCTGTTATCCAAGTCTTCAAAGATTTCCTTGTTTACAAAGGAGGAATATATGAAGTAGTAGAAGGAAGTTCAAAGTATTTTTAATCATTTATATTTAAGATTCTAATTTGGACATGCAGTCAAAATTATTGGTTGGGGTAAATAAGACACAGTCAATTATTGGATCATTGAAAATTCATGGGGAGATAGTTGGGGTCTAAAAGGATTAGCTCATATTGCCGTTGGTATTTGTTATTTTTTATTGTCTTTAGGTCAAAGTTAATTATCATTAGAAGCATATTCAGTTGCTCCAATCATTGTTTCCCCTACAGAAAAAGCTGCAGAATGAGTTTAATATTATAGTCTTACATTATTGTTAATTTTATATTAAATATATAGTAATATATATTAGTTCCTATAATTAATATATATATATTATTATTAATATCAATAAGGAATATCAATATTATTATCATGATAATTCTTTTTATAGAATCTAATAAGCAAAATTACAAATTTAAGTGAACATTAACGCCATACTTTATAAGGTTTCTCCTGGTTACAGCAATTTACGAACTTCAACTGATTTATCTTATTAATTAAATAGAATTTATTACTATTTTATTATAATTGAGCACTCTAATTCAATACTATTTACAAAACACCAAAGACTAAAGGCAATGTAAATATTGGTAATCCACTTATCATATCCACTGACTAATGGAATGAATGATGTTATTTAATATTACCTATTAGTAATGCTTCCTGAGTCTTTGCTACATAACCAATTACTCCTATATCTGAACTAAATTCAGTTGTATGTAAATCATCCTTATATGTATAAATGATTCCTTAACTATAAAAGAAGAATCTACTACTGGCTACTCCAAAAAGGGTTTCAGCATGACTTTCTATTGATTTTTACAATTTGTATTTTGATTTCTATTTTGATAATTCTGTAAATGCTTCAAATAAAAGATTCTTATATCTCAATTAATAATTTATGAGTTTAAATGATAATACTTTATCTATTATTGCCAATAGTAATTATGAGATAAGTAATCCAAGATATTTAGCATCCTACTTTTTATTATTTAGATTTTCTAGGGATATAATACCAATCAATCTACTATCAGTTAATAAAGGAATAAGATAACAATCCTTTGCGAATTTAGTAGTATTTATATTTCTATAAACAGAAGCCTATTGTTTATATATTGGTTAAGATGATTTAACTACATTCAAAAATTCATCTGTGTCAATATAAGCATTTATCAATTCATTTTTTTAATTATATGTATAAAATGTTGCTGTCTATTAATCTATTAACCATAATTAGATCAATTCGCAATTGAATAATTGTGAATCAGAACACAATTTTTACATTATAACTTCTATTTGATCAATCTTTAATAGCTATTTTATTAAATTGATTAAACTATTAACACTCTCTCCTAAATTTTTGTATTATACAAATAAATCCATAAAAATACTAATTTAATCTACTTAATGCTACTAATCCATTTAAAACAATTAATCAATAGCTTATTTGATACCACAATCTAATAAATCTTACACTTGATTTTTTTATCTTTATTTTAAATTATTTAACTTAAAATCTAATTTATTGGGTAAGCAAACTTGTTAAAAAACATCCATTGTTTCATCATCTGGATCATTTGAATCTACAATAGTCTTTTAAGCAATAGTATTTCCATTTAAATCATAAGCAGAATATCCTAATAATTTTAATTATTTCTCCAATAACATATTTCTCTTTTGTAATTTTTAGTTTTTTTCTTTTAAATCTTAAACAGCTTATTCTAATTTCTAAACCTCTTGAGATTTTTGAAATGCTTTCCTCTTGTTCGCTTCATTTTCTTTTAACATATCTTCTATTATATTTCTTAATGAATCTTTATCCTAAAATCAATTAAAAAAAATCTCTTACTTTTTTATAATCACTACCACTTAATACTTCCAATCTCTATTCCAAAGTAAATACTCTTCTTTAATTCAATTAATTTTAGCTAGCCTCTTTTCTCAATGTTTTTTTATAAACTTAAGTTTCTTCGTTTGTATGCTATAAATGTTATTTAATTGATTGCATATTTTTTTCTGTATATTCATTCTATTTTTGAACTATTTCAAATTAATTTTATAACTTTGCATACTTCAATTTCATATTCTAAAGATCTCTATATAATTTATTTGAATCTAATTCTGTAACTTAAGCTTATTATAATGATTCTTATAAAGATTAAATTATTTTCTTAAGATTAAAAAGATCTGCTTCTTTAAGAATTTTTAGTTAGTCAACCAATGCATCTGCTTATTACAATCGTTATTAGCAAAGATGTAAATGAGTTTATTAAATCCTATATATATCATTCATTGAATTCGAATAGTTAATAAACTCACTTATGATATTACTATCAACCTTATCTTTAAAAGAATTAATCAAATCATCTAAATAACCATGCATAAAATTTTATCCTTAAGGCTTTCTTGATTTTACCTATCTAATTTACAAATATTTTCTCTATAATGAATCCAATTATGCTTCTTTCTATTGTAATAAACTATGCAAAGATTATGTGCTTGACTCTAATCATCATAATTACTTATCAATATTAGAATCAGATTCATAAAACATTTTACTAGTATGAATTGGTCTCTAATCTACTCTTGCACTTTATCTTCTCATCGAAGGAGGAACACTTATTAAATCAAAGTAATTGTTTGGCTATAATTCTGAAATTTGAGGTTACATGCAAATTAAGATTATAAAAAATTATATTTTATTTAATTCAATACTCATATCAACTTCAAATTGAGTATTTATTTTAAAGATCGTTCCCCTTATCAATCATTTGTTAAAAATGTGCATTTAAATTAAAAATTGAATATTTGATTTAAATATCATATAGATAATATCTATACTAAAAAATTGTTAAATTCTAAAATTCGATGGGATAAATTTATTGTGATAAGCCAACTAATTTAGTTTGAAATTTTTTTATATATATTTAAAATACAAAAAGTAAAATCTATCATACACACATCTTTGATTAGAATATGTTAAATAATAGGAAAATAAATCAAGAATTGAAATAGTAATATTTTATTCACATTTTTTGTGATAGTTTTTTTCATTATATAAATAACAACATTATATTTACTAATCTTTATAGGAGAAATATATTTTTTATCAAGTATTTTCGACTGGTCGCATTCCTAATTTTCCAAGATAAATTTGAAATTCAAGATCTAAATATATAAATTATATTACTATGTCCAGCACTTAAAGCAAAACGACAGAGGGATCCATCTATTAAAGTGATTAATATAACAATATCATCATTTTCAATTTCTAATTTACAATTTTATTAATACAATATGAAAAATTTGTTATTCCTATTTTGGATGTATTTTGATAAATGTGAAAAATAAGTGGATGCTACTCTGGTAATGATGATACATCTTATATTAATAGAAATTCACCTTTAAGAGTAGAAATAAGTAAATGAGATTCCTAATAAAATAAAAATTATGTAATTTAACCAATATTGTTGTAGAAATACCTTCTTATTACAAAACCATTTATTCTATAAAAAATATTTATTAATTTATACCTTGTAAGAATAATTTCACTCTTTGTTGTTAATAATGCTAATAGTCCATGTCCATTTGTTATTACATTCCAAATTTTCTCTCCTTAATTTATATTTAATTTAATATCACTTAAAAATAAACCAGAAATAACAGAATGGATTTATAATTATCCTGATTTATCTAAGCTAATCACAATCTCCATTTTATCATCTATTACTACACACTTAATTGATTTATCATGTCCATAAAGTATATATTTAGGAGAAGTACCAAAAGATATGACCTTGTCATTTGATTATTACATTTTCCAAACAGTTACTCTATTATCTTTAGCGCCTAAACATAAAATTTTCAATTTTGATGAATAACAAAGACATGTTACTCTTCTCTTATGTAATTTAATTTTGCTACATATAGGAGGATTCTGAGTCTTTTCTTAATGAAGATCATAAATATAAACAGCACCGCTTAAATAACCAGCCACAAATAGTAGATGATCATCAAATTAAAATTAATGGCGTGTTGTTAGATTTGGTTTAGGATTTTTATAATTTTCAATTTGTTATTATTAATCTTTAAAGATATCAAATTTTTCAAAATGAAATTTTTCAACATCTTGAAGAGAAAATAATTATTTTTATTATAATTTTTCTTCACTTTCTTTTTTTTCTAAATTTATCTTATATCTATGTTAATATAAATTAAAATTACTTAAATTTATAAACAGAACAATTATTCAATAAAATATATAAATTATCAGTCTCCTTATAAGTTTGTATTATAAGCTTTTTATCTAATTTCATCATTTTTGATTCATTAACACATTTTTTCTCACTTAGAATTTTTACTAAATTTGAAGGAGTATATAAATTTTATCCAAATTTTTCTTTTTATGGATGAGATTTTTGAAATAATTAAAAAGGAACTTAGCCAAATGATTAAATTTAAGTTAAATATCCTAATTTATCTTGATATTATAATTTGTCTAATGATTACCAACAAGTTTCATATGCCAACCAATGATATACATTATCTCTTTTTTTTGCTTCTTCTCCTTATGAATATGGTCCAAATACTAAATTTATCCAATTGTGTAATTTCTCACTTACAAAATAAGACTCAAGTGCTTTTCTATTAATTTCTATAAATTATTCACAGCTTTCTGCCCAAGGTGGTAAAACTACATTATCAACCACTTCTTAATTTTATCTTTAACCAAATTGTATTTTGTTAATATTTTTTAAAAACTCAGGAAAATAAAAATATTCTGGTATCAACTCTCTAAAATCTTAATGATCATTTTAACAAGAATCCCATGTATTAGGAATTGAAAAAAATATGCGATCAGCTTAATCTAATCTTCCATCTTATAATTCACATTATAAAGTTGTAAACGGTTCAATTCTTACTAAAGTATTTATTATTTGTGCCGCTACACTGTAATGTGAACCAAATAAAAAAAACTCCATCTAGGTTTACCTTAATGATTCCGCTCTTTATTTAATATTTTCTAATCTTTCCTTATTATGATTACCTATCATTTTATCTAAATCTCGATACTACTCTTTATTATTCTAAAAATTAATCAAAAAAAATATTTATACTAAATCTATTTTTTTACTTGTATAATCACCAATAATCCAAGGGAAAATAGGATATTGATTTAAATCATTGAATGATCTTCCAGAATACTTATTTATCAACATCAAATATTCAAAATTTGATATCTTCCCTTTAAGCCATTTCTAAGTATATTTCTTTGCCTGAAATTCTAATACAAGTTTAAAACTTTACCTGCCCTTCTATCTACAACTATGTTGATATTATAATGTTGTTTGAGACTATTCAAAAATTAAGTTCTTTTTTCAGTATCATATAAAACAAAAAAATATGATTTTTTGTTTTTGCAAAATATTTCTATAGCTATCTCTTTATGAGAATAACGACGTGTTTGGATTTCCAATATAGAAGCTGTATTCAATGTTTTAATCATTCTGATTTTCTTTAAATTGGATGGCTAAAAATTATTATATAAATGAATACTATAGTTCCATATGTATAGAAATCTTATTCTGGACGTTCCTTTGCATCACTTGAAAATTATAACATTCTTCCTTTTTCTAATAATTTTAATTCCCCAAATACTTACATTTTAACGCTAATCAATTCGCACTAAAATACATTAATATCATATTAAACTGAAGTTCTACTTTCAAGTAAAAATTCAATATTCTTATCACTTTTTATATCTGGTATAAAACAATTAGATTAAAGTGTGAGAGCTTATTTTTTAGGAGAAGTATTGTAAGTATAATTTCTTGAAGTTCTTCTTCCTACATATTATGATTTTGGCTTAAATTCATCTATTTATTTATTTTATGAAACTTTTTCAGCAGCTGATCTCAATATAGGTTTTTCAACTTAATAAAAATCGTTAAAAGCTTAAGGTTCTGTATCATTAGTTTTAACTTAATTTTATTCATCAAATTGTCCCATCAACTAATTTTACGTTTGGGATGAATCTAAACTGAATTATGAAACTGTTGGGTTATTCTAACCACATATTATTGAATTATTGGTAGATTTCACAGTATCTATTATTAAGAAATTTTATCTCTACTCAATTGGTGACTCAACCTAAGATAATTAAGAACTGTTTTATCTTAATAAATTTTAATGAAATTATTGACAATTTAAATAATCTTCCCTACTTTTTCTCATATCTTTAACTAAAAAGAATTATCTATCTAAATTATCATAATAATTGATTCTTCTGTATACTCCTTAACTCTTTGTTTTATCATTCTATAGTGATTGTTATATATTCCTTAATCTACTTGATCTTCTTTCGAAATTCTCCAAATTAAATTAAGTTTGAGTGGAGATTTATATAATAAATAGAATAATTTCAATATTATCTAAGCTTAAAAATACTTCAGCTAAACCTGCATCTTCAATTATGTTAACACCTTAATAAAACACCTTCACAATTTAATTTGATTCATTAGTTATTTTGTGTGAAGTTTATTTCTTTATCATATTTATAAAGAAATTTTATTCTTAAATAGTTTAATACTTCTTAATTTTTATTGCATCTTTAATTTCAACAAGTTAAAAGCATGTTTTAAATTTTTCAATATCCAAATACTATATTTCTCTACCTAATGTTATAATTATTTAATACTTTCAGCATTTTCATTTTCAACTATTAATATCTCTTTCTCTATTATATCTACTAAATTATTTTAAGTTCTTTATAATATGGTTTCTATTTATTTCGAATGCAACATCTTATCAATTAAAATAAAATTATTAATTGTTCCTTAAAATGAATTCTAAAACTATTAGTCTACATAATAAGTTCCAATATTCAAAGTAATATGATGTTTCTCTGAATCCTTTTTTACATACTCCGTTAGAAAAGGTTTAATATGATAAGAAGTTTTAAGTTCATCTTAAATTTTGACAACAAATGTATGACTAGGCTTTTCTTAAAACATTATTAACAACAAAATTAATTCATCTTTTGATTTCTAAGTGAATTCGATGAAGAAATCTTTAATTTATTTTTCATGATCTAATATTGATATTTTAAATTGATTTTCTAATGGATTAATCTTTTGATTCTAATTAGATATAGTTGGCTTTAGAAGTGAAACTTTAAGAA
This sequence comes from Paramecium sexaurelia, assembly GCA_000733375.1. NCBI lineage: Eukaryota > Ciliophora > Oligohymenophorea > Peniculida > Parameciidae > Paramecium > Paramecium sexaurelia. The sequence continues at coordinate 186,400 of JPFM01000026.1, forward strand.
AATCAAATTAATCACCATTTTATTTTTAACCTGATTAATTAAGACCATTTGAATTTTCTATTTGGCCACTCATATTAAATAAAACTTGTTCTTTCTTAAATACTTCATCCTTATATCTTGCATTTGAATTTATAAAATAAAAACTTTCTTTCTTAAATTCAATCAAGATTGTAAAAGACTTCCTTCTCTTTGTGTATAAATCTTTATAATTCTTTATTACTATTCCACTTTCCTTCCCAAGCAATTAAATCTATTTTTTTCCTTTTACATCTTTACTGATGTTTGAAAATGTTTCTAAAGTTTCTCCAACATATTGAGAAAAATTAGATTGTCTAAAAACTTTATTTTTTTGGGGATCTTTTGGAGCGTTTTATATCATTTTTTGAATTTAATCATTTCTAATAAATGATAAAGATCGTTTTAAAACATCTTCCATACATAATTAAAGTTTTTCATTCCTCTAATTTCTCATACATTATAAGAAATTCTAAAATATATTATAAAAATTTTACAGATAAACGAATACATTCTCTAAATACTAACTAATTATATTCGTTGTATGATAAAAGAATACTCAGAAATTATAGGCAATTTTATTTCAATAATACTGGTGGATGACTATTAAATATAAATACTTCTACAAGAACCTAAATAGAAAATTTTATAAACAAATTTTACCTTTAAACAAAATTCATTTTATATAATAATCTCTCCAAAATATTCTTATTAATCCGATTAACTCTATTATTTAAGAAATCGACTTATCATTGACACAGAACAATCTTATAAAAGTTCTATTAATTCTTTCATTTAATCATCTGAAAATGCTAGTAATTTTTATCCTAAAAATGAAACGAAATCATCAGCAAATTCAACTTAACATAATTTTAATCCTTCAGTTAATAACCATTCTAATTTTATAAATTCCTTTAAAATATAAACAAAATTAGTATTATTTTATATCCCTTAGATTAATTTGATAATCATAGAGTAATAATTATTAACTAGAAAAAAGTCCTAAAAGCTTTTTTTAATTTTAAATTGTTTTAACCTTAAACAAGCATTGCTGCCTGAAGATAATGAGAATATTTATTCCATATTTACAGGAGCATTTTCAAGACATAGATATTAACAGATTTATAATAAAGTATTAAATTTTTATGGATGAATTATTTTCTTTTCACTTTCCATTGCTAAAATAGAAAAAAAGAAATTGTTTCTTGTTCCCAATTATTAATCTTCATTTTCAAGAAATATTGACACAATAGATTATAATATTTTTACATAAAATGCATTTTCTGGCGACCATCTTGACCAAATTAGTTAAAACACTTTCTACTTCATAGAAGAATTCAATAATTAAACCTAAGTCAACACTTTTTACAATGTTTGTAAATCAAGATTATCATATTTTAAAATAGGATCCAATAAAAATTCTACTGATGATTTAATTAAATTTTGTAATAATTAACTTTATTTTACTTATTACTAATCAAGTGGATAAAGAGTATCAATAAATTACAATAATTTATCTTAAAAATTTATGTATTTCTTTGTGTTCTATTGATCATGTAAAATTAAGTATAATCCAGCACTATCTTTCATTTTGTTGGATATTGTTTTTTAAATAGGAATTACAGGATTCATAATTAACTCCAATTTGTGTATATAACTTAACCAAAAATCAATTTTTTAATCAAAATATTTCTCATTAGTTTCTAATTCTAGTTAATGCCAAAGCAAATGAAATATCTATATGATTTCTCCAAAAATAGAATCAGAAAAATTAGTTTCATCAATAAATCCTAAATTTTGGATTGAGGCTAAGGTAATTAATTATACTTACATAAAATTTCAAATGACAGTTTTATACAATCTGAATCATAATTAATTTAATTGGAAGAATTTCTTAAATATTCCTCCAAAAATAAACGAATCTACTCAATTACATTAGGATTCTTTGATTCTAACCAGATTCTAATAGCTTAAAGAATTAAATTTGTCTAATGAGATAATTATCTTAAATTGGAGAATACCAATTTGGAAATCTAGCAATTTCTTTCTTCATTAATTGTAAATATTTATCTAACTATCTATTTTGTAATAAAGAGTTAGTCGTCTTTATTATCAATAAATAATTTCATAAGTTCGATCAAATATTGAGTATCATTTTATCTGATTTTTATTATCGTTACTTAAGGCAATTTCTATTACAGTTAATCAGTCAATAGCATCTAATTTATACAAATTGCTATAAGTGATTATCCTTGTATGTGATTTTTTAAAAAAGAATCTTTCACTAAGTCCATTAAAATAGTATAAGCCTTCTTATAAAATAATTTTGAATTAGTTAGATCATTAATGTCTTCAACATCTTTATCAATTAAAACTTGTTCTGCTAAATTTAAAAGTTATGTTGATTAATTTAAGAGCATGATGACACACTCAAAAAATATAGATCTGCATAAAGTAGGGGTTGATTCTTATATTGAAAGTAATTGATCACAATTCTTATTGCTTATCTTAATGATGATAAGCAAAAATTACTTATATAGAGCATAAATGAAATGTTATTTCTCAACATACATAATATGATAACCAAAAATAAAGTAAGTGAGTAGAATCACTTTTTGATTGATGGTATTTATTTAGCCCAGCAATTCTTAATTAATAATAGCTTTTTCAATGCTTAATATAGCAATTTGATTATTAATTTCCTTAAGACAATCAATATTCTGTATTTCAATAAGGTAGTTATTCTTAAGCCATTAACTACACAAAAAGGATTTGTACTCTTCATACTTGATAGTTGAAAATCTTTATTAAATGAGCATTTTATTAATTAACTACATATTCAAAGACTTTTAAGTAAATACATCATCAATATTATAAAAATCAAAAAAATCGTCAGCTGCAGGATTCGAACCTGCGCGGGTGAACCCAGTGGATTTCAAGTCCACCGCCTTAACCACTCGGCCAAACTGACTGGAGCAATATTAATAATATAATTAACTATATCTTCATTGTTCTTCCATCATTAATTCCAATTTAAGATTATGCTTGACCAAAAACTCATTTACTTCAATTTTATATGACCTATTCATGTTGCTGTATTCAATCTATTCAATAAATCTCTCTCCAAAAAACTATTTAATCAATTAGTCAAAAATAAAACTAGGTAATACTATTTTTTCTATAATTAATTTTTTATTATTTTCACTTCCTATTATTTCAAAAGTGACTTCTTCTTTTTAGATTAATTTCCCTTTTACTCTTAGATTAATCTAAAAATCATTATAATCATATACCTATCCAAGGCCTTAATAAAATTCTTCACATACAAAATATTCAGAAATACAATCTCCTGTATAATTTAATGATTCAATTTCATAAATCCAATCGTTTTTATCGAATTTAGCTCTCATCTATATATTATGCAATTTAACATTGTCTTCTATCTAAATTAGATGAGGGAAAACCTCATTTATCTTTTAAGAAATGTTATATTAGTTGAATATGGAGAAAAGGGAAATCTAATATAATTATTCAATTACATTTATCGATAATTAGTATTTTTCTATACAAATCGATTTTTCAGAAAACGCAAATAATAAATCAGAATTCTAGTCTATAAATTTCAAAGAATTAAATAGATCTAAGATCTCTTATTTATAACCAAAATGAAGTCCGATAAGATGAACATTTTTAGAAGTTATCAAATAAGCTTCACTAGTTTTACAATTATTGCAGATAGAAACTAATTAACAATCAATCTAATCTTATGGATAAGGTCCTATTTTCATTTTATTGTTTAATTTTTCATTTGGATGAAAATCATAAAGGGTTTCATCTCTTTTTAAGGCTTCTATAACATTTCTTTAACGTTAATTTGGAGCACAAAGCACTAAAGAATTAATAACAAAAATATAAATGATAATCATAATGAAATAAATATAAAAGAATCTCATGATTGTAATATTATTATCATATTATATTCTTAAAATTAAACATTCTTCAAAGTATTCAAATTTAAAAACATTTGTTTACTTTTATTTAGAATTTAGCAAATACATGATTACGTTATAAATAAAACTTAGAAATTTGGAAAATAGTCTTTAACATAATAATTTAATTATTTTATAATAATTCTTTTAATTTTTTTATACTTAAATTATTAGAGAATGTACATATCAAAACTTTTTCTTTTATAATTTGTAGTCTAATTGGAAACAATTGTTGAATCAAGATAATATTAATTTTATGATAGATAAATTATATTAATTAAATATATTTAAATAATTTTTATGATAAAGATAGATGTCAAATCAAAGATGTCTATAATTTTAAGATAATGAGAATTCGCATTATAGTTTGCTAAAATTCCATTTGCAAGTCTATTTGGTGATAGAAAGGCAGGCTTTCATGTTTAGACCAGGAGTTGGTGGTAAGCATGAGATATAATCACCTTCTTCAACAGGGATACATAGGGCTTATTTAGGACTATAATAGACTGGAACTGAATTGACCAACGCACATGCATTTACATTGACTAATAAATGTGTCGAAGGCGTTACAATTTGATTGGTTTCTGTAAGTTGGACACATTAACCATTATACCATTTGCAAAATTAACGAAGTGTAGTAATTGAAATGCATGATAGATAACTTAATTTATCGTTGCAAATTTAATTAGGATTAGGAATGTAAGGTTGACATTAACCGAATTCAACTTAAATGGGATCATTTGATTTGATGATTTTGATTGATTATATTTCAGTTTTCCAGATGCATAAAGTTGAAGTTTGACTTATACATGCTATTTTATTAACATTATCATGACATTCATCAGTGGAATGGTTATATGATTAACATTAACCATCTCTAAATTAACACATTTGTCCACTTCTCATAATATTAAGACATGCTCTTGAAGAACCATTCAAATTAGAAATATCACTACAGAGTTCATAAGAATTAGGTTGGTGATATTTACAGGATCCATTAAGCCAAACGCAAGGAAGTATAGAAACAGTTCTACATTAATTAGGGGATTGAAGCTGATCACAAGAAGTAGGTTTGAGTATTTGATGACAAGAGGATGTAGTTAGGTCAAACACACAATTGAGATCAATAGATTATAGACAGGTTAATTTAGAAGTATTAGTTAAATTACAAGAAGTGATGGGAGTGGAGTATTTTACACATTGAGTCCCGTTCCATTAGCAATTTAAAAGATCCTATAATAAGCAAGTGTTTTTATTTGTTGCCTTGTTGCAACAATCAAAAATAGAATTATCACAATCAACAATAGGTTAAGTTGGACCGAAACAGAAATCAGCGAATCTACATCTAAGTTCTTTTTTTGTATTGTTCAAACAGGCATTTTCATTAAGTCCTCTGATACAATCTAAATTATCTGTTGCAAGTGATTCGATGCATTTATTCTCAAATTAACTATATTTACAAGGAACATCAGTAGGTTGCTCGCAAAAATAAGGGGAATTAATATTAATTATAAGTTCACAGTTTTGGGATATGTAATCATCTAGTTTTTCATTGGTACATTATGAGGATTAGAAACGACAATATTATTATGGAGTTGTAATGGATATACAAGCTAATTTATTAGCAACCTCTTCACATAAGAGAACATCTAAATTAGTAGCTAGGACACAATTGCCATTCACCAATTTGCAAGGCTATATTTTCACATTATCACAATCAGATCCTCCAGTGCAACTAGCTGAGATGTCTAAACAAAATTGATCAAATTAGCATGTAGGAATAGAATTACATGCTAATTTGTTTATACCTCTAATACAAGCCGTTAGTGGTTCAGCTACAATGTCGATTTATTCACATTATTTAATATACGAATTGAATTTGCAAGGGACATCATTAGCTTACTCACAAAACTCTTATCTATTTACATAACCAATGCTTGTACAAGATTTGACAGCTATATTCTAAGGTATTATATATTAGCATTTGTAATTTAAATATATACAAAATTAAGTTGGATTTGTGATTGAGGAACAAGCAAATTGATTTACAGGTTAATCACATGTTAAATCACTTAAAGTTTATGGATCAACAACAACACACCCATCTGTTGAGTATATAACTTAAGTATTTGCAGTTTGATATTTCATACAAGCAGCTTAATTAAAAGACACCACATTAGACCATGGCTCATTTATATTCATTGCAGCAGGTACTTCAACACAAGTCTAAGTTATTTTATCATACTTGCAAGCTACATTTTCTGCTGCTGTACAAGTCATCGGATTTGTTGGAGTAAGATTGTAACAATCAATGACTTATATTGGATCTAATTGAACACATCCATTATCAAATTTGCAATATTATTTTGGAGTCTTTATAAACAAACATTTATTTTTATTTGTTAAATGTTGGCATGTCAAATCTGTTTCATAAGTAACTATACAAGAATTGCTTGATTCATTAAACCTGCAAAATTCTTGCTGAGTATTCATTAAACAACCATATCTATTTAATCCATTTTAATTACAAGATAGATTATTCACACTAGTTGTAACGCAAGAATGGCTTTGAACATCATATATACAAGCTATTGTATCTGAAGATCTACTTGAACAACTTAATGGAGATACTATTATTCCTGCTAAAGATATACAAGTTTCTGAATCTTTAACTTATTAACATTTATTTTAATAAAACTTGCATTTCTATTTAACAGAAGCACATGCATTCCAATTCAAAATAGATTCACAATTTACCATTTTATTTAATTCTTATGTAGATAACTATTTACATGAATTCAAAGAGTATTGACATATTCCTTTTGTTTATTTTAAACATGTAATTTCATTTAAACCTTTAGTGTTACAACTGAATATAAATGGTTTATCCTTATTTGCATCAACACAACACCCTTTTACTTCATCATAAAACAATTGAAGAGTTTAACCTTCTAATTCTTTGAATGCCTTGCAAACTGATGGAGAATAAGGATAAACCATCTGAGCTGTTATTTCTGCTATTGTGGTAAAAGAACTTACTTCATAATTTTAACATTAATCATTTTCAAATTTACATGTCTGAGTCAGACTAAAACATGCAATCTTATTGATTGTTGATGTACATAATACACTACTTAAATCTTTGATACTAATGCATTAACCATTTACAAATTAGCAATAACCAATTGAATATTTAATGCAGCCTAAATAATTTAATCCTGCTGCCTCACATGTTGTTTTATCTTTTACTCCAATAGAATTACATTTTAATGTTCTATCCCTAAAACATGGCAAACCACTTATTTATTAACAAGATTTCGAATTGAATTTTACTAAATTGTTGCTACTATTAAAGAACTCAGAACATTTGCTTATAGTTACTTTATAATCAATCTAATAACACTTTTAATCTTATTCAGACCAACCACAAGAAACCATATTTAAATTTAAACAACCAAATTTATTAGCTTTTGAACAATCCATACTATCTAATGGATAATCTTCACATTATCCATTCAACCATTAGCAAGATTATTAATTACTTATAATACATGCTAATTTATTTCCATTTTGTTTTCTAATCAAAGCACAACCTGAATAAATATTAACAATAGAACACAATTATGTTTCTGGAGATACCCAACAAGCATTTTATACTTTTGGACATCCAAAAGAATTTGTTAATGAACAATCACTTAATAATTCTACATCTGAATCACTTTATTCTATGCAATTAATTCCTGACCAAGCACAATTCTTATTGGTCGTCATAGATAAGCATCCATATTTATTTGTATTCTGGCATCCTTCTTAAGCAACTACTAAGGGATTACATTAGTAAGTTATTTAATCATAAGCATATGCACCCTAATAGCAATAAATACAAGTCTGAAGACTAACATATAATTAAGTCAAAGAGGAACAAGTTACTTAAGCAGCTGATACACATAACTCATTCTAAAATGCACAAGGAAAGTTCATTTATGCACATAATGTTCTCTTTACTACAGCTTTTATGGTTAATTTGTTAATATATTAGCATTGATATAGATAGAATGGGCTATCTTAATTAAATTAAGGAAGAGCAAACTTTTATTAACAATATCCTAAAGTAAAATCACATCCATTTGAAAGACAAGCATTGTAGCTAAATGTTTCATTACATTTTTTCTTCTTTGTATCAGATGAACATTTTGTTCCATCATAATAACAATTGTCGCTGACTCTGCTACATACAATGGGACTTACACTCCCTAAATCTTAAGCATCTTTACACTTACTGGGGGCGGTTTATTTACAAATTTGTTCTTCTTTATTAGGGAAACCACTACAAGAATTTATCTTAGGAAATTCTACACTATTATCATTATCTATTATGCATGGAGCATTTGGATTTCTAGATTTTAAACAATTTGTTCCAATTATATTCTCACATGATAATATCTATTATTCATTATTTTCTATTTGATAACATCCTCCCATAGTAAGATCAAAAACACATTTTGAAGATAATTATAAGCAAACACCTTTACTAAATATATTACGACAATCATCATTTTTGTAAACTATTGGTGTATCTTCACACCATTAAAATAATTATTAATATGTCTAACCTTCTTTATTTGTAACCCATCTTAATTCTTATTTCCACTCCAAATCCTTCAATGCCATTATTTAACAAGTGTTTATATCTCCATCCCACTTACAGTATTTTTCTACTCTGCATTACTACATAAATTAATCATCTGGTTTCTTTAAAGGATCTCCTGATTTTTAACATTGTAATTCACCTATATATTCTTCAAAATCATAGTTAATAGAAGCACAAGAAATTTTATTATACAAATAATCAGCAGATGAGTCTCTTAGTTAACTACATTTCATTGAATCATCAATTCTTATATATTTACATTCATATGTTGATTTAACAAAATAGCATGATTATGGTACCTCTGAACACATTTACAAGCTTATTAAATAAGGGGATTCACATGAAGTTTAGACTCCTAAGAATGTTTGACATCTTTTCTCTGCACTCTGAGATTTATCGAAATAGCATTTCTATTTTAATGTATTAAATAGACATGCATCTGCATTTAAGATCTATGTTCCATCACAAAATATATTAGGTTCTAATGGATCAGTTGGATTAACTTGGGGTTTATATAAATCTGAGTTTGTTAATTAAATGCATTTATTTAAATCCTTGTCAAATTTAAAAGGAGCACCAAAAACTTAAACACATGCCTCAGCGTTATAATTATTATCAGGAGAAATAAATGTAGCTGAAGAATTCTTTAATTTTAAACATTTCATTTTTGTAACATTCCATTCACAAGGCTCTGATACAATTTTTAAACATAACTCTTTACTCACATTATCTTCACATCCCAACTAATCAATTGGTTAATCATTTTCATAACAATACATTTCTTTATTATTCCATCTACAATCTCCTTTGGTTTTTGAATAACATGCAATAGAATTTCCATCTGCTAATTCACAATTATCAGATTGTGTTAATATATCAACACAGACATGATTTATTTCATCATAACCACAGATTTACCCATCTAAATTTATATTCATACACGCAAGTCTACTTACCTTACCAGTTGAAGATCCAAAATATCCACAAGATACAGATTGTGGTGCATCAATACATTTATCAGTTAAATAAGAAAAGAAACAACTGGCATATTAGATATTCACACATCCGAATTCATTCAAATATTAATCACAATAATCCAAGGTTTATATATATTCAGCATCAACATTATTACACTTTAAGTCTTATTTATTCCATCTGCAATAGATGCCTGTGTATTTAATTTAACATGCATTGCTATTTAATTCTGTAGATTCACAATTAAGTAAGTCTATAATGGGAGGATCAGATATACAATGTTTATCTTAATATCCAAAGTATTTTATTAAATTTGTAGTTGTTAACATGGCTTCAATAGATAGACACGCGTTTTTGTTTAAGATTTACGTTGGTTAAGTGAAAATGTCCAAATTTGGGAATAAATTAAAATTGACATTAACACATAAATTGCCATTAAAATAACAATGTTGTTAAGTTGACCATTCAATCATATGACATGAATTTTTATTCATAGAAGAACATTTTAACTATTATGAATTATAGAAATCCTTAACTTACTTTTCAACAGTGATATCAACAATATCCATAGTCAGTTCAGTGCATTTCAATTCATTGCTAAAATAACAATATTATCCTGTAGAAAATCTTCCACAAACATGAGAATTGATTCCAAGAAATTCAGTACAACAAGCAGTAGCACAGATACCTTTAAAAACATTACAGTTGCCGCCTTCATATATGCAATAACCTTTCATCTTATCTATTAAAGGTCCTTTGACAGCATCATAATCAGGTAATTCCATTTCAATAGAAGCACAAACATTTGGATTAACTAAAATATTCTTACCAGTATAAGCTGTATTATAATCTAAACAACTCTCATTGAATTTAACAAATTGATTTGAACATATACTCTCTCTAAACAGCCAAGTGCATTTCTATCCAATTTTAGTAATAGATCTACAAACATCAGGAGTGGGTGAGCTTTTGACACAATCAGAATTTAATAATAATTGCTCTGTTATCTTTTTAGTGATATAATTGGCAGATATCACTTAAATTTATTTACATTACCATAAGACTTTATCATAATAACAACTTTTGAGTTAGATTTATGCACAAGCATAAGCATTCAACCCTGGAAAAGTGCAAGTCATAGATTCAGCATCCAAACTATTAACACATCCTTTAGCTATAGATTCATATCTACACACTTCCTTACCAGCATCTACTAAAGCACAAGCAGCAGGATTAACATATTACATTTATAAGCAGTATATTTATGACACATCTTATTTAGTTTTTATTTATTAGCATTAGTTATTATACCATCTGCAAATTTAACCAATAGTTAATACTTGAGCACATGCAATTCTACTTAATCCCATTCCTGTGCATTCTATTTATTAAAGCAATTAATAATTCACCAATTTACATTATTATGCATCTTTATCAAAAAAGCAACCATCCTCATTAGTTTTAATAACCTATGAACAAGCAACTTGATTTGCAAATCCTAAATCTAAACAGCTTGTTATTTCTTAAGTTATTTATGCTACTATACAACCGTTATCTGTCCATTAACAGGCAACACCTTAAATAGCAGTACATCCATTTAAATTCAAATAAGGGGTTTTACAATCATCACTTTCTACTACCTTTTCACATAATGAAGTTTTAGCATTATATTTACATTTAACACCAGGTTTTGATATAGCCCTACACACGTTTCCATTAAATTTTACATCTTTCTATTAATTCTATATAGGACAATCAATATCTTAATTTATAAATATTTAGACGCATTCTAATCCAGTCCATTTACAAAATTAAAGTTAAGTTGTTACTTTAATACAAGCATTCTCATTTAAATTATTACAAGATATCTTATTAAATTCATCATTTTGTAATCTCTTACATTAATCATTTTAAAATTAACAATAATCATCTTTTATATTTAAGCAACTTTCCTTACTCAATCCTTCATCTGAACAGCTCTAACTGTTTTGTTTAGGAACTACACATCTTCCATTCATATATTAACAAAATCCACTCTAAATAGCACATACATTAGGGTTTATTTCAGTATAATCCTAACATTTCATTGTGTCTTAGAAAATTGCATCTTAGCATCTGTTTTTATACCATTAGCAAGTAAGATTTGAATTAACTACAGACAAACACAATTGTTTATTTACAGAATCATTACAAGTTGTCATTTCATCTGTTTCATAGCATCTCATATTTTTGAATATACCTAACATAATCTATATAAGTTACATTTTTATTAAGTAATCCTTACACAAGCATCCTCATTCAAACCAGGAGTATTGCAATTTAAATATTACATCTATTCATCCTTTATATTAATGCAAGCGTAATCTCCTTCCGATTAGCTATTCATACAATTTATCCCCTTTATCTTTGTACAGGCACTTGCTGTAACAGGACCCTTATAAACTTCAGAACAATATGATATTTCTGTTTATCTCCATTAAACTTCTTTACATTCATTTCCGTTCCAAAAGCAATCATTTCCCATTACATTTGTGCAAGCATTTCTTGACAATAATTATGAACATCCCAAATTCATTAAATGACTTTTTTATGCATTCATACATCGTTATCCAAAGTAACCTTCAAATATTTTTTGTTTATACATCTTGCTTCACTCCCATCACTATTTGTTAATTAATTTAAACAAGCCATTTTATTTAGAAAAGGTGAGCATCCAACATTAGTACTAAGAATTGTCATACAAGCATTATCAAAAACACTGAATTGACCTAAATTTATTTTATAGCAAAATTACACATAATGCCTTCAGTTTTATCAATACAAGCTACAGGATCCATTGGATAGTAATTACAAACCATGCATAATGAATTAGAAATAACTATCAAGCATACTATTACTTTTATAAGCATTTTTAATATTGAAATCATTGTATAATATTTAGAAGATTTAAACTTATATTTTACTTTCATTATCTAAAGATAGTAATTTAAAATTTGAAAAATTAATAATATTAACACTTATTCTTGAAGATATGATAATTATCTTATTCATATTTTATTCAATCAAAATTATCTACTACTTACATATTATCCCCAATGTTAATATCTTATCCTTAATATCAAATTTATTTTATACTAAAAAAATAAAGAATAATTTATCAATACTTTTCAAATATAATTGTTATTATTTTATAATTTCTTTATTTATACTCAATAATGAACCTATAATTAAAATATTATTAAAAAATTTTAAGAATGCAAATATAACTAATTTATATTTTAAGCTCTACTTTTATAATCTCTGAAATTTATAAAGGATTTTTCTTACTCTATTGTTTTAATAGTAATATTTCAATACTAAATTAGACAACTTAATTATATATATTTTAAATTCAATTAAAATGATTATTCTCTAAAAATATATAACTTGAATTATTATTATCTAGAGATACCTATATTATTTGATTATAAACTCTATTGTTATAAGTATTAATTATAAAATTTATTTATAACTGGATATACTAAATTATAATAGTTAATAAAGCATTCTTAATAACATTCGATATGTCTTAGGATTATTTAAATTCATAAAGAATAGAATAAACAAAATTTTATTAAAAAAATGGCTGATTAATGTTTCTATATTTTTTCTAATGAATTTAAATTTAAGGATGAGTTATTTTAATTTAGTTTAACTTATGGTTTTTCTCTCTCTTTGGAAGATCCAAGTAGTTCTATTATCTAAATGTGATTATTATACTAAATAAAATGAAAGGGGATAATTATATAAATAAACGAATTTACTTAGTAAAATGATATTATTTTTAATATGCACAACGAGTTTTAACCTCATAAAGGCAAAAAATAGTTTAAAATTGATTCACTTTTATAAGGAAGAATAGTTAAAGCAAAAAAACTTAATAATAGTTTTCTATTTCATAATTAGAGAATGGTCTCACTATAAAATAATGGAATGCTTGTTTATTATAGTAAGTGCTTTAAATGGCCATCTAAATAGAGTGACAAACCTAAAGATAAACCTAAATGTGGAGTATATTTTAACAATGTTTATCATTCATGTGTTAAATTATCAGATAAGGATGTTGAACTGATTGTAAAATTTAAGAAGTCTCAACTATATAATTTTGAAAATACCTATGAAAGTTATGTTAAATTTCCAAAATCTTAAGAAATTGTGCTTTGGATTTTCAAAATATCAATAAATGATTTAGAAGGAAAAGAAAAGTTTCAGTCCGTTAAAGAAATCGATAATTTTCATTCATTATACACAATCAAAGCAGTTAATTATGAAGAAAAAACCTTTAAAAGTATATCATAATAAGTAAGAACTGAAAAAACATCAATTGAATAAAGGATATTTATCAAAGATTCCAAAAATAAGAAATAAGTGTAATGGTTGGATTTATAAACTGAGAAGCAAGTTCACGATAATAATTAATTTCATAAGAATGGCATAAAGAGTGAATAATTAAGTTAAGATGATGATTGGGAAATAAATGAAGAGAGTATGGATTTAAATATTAGAATCATGTAGATTAAAAGATCATCCTTACCTTGTCTAATTACTACCAAATAATAATATTGATTATTGATTATGTTTTTGTATTAATTAATCTGTCAAAATTTGACATATTTTATTGTATATATATATATATTATTTTTAAATTATTTTGGCTATCTTAAATACAATTTTAATAATTTATGCAATAAATTATCAAAGTTATTAAGTAGAAATGATACTCTATAGAAAATGTTGATTTAATGTCTATCTCTATATTATTAAGATGTATTTAATGTAAAAAATAAAAATCAATTTAAAAAATTTAATGAATCCATATATACTGACTTTGTTTATTTTAAGTTAAATCATATAAATTGTATTTTAGGAGATTAAATTTTGTTAATATTTTAACTTTAAAATTTATATAAACCAGAAGAAAATTTTCAAATTTACTAAATTTCTTCTTCTGAGTTATTTCCAGTAGTTCTGATATTTTTCTATAAATAAAACTTCTTAAAATCAAATAAGATCATAATACAATTATATTAAATCAATAATTTAACCATATTCTAATTAAAAAGGATGTGATTGTTTAGCTTTATCCCCTTTAACAAATTCTATTTCATTTATTTTAAGTAGTTTAGGTTTTGAAATAGTATAATTGAATATTCCTTCAATTAAATGGTAATATATTGATCATAATAAATAATCCAAGAATAAGTGCTGAGATTTTCCCAATTATATATGATCTACTTTAGAATTGAATAATAAACTAATTAATTAAAATGGGATAATAGCAATCACTATAGAATAATTTTTTTTGGCCAATCAAAGGAGAAATTTAGCTATGGACATACTCTTATATAAAAGTTTATTTCTTATATTATAATAGATCATATCAGAAGGGGATTCAAGATTTTCAGATCAAAATAATGATTCTGTGATTAGTCTTCCAATAGAATACTCGTTAAGTTGGGTAATAAAATAAAATCAGATTTAATTTATCTCAACCAAAATATCAGATGGAGCTAAAGTAAAATTTTCAGTTGATCAATCTAATGGCAAACTTATAAGTATTTTATTATTCAACATTTAGAAACTGAATAGATTCAAATTGAAAAGTCTGAAAGAAAAGCAACTGATGAACTACAACCCTAAATAATGTGGAAATGTTGGGTTGAAATTTGGCTTGGTTAAAATAAGAAAAATGAAATTTTGCTTAACAAATAAGAAAGTTTAGAAAATGTTCAGTTAGAGAATAATTTTGGTTATTTCAGTAATCCAATAGTTAAAGTCTGTAGAGAGAGAAGAGAATAAATATAACTTTTAACTAGACAATTATTTTATACATATTAAAGTGATAACAAGAAATCTAGCAAATACTAGATAAATATGTAGTATTGTAAAACTTAATTTTGGATCTTTAATTGGGATCTTAAATAGAAATTAATTCCTGAGACTTATTTTTCGGAATTGTAAAATAAATTATCAACAGAATCTCTTTCTTTTTATCAAAATACCTTAAATTGAAAATATTTTAATATTATTATAATAAAATAATTATTATTATTAATTTAAATCTATCATTTTTTTTACATAATATGTATATTCCATTTTAAAGAACTTTAAAACAATCTTATATTATTAATTATGAATTTGTATTAGAAAACAAAAATTGCTAATTCATATAAATTTTAATATGATGGATTTTTAAAGTACAGAATTTGAAAATAATAAATAGCTCTTAATTTTAACAATTTTAACAAGTTTGACAGAGGTTTTAAGAAAAGAGTAAATAAATACAAAGATTATAAATATATCAGATTTTCACTTTTTTTTTATTTTAATATTTATCCAACAATCTTTGTATTTACTTTTAATCAACTTCCAAGATTTTGATCACAAGTTTATAATCATTATTATAGGCTAATAATAAAGCCTCATATTAATAATCAGTAATTGTTGAAAAGTGCTTTTACAATTCTATAAATGTATTATGATGTTGATTATTTTTAATTGGAGGTGTCTTTGATTCTAAACTACTTATACTGCATTCATCAAAATTTCTCAGAAAGTCTGATTCATCTTTCATGAACTTAGAAACTAAACTAGCTGATAACGGTTAACTAAGGTTAATTGAAGCTGAAATTGATCTTTCATGTTAATATTAAAAATATCTAGGTATTTGAGGTGTTTATCTGATTCTTGAAAAAATTTGTGGTTAAGCTTATGTCTTAGATTATTGATCATCATGACATGATAAATAATCATCTAAGACTTAGTCTTCAATGTCATTTAAACAAATTACAGATTCATCTGAACTAATAACAATGACAGCATTATTATTACTTACATCTTGTATGATTGGCTCATTAATTTTCTAAATTTCTTCAATTTCAATTTATTGATTATTGATTGATTCAATAATTCTTTAAGATTGTTATTTTGTTCTACAATCAATTAATGGAGCATTATTATTTCTTTTATTAACATATCTGATTTTTGAAGTCCTTTTTTTAATATCATTTAATTCATTAACAAATATTTGTTTATTTTGTGGATAATATTCATTTAAGAGATTCAATCTATCTAAAAAGTTAAGATCCAATTTTTATCCCTTCCAAACATCTTCTATCTAACTTTCTTATTTTTTCAGGGAGCCTTATTATTTTTTTCCTTTTTTCATAGGAAAAAATGAAATATTTATATTAAATGATCATATAATATTTGATAAATTCTTTAATACTCATTATATATTATATCATTATTATTATTATGCTTATTTTTATTATTGGTGTTATTGCAAATCATGTCTAATTTTCTATCCTAATAAATCTAATTCTCTTAAAAACAATTGCTTTGATTCTCTAGCTCTTCTAGCTTATAAGAAATTCACTATGACTCTTTTTTATTTTGGACCTAACATAAACCAGTTTTTGACATGTGACCTCAAAATCTCATCTTAAGTTATTGGTTTTGCAGCCTCAATTTATTCTTAAACTGAAGACTTAAATTATTTTATGACTTAATCCTCAATAATAAATTTATATTGTTTACCTCTGTTTTCCCTTCTGGAATTTCCTCTCCTAATTTAACAATTGGCTTATTTTTATAATCATACTTCTCTTTCAAATATTATTTAAAATTCTCTTTTTTGTGTTTTATTCTTAATGCTTCTTCAATATATGAAACATCATCTTTTCCTAGTTTTAAATCTCTTACTTTAGCTCTTAATAAATTTGATGTTATTTCTGGTACTTCAATTTCATTTTGCTTCATTTCTTATTACTTCAAATATATCAATAATTACTTAAGCCAAATATTATTCAGTCTTTTATTTAACATACTCATCCTCTAATTATCTTCTATATTTTTCTCTAATGATTTCTCTTTCCTTTACAACTGACTTTAATCTAGACATTGATTTCTTCAATTATACAAGTTTACCCATTCTTCCTTTAACACCAATCACTTTTTTGAAAAAAATTCCATCTGATAATAATAAATTCTTTTCTTTTAACATCACATACCTTGAATTATAAAAATTTATATCTACCATAATTTTGTTAAATCCTCATTTGATTTCAATCTTAATTCTTCTATTTTCCATGATCTTCCTTATGACACCTATTATTTAGTGTCTTTCAATTATTATTTAGTCAAAGCATCAGTGAATTATAATAATTTTTCACTTTAAGTTGCTGGAACCTAGGCATTGAAATACCTTGTTTAGAATGCCAATTTGCTCCATGTTTATAATAATATACGATTTATCATATATTGAAAATAAATAAAAATATTATTTCATTTATTAAAAATTTATATTTGAAATTTAACTATTTCATAAAAACTTACTAATTTTATTTTAAACAAATAAATCCTTCAAAAAAATTCATATTCATTATCTCAATTTATAATTATAATTAATTTTATATGCCCAAAACAATCATATTTTAATCTTCTTAAGGAAAGCCTATCCAAAATATTCTAACAAAGGTAAATTAGTAGCATCAATAGAATCACAAATCTCAGGACAACTATTAATTTCTAAAACCTGTAAACCAAATCTCTCAGAATCTAATATATCAACACCCCCAATTGTTAAATTCTCATCTATTGCTTAACAAGCCTTTTCAGCTAACTCAAAATATAGATCTTTTTTTTTGGAATGCATAAGAGACTCTACTGATGCTTCTTCACTTAAACCAACTGACTTAAAGTTCTATTTTAGTTTCTGTATCATTTATTACTTTATTAAACTTAAATTCAGCAACAGATGAAGCTTTTCCTCCTATCACAAGTACTCTTACTGATTTTCCAGGAGAATCATCAATATAAACTTAAGATATTTGTTATTCTTATTTCCACAAAGCACGAGAATACATTTCAACACTATTGTTTCTACAATGGGTTAAATGTACTCCTATTCCTGAATATCCATGAACATCTTTCATGATTGCTTCCTCATCAAATTATTAAATAACTGATTTAAATGAATTTATTGAAAATGCTGCTCCAATTTTTGGAAAAGGAATTTTATATTTCGAAAAATTGATATATTAAAGCAATTTATTATAAAGAATATGTTCTGTCTCAGGTTTATGCAAAGTTATCCTTCCTGAAGCATGAACCGCTTAGTTAATGTATAAGTAGTCTAGATAATGTTTAGGATTCATGTATCCATAAGCTAAGAAAGCATCAAAATCTATTTGCTCGTTATTAATATAAAATTTAAATTCCTTTGAAAATAACATTATTTTACATTCCCAACTGTGAAACTGATGTCTGATAGATTTATTCTTTAGACTTAAGCATTCTGCTATGTTAATTAATTTATAATAAGATCATCCATTTCTGCATAAAATATTGGGTCAGGGTTGATCATATATAAAACTTTGGGTTATCTTACTATTATATAACATAATAGTAGTACTTTAAAAAATGCATTTTATAATACTCCTTATCATATTATTTAATAAATTATTATCCCAAAGTTAAGAAATTTGAAGGTTTTCATTTAATTTATAACTTAAAGATTTGATAAATGCTGGTATTCTCATTAGAACTAATTTTTTCAAGTTCTATTAAAATATCCTTTAATACTGATTATTTCTATGACTAAATGCTTTAAACTAATGAATAATAAAGATAAATTTTAAAATATAAAGGATTGTCTTATTTAATCAAACTTTTGAATATCTTAATATCAATTATAATATTTGGGTCTATTTAAATTAGTGAATAGCATTAAATACAAATTCATTGTATGATTTACTAAAATTCGTTTTTGACTCTAAATATTCAAATATTAATTCTTTCAAATTAACAACATCTATTAAATTAAGAATATTCTAAGTGATTATATCTGGTTTATTAAAAAAGAGAAAAAACCTCTATTAAAAACTTTTTCTTGTAATTTATGTTCTAAAAATTATAAAAATTATAATCAGCATGAAAAAAATTGCTTTTAACATTAAAATTGTATTTATATTTATAAAAACATTTTTGAATCCAAGGGAAATTTTGGATATTCTTTATCAATAGTAAATCTCATATGAGTATTAATTCATCTAGTATAATATTTAATTGTTTTTTTTTAATAAGGAGTATTTAAATTAGCTAAGAATAAATAGTGATTGTATTATTAGATCTTATTTAATAAAGAATAGATTTAGAATTTTGAATAAAAAAAGTTAAAATGATATATGATCAATAAGTGTACTATAAATTAGAAAGATTATAAGATTATTCATAAAGTGAGTGTGTTTATAGTTATGAGAATTGATAAATGGCAATTGATTTGATTAAAAATTTTAGTTATTCTTTTTATTAGTTCTGGTGTGATAATTAGTTATTTAATGTTTCATTTATTTAATTAATGTAAAATATGGATTTAGACTTTGAATAGTTCTAGAGATATATTCAATCAGAGAATACTCATTAATCTAAGCATGATTCAAAAGGAAATGAAAAAGATAAGGATCGAGGACATGATAAAAACAGAGATAAACATTACAAAGATAATAATAGAGAAAGAGAGAGAGAAAGAGAGAAAGATAAGGGTAAAGATAAAGATAGAGAAAGAGATAGGAGTGCTGAAAAGAAAAAGAAAAAGAAGGATGAAAAAAAAGAAAAAAAAAAGTATATTAGAAAATATTAAACAAAATTAGAAGATCAAGGTCTGATTCAAGATCTTCAATGAAAAAAAAAAACAAAAAAGATAAAGATAAAGACAAAGATAGGGATTATTAATAATAAGCTATTACAACTCAATTGCTTATGACAAGTGATATACAAAAAAAGAGGGAAATTGCAAAACAAAGGAAAATAGAAATTATGGAGGCAGAAATTAGAGAATTAGAAAGGAAAATTGTAGAAGTTGAAAGAGAATTAGAAGAAGCTCATAGACAAGATTTGACAGTACTTATGTATTGTTTACCGTTGAAAGCTAAAGAAAAACACATCTATTAGTTCTTTTAAACAGTAACTTACTATTAAATTTTATTAGTTCAATTGTGGGAAGATTAGAGATATCAGAATCATTAGAGATTAGAAATCAGGAAGATCAAGAGGAGTAGCTTATGTTGAATTTTATTAAGAAGAATCTATTCCAATGGCATTGGCCTTAAATGATCGTTTATTTATCATGGATGGATAATAAGTAGGAACTATTCCTGTTAAAATACAATTAAGTTAAGCAGAAAAAAATAGAGCTGCAAGAGATCAGAAGAATATGCAAATTAAATAAAATAAGTTGCAAAGCATTTAAGATTTACAAAATTTGAATGGACCTGCAAGAGTTTAAATTACAGGAATGGCAGAATAACTATAAAGAATTAGTGAAGAAGATATTAGAGAAGCTTTCGTTCCATTTGGAACTATAGACACAGTAGAAATTCCTAAAGATGAATCTGGTAGAATGACAGGGGTTTTATATGTTACATACGAGAAAGCAGAGTCAGCTAGAAATATGATCGAAGTAATCAATAATTAACAATTTCTATTAAATGGCAAACCTATTAAAGTTTAATTGGTCTCTGGTGCCAATAATTATATGGATTTATAATTAGATGATGATCTTGTATAAAATCCAGTCATGCGTATAACATTGATGAAAAAATTGATGGATGACAGTCTTATCGATAATGTATATAAAATATTAATCCTTAGATTAACTTACCTCCACTTATGACTTAATTAGGATTAACAGTTTAAAGAATTTTAAATATTATCTAATCTCCTAATCCTACTTTAGGTTGTATTTCTGGATGGATGCCACTCAAACACAATCCTCCAGCTTGTCCATGCATTACAAAAGTAATTGTTTTGACAAATATGTGGACGGACCTTGAAATATCAAATTAAGCTGCTATCGTTGAATTAAAGGAAGAAGTTGAAAGTAAGTAATTTCATAATTATTTTTTAATAGATGAATGTAAAAAGTATGGAGATGTTGAAATGGTATGGGTTGACAAAAAAAATGAAGGTAATGTAATCATTGTTTTTAAATAATGGGAAGCAGCTAAATAAGTAAATGTTTTAATGAACAACAGAAAATTTGGAAATAAAGTTGTCTAAAGTTATTTTATTACGGAGAGTTAATTTATGAGTATCATAAAATGATTTGGTAATATAAAATATTAATATATAAATATAAATCAAATCATTAATTTCAGTAATTTAATGATTTTTTTTTAAATCAAATTTATCTTTTATTTTCTAATATAAATTAATAATATTTAAGATTATTGGTACAAAAACTTTTCATATTAAGATTTCATTTAATGGACAATCTAATTTTGCAGATTAATTGAAAAATATAAATCAAATTTATTCCCTTAGGAATTTCTATTCTTGCAATATTTGAATGTAAAATTTTATTATTTAGTGTCTATTTTTATTTTAATATAATTATAAATTTCAAATCTTTAAAGAGCATCTAGCACTTATATTATTATAAATATATAATCAAATATAGTGAGAGAATTTTGATTATTTAATTTGTCTATGATGCTATAAATATATTTCCAGTTTACAAATAGTATAAATTAATTAATTACACATAAAAAAAATATTTTGATTAAATTTACATTCCTTAGCCAAATTTAAAAATTTGAAATTGTATTTTTTTCTTTACTATCAAATCGAATTCTCAAGCCTTTCATTATTTTTAGAATTATTTGGTTAAATTTGACTAAGAGATATTAATTAATCATTCAAAATCTTAGAATTTAGTTTTCAAAGATTTATTTCTAAATTATTTATTTTTTCTTTTAAGAACAATTTTTTATTAATTATAGCAATATTATTAGAGAAAATAAAAATAATATCAAGTTTTAAAGAGTTTAGGATAAATTAATGATTAATAGTTTAAGATTCCTTTCTGAAATGATAAAAACGTATATTTATCAAGGATTAATATTTTTTTTGTTAATATATTAAATTTAATAATAAATTTTGATTAATTTCAATCTTTAAAGCTTATTTTTAATTTTGGAATATGTAAATTTGTTGATTAAATGATTTTAGATTATATCGAATTTAAGAAGAAAATGAATAAATATTTAATTTTTTTCCATAAATTAATTAATAAATGCTTTAAGAATATTATAATAGAAAGGTGCTATTTATAACTGGGTGTACTGGTAAGGATTATAATGATTATTTAAAAGGGTTTGTTGGCAAAGTATTGCTTGAAAAGACTTTGCGTTGTTTGCCAAATGTTGGATGCATATATGTTCTGATAAGATAAAAGAAAGGTAGTAGTTTAATGGAAAGGTTTAAAAGAGAAATTTTAGATTCTTAAGTAAGAATTGATATTGAATTAGTGTTTTGATCGACTTAGGTAGATTTATGGAGGAGGTTTTGAAAAATTCATAATTGAGAAGATTATTCCTATTGAAGGTGATATGTTAAAAGAAGGATTAGGAATGGCTGAGAATGATAAAAATGTTATAATTGAGAATGTGAATGTAAGCAAATAAATAATAATTAGATAATAATTAATTGTGCTGCAAGTGTGGATTTTAATGCAAGATTAGATGATGCAATATAAATTAATGTAAGAGGTCCTTAAAGATTTATAGCATTAGCCTAATAAATTAAAAATTTAGAAAACTTTATTCATATATCAACAGCATATGTAAATTCAGATAAGGCTGGTTATATAGAAGAGAAAATATATGATCCGAGTCAAGAGAACTTGGAACAACTAATATCTTAATTATTAAAAACTCCTGTAAGTATTTTGGAAAAGAATGTAAAAGATATTATAGGAGATTTTCCTAATACTTATACATTTACAAAATGCATAGCCGAAAAATTGTTAGTATAAAATAGAGCTCCATAATTTCCATTGACTTTTGTAAGGCCATCAATAGTAGGTGCATCATGGAAAGATCCAACACCTGGTTGGATTGACAGTTTGGTAGCAAGCAGTGCCATTTTCTTTTTTGTAGGTTTAGGATTGATAAAAACTTTGAATGGAGATGAATGTTTAATAGGAGATTAAGTACCTGTAGATTATGTAGCAGATTTTATTCTGGCAGCAGGTGCCTATTAAAATGGAAGAAAGGAAGTAAGTGTTTATCATTGTTGTTCTTCTGCAAAAAATCCAATGACATGGTAATTAGCAAAAGAAGTAAATGCTTAATTTTGGACAAGATCACCAAGTTCTTAATAATTTTCAAAACCCAATTTAACATTCTATAAAAATGAAAAAATTTATAAGATTATGTCTAAAGTTAAAAATGCCCCTGCTTTATTTTATTATTAAGTAGCAAATAAAATAGGAAATAAAGAAATGAAAATATAAGCTAAAAGACTAAAGAAGATTATTGATAGAGCTGAATCAATAAATGATACATTTAGGCCATTTGTAATTAATGAATGGATTTTCGATAGTTCTAATAGTAATTTGCTCATTAAGTTCTTGAGTGAATCTGATAAATAATTCTTTAATATAGATATTGAAAAATTGAATTGGAGATAATATTTGGAAAGATTTAATTGGGGAATTTAAAAATATATTTTAAAAGATTAAACAAGAGAATTGAATGAATAGAGCACTGATGTTCTTAGTAAAAGAAATCAATAGTCCTATTTTAGTGATATTGAATGGTGTCTAAGTCATGGATAAGATTTTAAAACTAAAACCACAAAAGAGTAAATAAGTCTGGTCATGAATTCTCAAAGAGTATAATCAGTTATCAAATAATTAGTTGAAGAAAAATCTAAAAAATATCAATAAACAACACTTAATCTTGAGAAATTACATTAAAATATAGAAAAATAAGGTATTGATATTTGTGAAGTAATGTTTGCCAATTATAATATGGGAGTAATTAGAGTTTTTGCATGGTTTATAACTAAAGTGTTTAGATAAATATATGAAAAAGTTTAAATAAATGAACCTGCTTTATTAGAACTTCAAAATTATGATTAGAAAACTAGAGGCCCATTAATATTTATGCCAACTCATAGATCTTATATTGATTTCATAATGGTATTATTATTATTGACTTTTATTTTAGTGTTCTTACGTTTTTTTCTCATACAAGATAAAATGTCCACATATAGCAGCTGCTGAAGATTTCTTATCTATGGCTTTGATTCCTACAATTTTAAGAGCATCTGGTGCATTCTTTTTGAAGAGAAAATAATTAGAAGACAATATATTATATAAAACCATATTTTATGAATATGTCCAAAGAATTTTGATAGAAGAATGCTATTTAGAATTCTTTATTGAAGGTACAAGATCTAGAACTGGTAAAACCTTAAATCCTAAATTTGGATTATTAAGTATTGTATGTGATGCTGTATTTGATAAAAAGATACCTGATGCTACAATTTTACCAATTACAATAAATTATGAGAAAGTATTAGAAGCTGATACATATCCTTATGAACTTTTAGGCGAAGAGAAAGTTAAAGAATCTTTAATTAGAGTAATTAAAGCAATAAAAATTTTATCATCAAATTTTGGTAGGATTCATGTTGGATTTGGTAAAATGATATCAGTTAAAGAGTGGTCATAACAACAAGGTTTAGATTCTTTTGAAAATATTAGAGATCGTAAGAAGGGAGTTGAAACTTTAGGTTATGAAGTTGCATACCGATTAATTGAAGAAATGGTTGTTATGCCAACGGGAATAGTTTCATCATTATTATTGATGAACAGAAGAGGAATTACAGAAGATTAATTAATAAAGAGATTTGAATGGGTTTTGAGATAGATTACAAAAAGAGGAGCAAAAACTTCGATTACAAATAATGGATAGAGTGATGTAGCAGTTAGAAATTCAATTGGATTTTTGTAAGATTTAGTTGATAAGAAGAAGAAAAATGTTTTTGAATTAACATTAATTCCTAAACAAGAATATAAAAGCATATTATTGTTAAGTTATTATAGGAATCAATTAGCTCATATATTCTTTAGTGAGGGTATAGTTTGTTGTGCATTAAATGGATTTGGACATCTATTATCTCATAAAGAAGGGGTAAGTGTAGAGAGATTATGGGAGGAGAGTGATTTCTTATTGAAATTATTAAAAAGGGAATATGTGATAAGAAATAGGATTACCTCAAAAGAATAAATGATCAATTTTATTTAATCCATGATTGAAAAAAATGTTTTAGAGAAAGTTTCTGAGAAAATCAGAGTTAATCAACAATTTGGTGAGTAGGCATCTTAATTTACATGCTCACTTATTTGGCCATTAGTAGAGTGTTATTGGTCTACAATTGTTTATTTATATTAATTAAAAAGAGTAAGTGATACAAGTACAACTTTTGAATTATCTGAATTGATTACTCAGATTTAAGGATTTGCAGAATAGATGTTCGGAGAACATATAATGGAACATTATGAGAGTTGCTCTATTGAAACAATAAAGAATGCCATCAATACTTATCAAACAATGAGATGTATTAATATTAGCAAAAAAGATGATTCTGATTAAGTAAGCATTGTTTTTACTGATCAAGAAGTAAATATGTTTTATTATATTAAATAGTTATTGGAAGTCGAAGCATAAGTCAAAAAATATTTAAAGAATAACTATTCTAAATCAATATCAAATCCAATAGATATTGCTAGATCTTTGTTAGATTATACCATTATACCTAAGTTATGAGTATTGTAAATTAGACTCATATATTAAATTTGTTAATTTATTATTATATTTATGAATATTGTTCAATGATGATGATGTGATCCATGACCTTTCTTGACATATTATAATCCACAGTATTTACATGTCTAAGGCGTACCTTCTGTTCTAGTATCCAACTTAATATAGACTTAAGGATGTCCTGCATTAATATGTGTTCCTCCCTTATTATTAATTAATTTATTGGATTACCAAACATCTAACAACATCTGAATCCACTTCTATAACTGGTATCTTGTGAATAAATTCTTCAGCTCTGCTTTTGTGAGTTTATAGAGATCTCTTATTATTTAATTGATTCAATACCTTGTGAGTTTCATCATAATCTAACCATTTATGTTGAGCTAAACTAGTGTATGATTTGACCATTTATGAAAAATGAGCTGATTTAGCCAATTGAATACATCTTTACAACATGTTTGTATATATTTTATAATAAATAATTAAATTATTAATAACAAATAATTTTTAACTTATATTTTTCGAGTCATTTTTATTGCTTATAATCGCTCGATTTACCAATTATTATTTAAGCATTTTTAAGATTATCCAATTCAGCTTATAGAATCATCAATTCTTCTTATTTCTGGTGAAATTCTCTATCATTTAATTTAAATAGTACTTATTTTATTCTATGAATTTCTTTTTCCATGTATTTACTTCATCAAACAAATATTTATGTTTCTCTTCTACATTTGAAGTCTACTCCTCCAATTATCCATGTAATTCTTAAATATATTAATTTGATTCTTCAATTTCTTTATCTTTTTCCTGTAATTACCTATCATAACCATCAATCACATTTTATTTCTACTCAAGTTTCTCTTATAATTATTAAATTTCATCTTATAATATTTTTATTGTATTAACTAACTATTAAATTTAACTATATGCTTGAGACAATTCGCTTTCCTCATCTTCATTATCTTATTTATTTAATTGCTTAGCTTCTAATTCTAATATCTTATTTTCTAATTCTCTGACTTTTATTCTCCAAGGTTCTTCAACTTACTACAAATCAACAACTTATAATGGATTTTGTACAGGAATATTTCCATGAATTGTTTACATTCTTTATACTCCTCCCTATTATTCCCATGTCCCTCTATTCACATTTGTATTACCATTCGTCGGATAAATTTGTCTATTTAATTGTTATGGGTAACTTTATTATTGATGTTGAAATTGCTATTAAACTATTGGTTAAACTTAATTTTAAACTGAGGTTTAAGAGATTAATTTCATTGCTCCTTATTAATTTAGAGAGAATGGAGCCTTGTATCCTACTCCATAAGCAGGTGCAGAAATTTGTTATCTCATTATTATTAGTTATAATAACTAATCAATTAAAATTAATTTAAACGATATTTCATTATTTAAAAATTTCAACATTCTTTTATCTTAAACTACCTTTCTTATCTTAAAATAAATTAAAGATCTTAAATTACCTTTCTTCTCTCAAAATTTAATATCAGAGATCATAGAAGGTAATAATAGTCTTATTTAATAACTCTTTTTATTTTATTCTTATATATTTTTATCTATAAAAACCTATTTAATTTCTTAGATCAACATATATAAAATTCAAGATTTTTTAAAGATAATCTTCTATAGGATTGTGTCTAATTTATTCTAGAAAAAATTTTAATTATGAATAATTAAATTGTAAAATAATGTTCATAAGAAAATTAAAATGATTAATATATTGATTATATAATATTAATTTCAATTAAAATCGACTATTAAAGTAGCATTGGTAGTATTTTTCAAATACTTTAATTATACCTCTTATTAGAACTATTTATCAACATTTTATAAATTTATAGTTTATTATAATACATTTTACTGTCCTATCTTTCCTTATTATTATTGTACAATAATTATATATAAATTCTATTCATCAGTCATCTCAAATTTCACCTAACAATCCCATTATATTTTCTTATTTGCATCCATTTATTTTTATTCAAGTTAATTACTTGCATCATCATATTTAATGATTGCTATATATTCAGAACGACTATCATTTTTTAATTATAAAACTATTTTATTTATTTGTTTAAGAGGTTTCTTCCATATTGATGAATCACTTGGTTATTTTGACAGTCTTGATTTAAATAATAATTTCCTTCTTGTTGATTATGAAGATTATTGCATTTGAGATTCTTCATTTTTTGAACTTTCAATAAATGATATGGCATTTGTTGTATCTGCCAATTATTACTAATCTTGTTGTTATCCTAATTATTATTATTATTATTGTATTGTTTATTGATTTGACAACACATCCTTTATGGATGGCTACCAGAATTAGGTTTATCTAAACTTGAATTCTAATCTATGCTATTTTGCATATTCTTTAGGGTTATCTCTTACACTAAGTAAATCTTTTGCTACATGTATTGGAGATGGTTAAAAGTCTAATTATTTTAACAAATCTAATTTAGGATTTGATTTTGTTTCAAATAGCTAATTATATATGTCTTTGTTAACTAGCAAAATTTCTTTTTAGAATTTATCCATCAAATAATAATTATTGAAACTTAAATTATCAAATTCCAAATAATAGTTTTAAGTTCCCTTAATATTTTTTGAAAACAAAATAAAATAAATAAAAATAAAGCTCTATTATATTAACCAATATCAAATGCCTTAAAAAATATATTAATCAAATCAATAATTAAATATATATATATATAATATTTATGAGTTTTTAAGTAAAATGAATTGATATATTATATAGACAACAGATTCAAAAAAAGAAGAGTTTAGAAAGTATTTAGAGAAGGCTGGAGTAATTGATTAACTTACAAGAGTTTTAGTTGGACTTTATGAAGAACCAGAAAAACCTAATAATGCTATTGAGTAATTTTAAGTAAAATTTATGTAGCTATGTGAAAAAATACTTGGGATCCCCAGTTGATATTGATGTAGATAAACTAAAATTAGAATATGAAAAACTAAAGGATGAAAATATTAAATTAAAAAGGGAAGTTGCTGAATTGAAAAAAGAAGTTAATAATTAATTTTATGTATTACTTAGTTATAAGCTGCTTAATAAGAGTAAAATTGAGGAATGTAAATTTATATTTGCAAATAATAATTCATTCTACTTTTTAGATTTCTTTATAAATGTTTTTAAATATATTTATATATAAAATATTATCATCACTCAAAAACAACATCCTCAATTTCAATTGCATCTGATTTTGATTAGAGATAATTAGGACCATAAGTCTTAACTAAATTTATTGTTGAAACATTCATAGTATTTAAAGGAGGAGGTTTATTAATTTTGATATGATTTTCTTCTTCTTATTTCATTTTATTATAGTCTTCCGCAATTTAATGAGATTATTAGAATACTTTTTAAACAACTGGTCCCAGTTATTCAATAAGACGAGAATTGATTTCTTTTTCATTTTCATCCTACTTTACCTCTTAATAGGCTCTAAATAATTTTAACATTTTGCTTCTGGTATCATATTTATTTACTTTACCAATTACATTTAATTTGGCTATAGAATCCTTTGATAATTAATAATTAATTTTACTTAAAGTCCATGCCAAGTGATTATTGGCTATGGAATATAATTAAAAAGTTGCATCTGATGTTAATCAAGTAATAAATGCTTTAATTTATTTATTTCTTAAATTTTCTATAAGATTAAAACAATATCTAGATCGTTATTGATATTAATTGTTGATTTTTGAAGCACAATATAAATTCTTTTATATCTTTCAAAATGTTTAAAGCAAGAAAGATAATATATTAGAAAATTTAATCCTAATTTAATTTTTTAGTTAGCCATCAATAAATTTTCCACCATGTTTTAAATAAATATGTCTTTAAGATGTTCTATCGATCCATGTTCATGAGTAGCAGGTTCTAATTTTACTGAATCTATTTCTTTAATATTAGATTACTACTGAACATCTTTAAGTAAATCTGTATCTGATTTATATACTTAAGTAAATCTTTAAGATTTAAAAATCCCTGAAACTTTATTGAATTAAAACAATTTCTTTGTAGATCCTCTAAATTTGTTTAACATAGCTTCAGCTTTTTCTTTTTCTTTTTGAATAAATTTAAATATATCATTGTGTTCAGCCTTCTTTTTCGACTCAGAATTATCATCAATTTTGCATTAATATAAAGAATTAGCTAACATTAATTTGAATCCAATAGTATTATATTTAATAACAATTATACCAATTAAACTAGTTATTACTTTTAATGTTCCTCCAATAAAAGAAATGAAATCTCCGAATTTCTTGAATTATATAAAAGAAGAATAGTATTCTGAGGAAATCCTAAGATTTATAGTAAAATAGTTAGTTGGTTCAGAATAGTCAGTCTAATTATTGTTATATAAATAATTACAACAAAATTTCTAATATTCCCTAAACGAAATGACCAGTATTCTCCAAATATAGTATCATCTTCAAAAGGAAACACAGAATTATCTATCTCGAGAGTATTAGGCTCCAAAAATATGTCTGAAACTTATTCTTAGAGTTTTTTAGTTTATTGATAAAAGTCTTAGAACAGTTACTGAGATATAATTTCGTCATTAGAAAATGGATTGATAATCGTAGTAAACATCAAAGTAGATAGTTTAAAAGCTTATCTTTCAGGTAACAAACTTAATTAATCATTTGTAAAACATTATGATTAATCTTTGCATGCAGAGACTTTGATCGAAGTATATTAAAATTATTAAGAATTATATGTTCCTTCCAATACAAATGAATAATTCAGAGGTAAACAAAAATATTCAGTAAAAGTTTCTATTTCATCTGACTCAGATATCAAATTTAATGATGAAAAATGTTAGCTTGTACAAGGCTCTAAAATTAAACTTGTATTAACTGCTTTAGTTCTTGTTTTATTAGAAAAAGTAGTATAATGATTCTAATAGATAGTAATATTAAACATCGTCTAATTTGTGGTATTAAATAATATTTATAATGGATCCTCCAACTTAATACCTATCATAAAGTTAGAAATATTGAGAACTCTAGCATTTGGACTGATGTCATTAATTGTTCTAGTGATAGCCTTAGACTTAAATACAATAATACTTATTAATCTTATCTATCGATTAAATCTATTCCTTGTGAAATAAACACATAAAGCATTGCAATCCATACAACTATACTCATGAAACCTCCAAAAAAGGAAGTATATTTTCCTTTATTTTATATATTTAATGTTATATCAGCTCCAAACATGTCAGCAACTTGTATCAAATTTACAACTTTTTAATACATTTTTAAAAACAATATTTATTAGTATTATTGATAAAAGACTAAAATCAAATTTTAATTTAAAAACTATTTTTAGTACTTAACAAATCAACTCAATCTAATACTATTTTTAATGAACTCATTAAAAGTTATTCGATTTAACTTTTTGGATTAAACTGTTTTCTTATTCTTTTTTTAATATAAAATTTATTAAAAAATGGGCAA
The DNA here is from genome assembly GCA_000733375.1 of Paramecium sexaurelia. Lineage (NCBI taxonomy): Eukaryota > Ciliophora > Oligohymenophorea > Peniculida > Parameciidae > Paramecium > Paramecium sexaurelia. The sequence goes on from JPFM01000026.1 coordinate 218,199, forward strand.
TTATTTTAGAACTGTACCAAAAGGACCCTTAGAGGAGACTTTAATCAATTTCCTTAAAACAAGAAAACTTTAACACATAAATGATGTAGGATATATATTAAATTTTTAGTGTATAGAAATGATAAATGACTCATATCCAACTAAAAGCACTTTAATATTAGATGAATATCTAGATGTATTTGGTGGAATCTTAGAAGAATGGACTGAATAAGTGTTTCTATTATTGGAAAACAATAATTCAGCTGCTGGATAAGTGGATATCTATGAAAGTTTAGCTGTTATTGTATGAATCAATTAAACTTAATAGATTGTCTTTTGTGGGGAAGAGTTTAATACTAAATTGGAGTTCATTTACAAAATGTTTGATTTTGATCAATCGGGTGAAATCGAAAAAAAAGAACTTATTATGACATTGTAAACAAGTATAAGAGCATTGTGTAAAATTGCTAAACTGTAACCTCCAGAACTTAAGGATTTAGAATATTTCGCAGAGAAAATGTTTATTTAATTAGACTCCGATAGAAGTGCATCAATATCGTTCCATGAGTTTAGTATTTGGCTATTAAATTCATGGGAGTTATAAGATTTTATGCTATAATATGCATTAATTTAAACATTTGAAAATGCTGATAGAAGAGCTAAAGAGAGAAGAATATTCTTTTAAAAACTTTATGAATCTGCAGCAGGAGGAGCAGATTAATAATATTGTGATGCTGACTCTATAAAAACATTATTTTTGAGTGAACTTAAAGAATAAAAAAAAGAAACTATTGAATTACTTATTGAAATATTAATTTAATCTACTAAAATTCATTAAAAGCATGACGAACAAAATCAATAATATCCTAGTGGGATTTTAAAAGAAGCTTATGAAGATATAATGGCTGCATGGAGTGCTTTTGATGCATCTGATATAAATTCTGATAATTAAACTTCCATTTAAGAATTAAAGTTTTTGTTATATGCATATGAAGGAGATAAACCTGATCTTTTTAGAATAAAAGAGGAAATGAAAATCTTAGACAAAGATAATTCAGGATATGTATCGAGAGAAGAATGGATATAATATTTATGCGTTGAGGATAAAGGTAAGTTTTAATTTAGAGGAAATCTAAAATAACTTTTTAATAAATATGATAAAGATAATAGTGGAGCACTTAATATTTTAGAGATAAAGTAATTATTAACTGATAACATGAAAGATATGCAAACTAAATTCAAAGTTTGAATTTATATATTTATTTATTAGTTGAAAGGTTAAATTGAAAACTTCGAAGAAATGGTTGCTCAACTTGCTCAAGACATAGTTGACGATCTAAATTCTGAAACTGATAAGTAATCTAATGATAGAACTGTATTTATTATTATTATAAATAAATATAGTTAACATGGGTAGAATTCAAAAATTACATGGATTTAGCTGTGCTTAAATTAAACAAATTAAAAGAATTTTTAAAATCAATTTGATATATAAGAATATATATATTTAATATTTCATAAATATACAAACACATTTATTAAAATCAAATTTTTTTAAAAATTCTCATTCACCTTAAAATTCTATATTTCCATCATCATTTATATCTTTTTATGATATTTTAAAATTTAATCTAACATTTGATTTTTAATCTTGAACACTTTTTAATTGAACCTAATCAATTTATTTAGAATCAACATTTATATTTAAATTTAATTCTTCTCTCTATTTTGCTAATTCTTAAAGTTGATGATATTTTTAAAATATTAACTCCATTGTAGGACCTAACAAAGAAATAATACGATTATTTATGTCACAGTTTGAATCCTTCAATTTCAAATAGGAATTATAAATTTTTGTAAATTTTTTTTATGAATTGTATTTTATTCTCTTTTTGATTATTCTTGCTCTTTTTTATAAATTCACTTTTTATATGAGTTAATTTTATTACAAATACTCATCTGTTGTTATTTAGTAATGATGATCAACAAAAATTACTGGTTTTGGAATATAATTGAAAACTTATATTTAATCTTAATTTAATAAAGTTGACTTTAGTTTTTCAATCTATTAGATTTTGCTCAATATCGTTACAATATCTAAGTCTCTTTTAATCATTAAATCACATTGTTTTAGTAATTTTCTAGTAATTTGAACTTTCTAAAAGCATTAGCAACAATAAAAAGCAAGAGTAAAAAAGTTTATTCCCAATTTTAACTACTTTTTAGTATCCAAAATTTTTTAGATTAAACTAAATAGAAAATTCTCTTTCATTTCTTTTAGTTTTTCAGAGTATTCATTAATTTCTTATTTTGAATATTGATGATCCCCTACATCAAGTTATTCTTATTTCTTTAATTTAGTATTAGAAGAAAATGATGTCCATACTCTTGTAATATTACTTAATTTAACTACCTAATGAGCGTAATTTTTAAGTTTTCCAATCAATTCATCAACCCTATTTATTTTCAACTATATAAAATTTAATAATCTATCATATGAAAATTTAACTCTTCCTTGATCTTTTATTGGAAGGTTAAATTCATACAATACATTTGCTAAAGAAATTCTCATAGACAAAAAATTATATTAAATTGCCACCAAACCAAATAAAGCAGAAAAAAATTTTAGCATGCCTCCTAAATATGATAAAAATTAATCAAATCTATAAGTTGTTTTTGTTGTTACTTATTATTCAGCACTTATTCTAAGATTTATTTCAAATAATACATCAAGTGACGTAACTTGTTACTATAATTTAATTTATAAATTACTTAAAATTAACGATAATTTGGTAATGAAAATGACCAATAATCAAGTTCTTTTATAGAAGTAGTGGGTAGACTCAATAGACTATCATCTATTCTAATTTAATTATATTAAAAAAAGATATCTGCTGTGGAATAATGGGAAAAGTCTGATTATAAATAAAAGTCAGAGTCAATGTAATGAAATAACGAAGTATTTGTTTCATTAAATAAAAATAAACTTGATTTAATTAAAGTTGAAAGTGTTATGGTAGAAGACATATTGTCTTTAAATTCTTATATTTATTCTTAAGAATAACAGAATTCTGATTCGTCCTAACATATTTCAACCATTAATTTAGGGTAAAAAAAGATTTCAGAATTATAGCTACCTTAAAGAAAAAGTTCATAATCTAATGGTAAACATAGATATGACTTTAAGTGTTTAAAAATGTAAGGGTAATCTATAAAATTGACTGAGTCAAAATGATTTATGGTGCATTCTTCTAATTTATAAAGTTTTAATAATTCTTTAGTTTTAGTACCATTTTCGTTGCTTTTTTATATAAATTACTAAATTGATATATTGTAGGATGTTTTTGATAGATCTTAATAGTAATTTTAAATCGGATCATTCACTTTTAAAGCTAACATGAAATTTTAGCTATTCATAATATTGTAGTTTGGATTGGGACTTTTCAAAGTTTGAACTTTGATCTAGGAATAAAAGATAAAATACTGTGTAATCTTCTTTATTTATTATATTAATGAATCGATTCGTAAAAATATAGCCCAATAGGAAAATCATTATTAAGGAAGTTATACCACCACAAGCAGTACGATATTTATCTTATTGGTTTATATTCAAATTTAATTCAACTCCAAAGAGATCGAATTATTTGATAACCCTCTTGATTTTTGGAATTTTAAGTAGCATCATTTATTGTGTTTATTAATTATATACTTAGTTAGTTAAAGGGGTTTTAAAAATATTAAGTTAATGAACTTAATTGAAGGAATTCAGTTTGAGAGATTGCTTAAATTCATCTTTTCAGAATTGAAGGTTGAGCAAAATTTAACCAAAAACAGTTTTTGCACTTGAAGTATTAATAGAAATTTAATACTAAAATTGAAATGCTATATTTTTTATATGAGTTTGACTTTAACTATATAAAAATTTATAGGAGGATAAGAATTGGAATATTTTGAAACTGTAGTTAGAGAGTCAACAAAGGGAAGAAATGATATTACAAAACTGATTGATTCGTTGTAAAATAGAGTAAATGCTGAATATGAGTATTCCAAGAATTTGGAAGATGGAATATCTGAATTGATAGTGAATAAGAATTCAGCAGATTGTGCAGTTAACTTGGAAAAAATAATAAGTTTGTATTGTAATGAAATAAGACAAAAGATTAAAGAGTCGAGAGCATATGCATAATTTCTTAAAGATTACATTATTGGTTAATTGACTTTATTAGTAAAAGATTAAACAAATAAGGCCAGAGGTTTGATCTCTGATGGTCGAAAGTTATCGGGATAATTAAAATAAGAGAGAGCAGAAATTGAAAAGGTATAAAAATTATATAGAATAATTAGCTTATGGGCTAATTAAGCTAAAAAAATAATGATTATTTTCAGCATTAAATATAGAGATTTTCACAAGAGACGCTTAGTCAAATATCTCAATAGAGAAAAAATGAAAATACATTGAAATCAGATAAATTGTTTAGATCTCTTAAGGATTTAAGGGAGAAACTAGTTAATTAATAAATATCATATGAGTAATATCTACAAGGATATGAATTAAGAATATCCAAAATAATCGAAGAGTTCCAAATATAAGATTAAGATAGAGTGGAGTTGATGAAAAATGCTGTGAATTAATTATTTTAAAATGAAAGGATTTATGAAGTAATTATTATGCATGATCAAATAGAATTTATCTTAAATAACAGCGGATTTAAGTCTTTATAAATACAAAGAATAATATTTGAAATCTTTAGACTTAAGATATAAAGAATAGAAAAGCTATGTGCAATGTTCTATTGAGAAGATTGAAGATAATTGGATTGATCGTATTACTCATTTTATTGGAGCAAAATGTTAAATTATTTAATGTAATAGAGAAATAATTACATTAAATATGGAGATATTAAAGAGTGATTAATTGACAATAAACTATTTGATGGATTAATAGAATTAAGACTTGATAACTAATATATCATTATGCCAAGAGAGAATTCATAATTAGATGTAAGAATTATGGACATCATAAGATGTAAATTTAAAATCCTTAATAAATTTATTAAATCGAAATTTGATAGGGAGATATATATGGGTATTTGAATTCTAGCAATTCAGAGTGGAAAAAAGGTTTGAGATCAGCTAGATTGCATATTAGAATATTGTTAATTTGTTGAATCAAATATTGGATTTGGTATTTAATTAATTTTAATCTTAAGTGTTTAGAAGAGTTAGATGCTTTTACAGTAAGAAAATTAATGTTAATGACTTTCACCTTCTATAGAATCGAGAAGAATGAGAAGATATTCTTATCTAATGGGATACACAATCATTCAATTTTTGATAAGTTTGATTTATGGGATGCTATCTTTTTTGAATGCTTATAAGAGGAGATGAAGAAATAGTAATAAATGAAAATTAATGAAAATATAAGTGATTCAATTGATAGGTATAAATATAATTAATAAATGAGGGAGAAAAATACAATTTTTGGATTCTTGGGATCCTTAATAGAAAACATGTTAAGTTTTACTTCATTAAAACAGAATGTCAAAGTTTTGACTTAGAAATATTGTAAATTGTATACACTTAATGATATTTAAATAAAATAGCTATTATAGATCATTGATAATTCTAAGTAATAATAATAAATTTGAGTTGAATTATTTAAATATACATCGAATGTGAAAATTAAATAAATATAAATTTTAACAATTCAAATGAGTAGTAGTTCTATGGAAGAAAAAAAAAGATTATTACAAGAAAAAAGACAAAAAATTGAGGAGTAATACTTTTTAATATATTTAGTTTAAAAAAAAAGTAATTACAAAATCAGCCTATTGGTACTGTAATATAAACTGAATAAATTAATTAAGACTAAGTCAATCTAAATAGCAGTCAAATTTAACAATAAGAGCCTGTTTAAAATTAAAATGTTATAGCACCACCATAATAATCAGATTTTCTAAGTTTATATTTACAAACTAAGCGAAAAAAATTAGGATTTTAAACAATAGAAATGTATTCAAATAATCCTGCTCCTCCTTAAGCAGAGGTAATTACAATAGAATTTGGTGTCTAATGCGAATTAGAGGTTTAATAAGAAAAACAAGAAAATGAAGATTAAGTAATTCCATTAATGGAGAATGTTAGAAGAGATTCTAGAAAATAGAGGGAAGTTTAATAAAGTGCTGAAAAACAAGTAGAAAAAGTAGAAAAGAATATTTCACATGAAGAAATCAATTCAATCATTCAATCTCAATCATTTTAGAGATTTTTTTCAAGGAGTTCAAAAACAGTAGAAAAAGCAATTCATGGAGGAGAAGTAGATGTTTTAGAAGATTTGATGAATATCTAATAAATATAGCAAGAAATAGGAAGGGATAATTTAACTAAATTACTTTCTTTTAGTGATAAACTATACACAGACAATAGAGTAGTAACCTCAATATAATGGTCACCAACTTTACCAAACACATTCTTAGCTGCTTATTCATAAAATGAAGAGGGATCAATTGCAGATTAAGTAGGAGTAGTTTTATTATGGTCCTTACAATTAAAATCTAGACCGGAATTCTACTGTTTTGCAAGTAGTCCAATTACATCAGCATGTTTCCATCCTTTTAGTCCAAATGTAGTACTTGGAGGATTATATAATGGTTAAGTAGTAGTATGGGACTTAAGAGCAAAACATACACCAGAAAAGAGATCAACTTTGAATAGTGGCGGACACAGTTATCCTATATATGGATTAAGCATTGTAGGTTCATAGAATGCAAATAACTTAATATCATCATCAAATGATGGAAGAATATGTATATGGAATTTGGCTTAATTAAATTAACCACAAAAAATTATTGATTTAAAAACCAAAAATAGATAATAATAAACGAATCCATAAGTTGAAGTGAATTCTACTTGTATGGTATTTCCTTAGGGAGATGCAAATAACTTTTATGTTGGTGCCGAGGATGGATGCATATACAAATCAAAATTACATTAAAATACAAATGAAAATATTGTAATTCCTTTTGAAGAACATTTGGCTCCTATTAGTGGAATTTCTTTGAATTCCTCTCCATAAGCCTCACCTATTATTTCTAATTTACTTTTAAGTAGTTCTTTTGATTGGACTTGTAAATTATGGAATACAAGGACTTAATAAGAATCTAAATGCTTGGCTACTTTTGAATGTTCAGAAGATTATGTCTATGATGTTTAATGGAATGGTTAACATCCTACATTATTTTCAACAACTGATGGAGAGGGTTATGTTGATTTGTGGGATTTATAATATGATTTAGAAGCACCTATCACAAGATATAAATCAGGTAATAATTCTATAAATAAATCTTAATGGTCAAAGGATGGTACTAAAATTGCTATTGGAGATTCATATGGAGAAATACAAATCTTATAATTATCATAAAAAGTTATTATTATTTATATACATAGGCTCAAAAAGTTGATCATGAAAGAATGGCTAGATTAGAGTAATGGATTAAAACTGAAAAATGATTATTTAGTAATTATATAATTATTAAATTTATTATCATTTTATATATTACATAATAAAGAAGAGAAATCAGAAACTATGAATGTTAAAAAAAAATTATAAATTAAGTTGATTTAAATATTAATTAAAAAATTCTTTGTGCTAAATTTAGAATCTACTCCAAACAGTTTATAATTAGTGGAGATGAAAAAAACTATATATAGATTTGGCAAATTGGAAATCAAAAACCAATCGCTGCATTTCAATAATACAATCATAGAATTTAAGTTTATAAAATAATTCTACTAATGCTTAAGTTGAAGTTACCTTATCAATAGAAATTTAAACACTTAAAGGTCATACTACATGCATTAATGCACTCTCCATTTATTCAAATGAGGATAATAAACATCTTTTACTAAGTGAAGCTTATGACACTTCAATTAAATTGCGGGATTTAAGATCAAAAACTGCAGTAAATCAATTCAAAGAAAGCCACCAGATTCCGATTGCAAAGTTAAAAGCAAACTATCATTTCAAATGCAACTTTTAAAATAAAGTAAAGAATACTTATGAAAAAATAACTATAAATGCTGCTTAAAATAATTATATAAAAGCAGAATTACTATATTCCTTAAGTTTTATTTTCAAATATGGATGGGGAAGAGCATCCGTCAGATGAATCTAAAATAATGGCTTCAAGGAATTTGACTCTCTCTTATTTATGATAAAGATCATAATAAAGTTTAATCAGTTCTAATTTAAAGAATGAATATATGAAACCAATTCTTCATTTGTGGAATTAAAACAATCTAAAATCGGCTATGAATGCAATAACTTAGTATAATTTTTATTTATATGAGGATAGTAAAACCTTCAATATTGCAAGATGTTTTGTCTCTTTATTCTTAATCTCCTAAGTATGGCTAGGTAACTATTGATTCTATTCCTATGCTATTAAAAAAAGCAATAATTTTGATTGAATCGAAGTATATATCTCACATAAAAAGTGGACTTGATTTTGCATAAAAGATGCTTAATTAATTTAGAGATGTAAATTATTTTAACTTATATGAGGAAATTCTTAATATTAAGTAATTCAATTAATTATCAAAGTCAAATTTAGCTAGAGAAGAAAGGATTTTAAAATATGATGGAATTATTGAACAATTTATAATTATAGTTTAGACACAAAAATTAATTGATAGAAACAATGAAGATGTTTCAGATTCAGCTAAGAAATTATAGATTGAAGTTGTTGGATTTCTCAAAAAGATTAATTACAATGAAATATAAAATTGAATATTAAATTAATTGTTAATATATAATATTTTAGTCGTTAATGAATATCTCAAAATCAAAAAACTCGGTTCCATTGGATAAACCTATTAAGAGTCCTTAACCAGATATACTATCAATGCCTGTTTAAGCTTTAAGAATTGAAACACTTCTAAACCAAAAAAATAAATTAGAAACTCAACAATCAACTAAAACTTTAGAAATAATGAAATAAATTCATTAAAGTAGTACAGGGAATTTAAGGCTAGATACATCAATCAACAAATCTAAAGAACATCTCTTAAAAAAAACACCTACTAAAACTACTGCTAGTTTTCATTATGATAAAACTCCAGATACTTCTTAAAATAATTAATCTTACAGTCCACATACACATGCTTGCTTAAAGCCATAACTTAAATAGTCAGAAGAACAGTTAAATTTAAAAAATGTGTCATCCCAAAAATCCAATATGTTGAAAGAACAATGTGAGAGAATTGAATAACTTAACATTTTATTAAGGGAATCAAAATAATAAATAGCTCAAAAAGAATAAGATAACCAAAAGTTGTAGGAAATTAACATTTGTTTAAATTAAGATAATCAAAAATTATACACTTAAACTGAAGAAATGTTAAAAGATCTTGAGTTTATGAGAAATAATTTTGAATAATAGAATCGTGAATTTAATGATTTAAAATAACAAAATCAATAATTACTAGAAGATATGAAACTAATAAGAAGTGAAAGAAATAAAGCTATATATAATAACAATGATTAACTTTTAAATTAAAAAAATAAAGAAATTTCTTAATTATAAAATGAACTAAATGAATATAAATAACTTTTATAAGCTAAGGATTCATCTATTTAGCATTTAAAATAATAATTTGAAAATTTAGAACAATAATAATATGATATTATGAATAAATTAGAATAAAAATAAGATGAATTAGATACTTTAAAACAATAATAATAACTAAATATTCTAAATCAAAAGAAGAGTAATTTATTTGAATCTTAATCAAGAAGATCTTCAGTGTAGAATGAAGTCTTATTTTATCAAGCCTAATTGGAACAATTATAAAAAGAAAAAGATATATGTGAATAAAAATTAGTTGAAATGTAAACAGTTATAAACTAATTTTTATTAAAAGATAAAAAAGTTAATATACCTACAAATAATTCTATAATTTAATAAAAAGAATTCAATAAAATGAAACAAATTATTTAAATTTAAAAAAGATAAATTGAATCATAATAAAAAACCATTATGAATTAACACTATGAAATATAAAATTTGTAAACATTATTATATTGTTCCAATGAATAAGACAGTTAATTTAATAAAAAGACATTTGATTCAAGTGACCCAGAAAAGTATTCCCTTTAATCAGCTGATAAGTAAAAAGATTTCTTAATATTTTTAGTTATCATATATAAGATAAAGAAAATGAAAGAAAAGGATTTATTGAGCATTAGGGGGGTCATCATATTACATTTTAATAATAATAAAATTCTAAATTTATCATGGAAGATACATTTAGAAATTTGGATAATGAATTGAATTCACACAATACTTTAACAGGTTGATTATATATATTTTTAAGTTTAAAAGTTACTTAATTATAATAATAAATATAAAACAAAAGTAGTTTTATCAAAGCATTTTCCAACTATGTTTTCCTTATAATGTTGATGATATATTTTAAAATGAATTAGATTAATCCTAATCCTTTGATATGCCTAATAATTAATCAAAATTATTATTACCTGGAGAAGAATTTCTAATTTTATGTCTTAAATTAGTAGCAGCTGTAGTTTTATTTTTAGGCTCATCTTATTTTTATATATATATATATTATACTTTTAATAGCAGGTGAAAAAGTTCTTGTATTCATAGTTGAAGGTTTTTGAACTAATGTAAAACTAGTTGATGAGATATTATCTTTTACTTTGCTTATAAATATATTATGATTAATTTACACTTATTTTTATGATTGAGTCTTTTCTGTCAACTCTTATAAAACTCTTATGGGCTGATTTTTTACGAATTAAGCTTAACTTTTAGTCAAGTTTTATGGTGATATTAATTTCTTAAATTAATTAAGATCTGTAACTACTCCTTTTGTTTATTATTTTAAATCATTTTCAATTGCAGAATTACTATTATTGTTAAAACTATTATTCTAAGCTTGATTAGCACTTTAATTTAAGTATTTATCTTATAATGAATTATTTGGTTTTTATTAATTCCTTAAAGTAGATGCTGCTTGTCTTCTACATTAAACGTTTCTTAAGTATATCTATGAACTAGATTATGGTAAAGGAGGTCCTTGTTATGATACTTTCTTAGATGTGTCTTTAGAAAAAGGAGATAAGCTTTCCTTTTTTTAGATGGGATTTGATTTTTGGGTATCTTTGATTTCAGTACTATTAGTTCTGTGCTTTGAATCTATAATTTCTTAATTTTTATTTAAAGATGAACTTCTATCTTGAAAATTTGTTTAATTTACTAAAGCAGGCTAATTAATTTAAGATAATTCAGGATTTTAAATGCTTTATTTTTAAATACAAGATTAGGATTAGGATTGTTTCATCTAGTTTTTTTATTAAAGTTACTAAAATTTTTAATAACTAGATTATAATTAAGAAATGGATTATGTCAGAGTTTTTTGTATTTCTGAATGCTTAGTAGAGTTCATAGTTTAAATTAATGTTGGACTAATTAATTAATCTAATTTACTTTTTTGTTGATTTGTATTATTTGATTAGTTTGTTAATTATGTTGCTTATGATTATTATGATTATTTATCGAAATTTAAAATTGCCTCAGTTTATTTATTGAAATAATTTAATGACTATTAAACTTAATTTTTAAATTCCTAAAAGTTTGTTAGAATGGAATTCTAATTATCTTTTTGTTTTAAAGAACTTGGTCTATTCTAATTAGAAACATCACCATTTAATCTTTTTTCTTCATTTTGTTATAAAGAATTACTTCTTATTGGATTAGATGTATTTTACAAAATTTAATTATTGTTACTTAAAATTGTTCCAAATAATGGTTATTATTATTATTATTATTATTATTATGTTTGATTTTCTGAGGGTTTAACAAAATTATTAATTAACTAAGGTTTTTTATTATTTTGATCATTTATAATTTATTAATGCTACTAAAATGATGAAATATTTGATGGCTATTATTATTATTATTACGGAGTTCTATTTTTCACTGCGCAATTTATTAATAAATTTTAAAATGAAGAGTTATTTGTTAGATTAGTAGTATTTAAATTAGAATTAGTTGTAATATCAGTTTAACCTTATTATTATTGTGATTTGCTACTTTCAGATCTCACTTGAGTTGTAATTTAATTACTTTTTGGAAAACTAGTCTAGATTAACGGTTATTTAGGTAATTAGATTAAGGATTAATTTTTTTATGCTCCCTAATTACATTGAAAGTTTTACTTTTAAAATAGAAGTTTCTGAATCACGTTTTAAGTTAACTTCAGAAGCAGGTACAAAGTCAGGAGAACCTGTATAAACTAGGGTTGCTAATTAAATATTCTCTTTATTTGCTTAATCTTTCCATTTTAATTTTTAATTAGTAAGTTTTCCAAGGACTCCCTACAGATCGTAATAATATTGATTACCTATTTTGCTTATAAATTTGTATAGATTTCATCTACAGGTCCATTATGGGAATTCAAAAAGGTATTTCTTATTATCAATTCCTCTTGAACATGTTAAGGATTTTATTCATCTTATGTAAGTTCATTCCATGAAGCAGTTCTTTTAGGCCCTTATTTATTCATCCTGTTTTCTAATGCATTTAGTTAATAAAAAAAAGATGCTCGAATTTCAAGATCTGGACGTCTTGAATTCAAATATTCAAGTGTTTTATACAATGTCCATGAATATCTAATAAATTTAAATAATTTAACGAACTTTTTCATAAAATAAGCAGCAAGTACACAACATGCTCTACTCTATCCTCTAACTGAATGTACCAAGCAACTCTCACCTAATTGAAAACATTCTTCAATGAATGTAAATATTTTATTTACATTTTCACCTCGTTCATCAAACAACACCTAAAAATAAAAATTTTAAATGATACTTCATTATCTTATTCCAACCAATTAAAAGTTAAATACTTTGCACCCATTAATGTCCATTTATTTTGAACTTCTGTACCAGCACAATTTATTATATGAGTTACTTTATTTGTAATTATAAATTCTCGATCCTTTTTTAAATTCAATACTAAACCTATGATGCAAATTCATCTCCTATAAATAATCCATCCTTTATTTTTATTGCTCCTACTATTTGGTTCTAAGCCATAATAAAAAATTTAAATTATTATTATTTATGTTAACTCTTCTTAAGCGATCAATATAATTTATTCCTCGCTTCTCCTATCATCCAAATGTGATTGATCATTATGAAAATCCAAGAAATGTAGGGTCACTCGACAAAAGCAATCCAAAAGTCGGAACTGGATTAGTTGGTGCACCCGCTTGCGGTGATGTTATGAAACTATAAATCTAAGTAGGAGAAGATGGTAAAACTATTGAATAAGCTGTTTTTAAAGTAATCATATTTAAATTCTATTATTTTTCAGACATTCGGCTGTGGTTCAGCCATTGCATCTAGTTCTTATGCTACAGAAATTCTTAAAGGAATGACATTGGAAGAAGCTTACAATATTAAGAATTCTGATATTGCAAGTTATTTGAAGTTGCCTCCTGTTAAACTACATTGCAGTATGCTTGCAGAAGATGCCATTAAAAAAGCAATAGAAGATCTATAATCCAAGAACAACTAATCAACAGGAAATTAAGAAAAATGATATATCATATCATAACATTTTTATAAAGTGATTCATCAATCGCTATTCTATTAAACTAATACTTATTTACCTTCTCTCATTCTATCTACTCAAATTCAAAGTTAAAAAAAAGATTAATAATTTTCAAAGACTACACCTATCAACAAATAAACTATATAATAAATTATCATAAATCACCTTAAACCAAATTTAAGTAATACCGGTCCAACTTTTTAGTTTTAAATAATCTCTCTCAACTTCATAATAAATATCATATAAAATATTGATTTGATAATAAAATTATAAAAATAAGACTCTTCCCTATCAAAACCACAACTACTGATGAAAATTAGCATCTATGTCTTAAGCTTCATAAAAGGATTTAATAATCAATTATTATGATTTATTTACACAATTAAAAATAAATGCTCTTTTAAATTATATATTAAAAATTTATTATATATATATTATTATCAATATTTATTGTTGTATGTTATCACCAATTTAAAAAATATAAACAGGAGTTTTAGTCTTTAAACGAAGAGAAGTACAAATAGTTTTAGTTTACACATTTATTAATTTAATTTAACAAAGTAATATTACCTTAAGATAACAATTTTAAAGAATATTGATGATTCATTAATATAAGTAATTAGAGCCATAAATAAGATGATCTTATCTAAGAAATGATATTTCAATAGAATTTGATAAAACCTACTAAAGTAAGGATATAGATAAACAACTAATGGCGAATTTTAAGATGCTTTGGATACATTTATGATTCTTTTAAGAAAAATTTATTTTATGATATAATCAGTGATATGATTCCAATCTGTTTAAACTATATTATGGTAATGAATAGTAATTTTAAAATACATTAAAGTATTTCTAGATATATTGAATTAGCTTGTTATATGGCGAGATGTAATATATAACTAATTCATTATTGTCTTAAAACCCTGAGTTTAGTCTACAAATATAAAAACCATTTACTAGTTCATAAGTATATAAAAATTTCTTAGCATATTTGATGGATTCTTTGAGGATAATCGCTTGCTAAAATTCATGTTATAATATTATAATAAATGTTAAGTAAGTAGAAAGAAGGTTTATAATCTAGATTTTTTTTTTAATTGCATTTAATAATTAACGAAAGATATTAAATTAATTTGAGAATTAATATAGAATTAAGATACCTATACAATCAATAAAGAATAATAAAACTATTAATTTCTTTTTAATAAATCAATTAATTTTTAAATTGAATAAATTTGTTAAATCTGTGATATTAAATTTTTTGTAATTTTTCTTCTCAAATATACTTAGATATTTATATCTTCTAATAATCTTTTTCTATCATTTAAAAAATATTTATTAAAAAATATTTATTGGAAAATAAAATTTAAAAATAATTAACATTTAAATTTTTAATTAAAGTATTTAAAAAATATTAGGATATTTATTTAATGAAAAAATTATGTCTTCTTTTAAATGAGGTTGATCTATTTGGATGTGATATTAAATGGAGAGTAGATGGTGAGTAAAAGTTTAAAAGTAAATTTGGGTCAATTGTTTCTATTTGTCTTTTTGCATTATTAGCATATTCATTCTACCTATTTATCTAAGAAATGAATTAGGGAAAAAATGCCTCTTTAAATTCAAAGGATGGACTTTTACAAGAGAATTAGGTAGAAATTAATAAATTATTTTAGGGTTTAACTTTTGGATCAAAAGACTTTTAATTTTAAGTTGGAATCGTTGACACTTACGGTAATTATATTTAAAATGATCAAAATCAAATATTTTCTATCATTTTCTATTATTGCGAATAAGTTGATTTAAAGACTAATTGTGACTTTATTCCAAGTGTTACTTGTGATATTCAAAATCAAAATTCTAATGACGTATAATCATTTATATTTTAAGGATGTAACTTAGAGAAATTCTTATTGTATGAGTCCGGATTATCTTTAGCAAAAATAAAATTTCTCTCTTAAAGGGTCCCTACGAATGAGCAATTTTTCTATCTTAGGAGCTTTAATTAAAGTTTGCGAAAATACAACGGATTATTAAAGTATATTTACAATTTAAAATTTAGACTGCGCCCCGAAAGAATAAATTTATTAATAATTGGCAAGTTCTAATTTATTTTATTCTTATACATCTTATTCTTTTAATAAGGAGTTAGAAGGAAGTCCTTATACTAAATTTATAAACACTGAAACTAGTGTTTTATATTCTCAAACTACAAAACATATCAAAATATAGCAAACATTTTCATAATCAAAAATAAATATTAACCCTTTTTACTTTTTTCCCTCTGAAACTACCTATAGCGCAATTGAATATGATAAAACTATTTATGATACATAATACAATGATGGAAATTCAAATTTATAAGCTGATATTGTAATACAACTTACACATACAGAATAAATATATTATATCTAATATTAAACCTTAATGGATGTATTAGCTAAAGTTGGAGGTTTGTATACAGTTTTAAAAATGATACTTGAATTTATAGTTTTACCCATTTAATAGTTACTTCTCAATTTTTATTTAATAAAGACTTTAGAGTCTTTAAAACAAAGTATGACTAATAACACTAAAACAAAATAAGCTAATACTATCACAATTTTCAGCTTGATAAAAGATAAGAATGTCAGAAAACATTATAAAAATGAAAATATATTTATAGAAAAGACTTTAAGCGTTGATGAAATAATACATATGCAGTTAAAATTGGAAAAATTGTAGAAAATGTTCTCAGATAAATCAAATTTTCGAAATGATTAATTAAAAGATTTAATGGAAGAAAATCCTAGTCCTCATTCTCAAACCCCAATATTAAGTTGCTAAGCTTAAAAGATTGAAAACTTGCCTTTAAATAGCTAATAGAAATGATATAAAATCTTTATTGGAAGAATAATATGACATTTTGTAACTATAAATATTTTATTATAAATTAATTCAATCAGAAAAGGAACTGCTACTATCAGAACGATCTAATTTAGCAACTTTTTTTCTAAAGTCAGTATCCTATATTCTAACTTTACTTGTTTTTTATTATTTCATCAAAGCTAGTTAATTGATTCTAGCATCTAAATCATCATGTTATTAAACTAAAATTTTATTTTTTCCTTTTAAATCCCTAATTTATTTTTATTATTAATCTATAGTGTCTATATATTAAGATTATTCTTTTTTATTATTAGACAATTATGATTTTAAAATGCTGTTTTCTTCTCTTAATTTGATCATTTCCTTACTGATTTTTTCAATTTTAGCTTCTAAGATATCCATATCTTTATGCTAAGCATCAGTTAATTATTAGGATTGTTTTTATAATCTTTCTAATTATTGTTTATATTTTTCCATCTCTTCTTTTAAAAAGGTATTTTATCTTTGTTCAGCATGTAATAATCTAATTTATTCATTAATTTATTGTTCTAGGTTATCGATCTAAGCATTTCTTTTTTTTAGTTCTTCGTTATGAGATTATCCATTCTATTTTTCATTTGTATATTAATTATTAAGATCTCTTATTTATTTACTCATTTTTTCAAATTACTGTTCGTAATCATTAATTTCTATTTCTAATCTTTTACTATTATGATTTAATTTATAAATTACTTTTAATCTTCTAATTATGGAATTAATCTACTAGATTTTTCATATTAAATTCTTAATTAATCATTTTCTTATTATAGAAATTTATTATCTTTTTTGATTCTTTCACTTTCTAAACTTAAATTCTTAAGTTTTAATTCTAATTCTGAAACTCTCTCTTTAATTTCTCCACTTCTTTTCTTTTATTTATCTACATCAATCATTTTTTCTTCTAACTAAACCTATAGTTATTAATCCATTTTCTTTTTTAACTTTTAAATTCTAATTTATTATTCTGAAATTGTTTCTTCTTTTGTTAATAATTTATTTTCTAATAATGTAATTTAAGTTCTAAGAGTTCCAATTTCTTTCTATTATAAATCAATCTCCTAATTTAATTATCCACTCACTTTTTCTAATGTACTATTAGTTTCAAAATGCTATTTGACTTTCGATTAATCAGTCAACATCTAAGTAAGTTTGTCAATTTAAATTTACAATTTTTGATTATTTAGTCTTTCAGCATGTCTACCATTATGATAAATACATACACATTTTCTTTATAGAAGTCTGCTTGTCTTTCAAGTGCACATTTTTCATTTTACCAATTTCTTTTTTCTTCTTACCATGAGACTTATAATTCTATGATTTCTTCTTTCATTTTTGACAAATGATCATTTTTTTTCAAAATTTTGAATTATAGTTTACTGACAACATCACGCAAATCATCATCACTTTTATGATTGAAAGATGAATCATTATGAACACTTCTTTTTCTTTCATTTCCAGAATCACTACGTTTATTAGATGAAAAACTCTTTTTAGTTGGCTATCGTTACATATTAAATTTAATGTCTAAATAAATTGTACATCATTAGTCATAAAGTCTTTGGAATTATACATTATCACCAGGTACATCTTAATATTAAATACTTAAGGTTGGACGATGAAAGAAGTAGAAATTCTAAACTTGGCGCTCATGAAGTTTGGTATAGGAAAATGGCGCAAAATTATAAACTCTGAGTGTTTACCTGGAAAGAGTATAGGATAGATATATATGCAAACTTAAAGATTATTAGGATAATAAAGCTTGGGGGAATTTATGGGTTTATAGGTTGATCTTAAAAAGGTGTATTTACATAATATGCAGAAAAAGAATGTATTTAGAAAAAACAATTCGATTATAAATACAGGTGATAATATGACTTAAGAGGAAAGGAAGAAAAGAATAGCTGAAAATAAAAAAAATGTAAAACTCAATCTATTATTTAGTTTGGAATCAATCCGGCTGACATTGCTTTAATTAAATTACCTAGATATCATGTTAATTCATAAACTTCTTTTCTTTCTCATGATGAAATTATGGAAGGCAATTTTACAACTGTTGAAAAGATCAATAATCTATGTGCTCTGAAAAAAGATATATTAAGGAAATTGAAAAAAATAGAAAATGGAGAATTAGAAGAAGCTTTTGATGATGAAGTAGAATAAAAAAGAAGATATAAAAAAGTTATGACAGATTCAGATTCTTCATCAGCTTGATTTATAAATATCATCTATTATATTTTTAATTGATGAATAAGTATTATTTTTATTTTGGAATTATAAAAATTGAGATTAATAATCCTTGTAAAAATTATCATTAAAATTGATAATTTATTATATAATTAGGAAAGATAAGAAAGTTTGATGAGGAGGAAAAGTAATAAACAATTCTCTTATTTTATATTATATTTTGACATTATTTGATCATTAACTTGTTTTCTTAAGTTCTTCTAATTCTAAAGCTTTCTTTAAGGCTTCTTATTAATGTCTAGATTTAATTCCTACTTAACCACCTCCAATAGTTCTTAATAATTCATGATTTTCATTGTAGTGTTATCTCAAATCACGAGACTTTATTAAAATATAATATAATATTACCAAGTTATCAAATTCAGCTTAATCTTCTTTTCTGATATCTGTCAATGCAACACAAGTGGCAGTCTTTTAGTGAACCAAAGCTCCCAATCTAGCCTTATCTATAATAATTTGTTATTTTTAGTACTTTTAACAAAGGCAAATGGAACTTCTTAACGTCTACATAATTATGGAAGCCAAACAACTAATTCAATTGGATCAACATCATAAGCTATCAAAACTAATTTGGCCTTCTTTGTTTCAACCAAAGTAGTAACATGATTCAAACCGAACTTAAGAACAGTCACTTTCTTGCTATCTGTCTTTTAATTTTATGCCTTAGATTCAGCAGCTTTGACTAATCTTTATTTCTTTTCAGTTTTAGTTTCTGGGGCATATTTCTTTAAAAGGCCATAAACCTTTGAGCCTTACATTAAAATTTACTATTTACTTTGATTCTTGTCAAGTGTTCTGCTGAATTAATGAATGGCTGCTGGTACTTTGATTCTTTGCAATAAAATCTTTTTTTATCTATGTAAAAGAATATAACGAGGCCATCTAACATATCTTGATAAATCTCTCTTTGGTTGAACATCATTTCCAATTCTGAAGTTTTTAGCCTCTTTAACAAACAGTGGGTTCTTCTTTCTGTCTGCTACTTTCTTTTAAGCCTTCTTTGCTTTGGATGTCTTTGGAGCTTTTGGCTAAAAGAATAATCACAATCAAATTTACCATAGTTAATGAAAATCTTTTAATATATTTTTTGAAAATAAAAGAAAAAACAAGCCTTAATATATATTTAATAAATTCATAAACATATTCAAGCTAGAATGTATTTAGTAAATTCATTATAAAATTAACATATAATCATCCACAATAATGATATATGAAATACACTAATGCTATATATCTATCTCATTAAAAAAATATTACTAAAATTTCTGAGAAATATATATCAAAAGTTTTATATACTTAAATTAACTAATTAATATATAAATGATTTTTAAATAATTCATCATCCATCCAAATCAATTCCTTGTGCTTGAAGAGCTTTAAGAATTAAAACTTAAAACTCATGAATATTAACCTTTTTATCTTTATTTAAATCTGTCATATTCATCCAACTTTCTATTTCCTCTTTTGTAGGTTCATATTTCTCATCAGAAATCAACTTATTTGTTTCAATTAACAATTTTGGCACCTATATTATATATTATATAATACTTCTTCATAAGTAATATATCCATCTTTATTAGTATCAGCTAATTCAAAAATAGATCTAGCAGCCTTTAATCTTGCTTTTGCTTATTGAGTTTATGGATTTGCTTCATTATTATTATTCATTTTTTATTTATATAAATTATAAAAACAGATTCTAAAATTTCATTTTTTTTTTATTTAATTATATTTCGTTTTTAGTAATTTTTCTTCAACTTTAACTTTCTAAAATTATACCTATGCTTATTTCAATTAGAGCTCCAAAGTATTAAATCTTTCATTCAATTTAATTCTTTAATTGAAAACTTTGTTTAAATTTGCATTTTCAACTATTAAAATATGAACTCTTTCTTCTAAGTCTAGTATCAACTATGTAATATAGTCTGTTGTGGAGTTCTTTAGTAGTTCAAGTTTAGATGTTTCGTATTTTTCTTAGTTCTCTTTAATTTCACTCAATTTTTTTTCATTCTCCTTTATTAACTATATTTATTATTCTATATTTTTCTTTATCTAATTTATATTTCCTTTTTATTGTAATTCTTTGTTCTCTTATGTTAATTTCTCATTCATTTTTGTTAATAATTATATTTTTTATTGTAATTCTTTTATAAGAGTATTAGATTAGCCACGTTAAATCTCAGATGATAAATTAAGGATTTATTTCTAAAGATTGCTATTTTTTAATTTAAAATAATCAAGTTCTTATTTTATATTATTTGTTGTACAATTTCCTATTTTGATAGGAGATTAAGCTGAATGAATAGACAAATTATAAGGAGATTAAATAGGTTTTATTTCTTTTCTGGATGTTAAAGGGGATCTACATTTAGGAGAAAGAATAGTTTGAGTTTTTAGCTTCGTATTTCTAGGACTCATATAAAGAGCATTATTTTCTTATTGAGAATCAGGTACAGTTGAAAGTTTCTATTTAGTAATTTAGAATTAAATCTAATAATTCATATCTTAAGTCTTTGAAGCTTGAGATCTAAAAGTATTCTGATTTGAATCAATTGTAGATAGGGGTACTCTAGTTTGTTACATAGATAATAAATATTATTTTAAAATATTAACGATAAATTTAATAACAAAATTAATAATTCATAGATAAAAGTTATCCATTAAATACTCTTAGGATATAAATCAATTTAATAAATGTATCATTAATAATTTTTGATTTCTTTAAATGTAGTCAGTTTAAGCAATATTAAATTAAATATATTTAATATAGTCTATCAAGAATTTATTACCAAATAAATCGTATCTTCTTTTTTTAAACTTAATAACTCACAGTCTAACATAATTATGATATTTTTGTTTATAAAATACTACAAGTTTCAATGTTTAACAGTAATCAAAAGTAAAATAAATCCTTCTAATGTTATGAAATTTATTTACTATATTAAGAAAAATATTAAATTCACATTCAAAGCTAAAGTATTTTTTATTTAAACATTTTGATACTTTAATGTTTAATTGATTGGACTTTTCTTGTATTTAAAAGAACTTTTTAGACTAATAGCTGAACATAATTAATCGAAAATTTAGACTCAATACTTTCCTATAAGATATATTTTTAAAATAAAATAATTAGTTTACATATTTTATACTTCAAATATTATAGAAATATTCTCAAAATTACTAAAGCATCTCATTTTGAATATAAATATTTTCTCCTTCAGCAAAAAAAGTAGTCTACATTTAACTTTAATTTTAGTCTTTTAACAAAATATAGATATTTTAAATTAAAATAGGATATTACTTTTCACTTTTTTATCTTTTATTGCTTGTTACATTATGAGAATTTTGAAGGCATCTTTTAATTTCTAAATTTCAATTAAATTAAACGAAATATTCCATCAAAATAAAGAGATTATAGAAATAAATATAGTTTATAATATTTTATAAAACTCCTGAATCATCTTATCTTAATAATATTTGATTAATTTAATTAGAATCATCCAATTTATTACAACCTAACTTTATAAATTTATATCATATAAAGTTGAATGATAATAATCAATAAAATTGAAAAATTATTCTAAGGGTAGATTTATATTTTATTTAATAAATATAATAAAATTGGGGTCAAATTTAATAATAAAGATTAATAATACATGAATTTAAGGAGAGAATTTTGAGAATACTTATTTCTAATAATAATTATTCAAATTTTAATATACATTTTTAATCAATATGATTCAATATTGATAATATTAATCAATATATTTAAAGAGATTTATTGAGATTCTAGAAATACTTAAATAAATGAATTTATTCTTTAATTATTTAGTGAACAAAAAAATTGATTAATTCTTGAAATGAATTAATGAAGAGAATTCCCTTATAAATTGCAAAGTTTAATATATTTTAATGTACTATTGTATTTTATCTCAATCAAATAAACCTGCCATATCAACATCTTCTTCAGGTTCTGGGTCTTTTGGTTTTTCAGCTGCTTTTGGTGCTTCAGTTGGTTTGGCAGCTGCTTAAGTTGGTTAAGCAGTTGGTGCTGAGCTTGATCCTCCACCGACTGAAAGAAGGCTAATAATGTCTTTTCCTTCAAAAGCTCTGACGAATTAAGTTGCCAATTATGATGGAACATTAACACCAGCCTGGAAAATATTTCAATTAATGTATACTTTCTTTGTAAGTTTTTCAACATTTTCAACTGTTAATGGAGTTTTGGATCCAGCCAATAAAAGTGCTGCGTATGCTACTGCTGTTGCCTAATTTGCCATAATAATAATTATATTTTTAAATAAAAAGATTTCCTTAATTAATTAAATGTGAATAGTTCTTCATAAATTAATATAATTTCTTTAACTATTTCTTAACAGATTATTTCAATACTTGATTTATCAGATCGAATTATAAATACAATAATAAATTGTTTGAATTTGGTATTCAAATAAATTATTTTAGTATTAGATTTAAATTATAGTGTTTGATCAAAAGATTCTAAGAGAGAATTAATTTGTTAAAAACTATTTATATTGGAATATTGAAAATATATTATAATTAAGTTGTTAACAAAAAACTTATGTCTAATTATTTTGATTATAAATTATTTATGCTAAAAAAACTATCACAATAAATTTAGAAAATTTCCACTAAATCATTACTATTGATATAATAACAACGATTTTCAACAAATAAAATTAGATATCAATATCGATCCAACAAATTTATTTCAAAATACGAAGAAGAAAGTGATACTGCAAAAATAATAATTACTTAAGAAGAAATCATTTCCTTTCTTAAAAATAATAATATTACCTATAGAGTATAGAGATCATATGCTTAATTATAATTTTGTCCATTTTGTGCTAAGAAAAATTTTGATCAACTTTCCAATCAATATACAATGGGTATCAATTTAAAAAAGTATATAAATTATAAATCGTATTAGTGGATAATATAATTGCTTTAGATCAAGTTGTTAGTCAAAAGGATAATGGAAAGATTTTATATAATAAATGACTGTTCAAGATCCTAAAATGATTGTTGATGGCCCTATTCATTAATTAAATTAATAGTAGAATTTAGAAGAATAAGGAACCTTTGACTAAAAATATGAATTATTCCAATTTCATTTACATTATTAAAGAATGAAGTTGCAACAACCAAAATTTATCTATGAATATTTAGTGGGAAATGATTGGGTTAAGGTTTAAGATCTATATTTATATCTAGAATTAAAGAGGAATTAAAGATGAAGTTTTGAATAAATATTTAGTTGGTATTGGTTAAGACGAAGTATTCGATCCTTAATTAAAAAAAATGGTGATGGCTCCTCTTATTTATTTTCCTATGTTTAGATTAATTCCTAAGCACTAGCAAGATTCAAATAATTTATAAAATGAATATATCTAATCTAAATTCAACTCTTAAATATATGATTTAGTAAGTTGTAAATTAAGGGGAATGGGATAAGAAAATAAATATATCTAAAAAATAGAGCCTAAAAATGCTATGAAAGGAATTTTTGGTTTGAATTTATTAACAGAAGATGTTAAATAAATCATTATAACGGAGGGAGAATTTGATTCTATGGCTGCTTATTAGATGACAGGAATACCATCAATATCTTTACCATATGGAATAGCTCATTTCCCAAAATTTCTATTGGAATGGTACAAATATATTATAAATATTAAGGATAAACTAATATAATTATTTAAGAGACATCTTAGTTTGGGTAGATGATGATGAATTTGGAAGAATTAATTCTCATAAAATAGCTAAGAAAATTGGAAATTGGAGAGCTAGAATTATATAACCATCCTAAATTAATTCTAAATCATATCCCAAAGATGCTAATGATTGTTTAAGATATTACCCAGACAAAATTTAAGAATACATTAATAGTTCAATATAACCATAATGAAGTGTTTTACTAATTTTTTTATATATATTTAAACATTTCGTATCATAAATTTGATTTAACTTTTGTCAATATAACAAAAATGTAGTTGTAATATTATAACCAAATTAAAAATACCTAACTTATGCAGAAAAGTTGTATTATTAGTAAATTTCAAATAGATTTCCTTGATAATTTCTAAGGTAACTTTTACTATAAAGTCGAAAAAATGAATTCGTATAATAAAAAGATTATAATAAAACTTTTTATTTTAGAAACCTAATTAATTTAATTTAATTACAAAAATCGTGATTCAATTACAATTGTATTTGATATAAGAATTATTTTAATATAAATCCTCTAATACTAAACAGAATAATTTAATTTTGATTTTTAAATACTTTAATCTATTTGATGATTTGTACTCACACATATCAATATCCATGGTAATGTATAGTATGCGATAATGTAAGTGATTATTATCTAAGAAAATGTCCTCAATGTTAATTACCAAAAGAATAATTTTGTAGAACAATGAATATAAACTGTATTGTTTTTTAGTTATAATAGATGATAGCAATTATGAGGAGGATTTTAAAAAAATAGGAATTATTGAATTAGAATGCAATCATGACAAAAATGAGATAGAAATAGTCAAATTGAAAATTTCGATAATATTGACATAATAAATTATGGAGAGTATTCATTTTTAACAAGAATTTAAAATCAAACCTATTGATATTCTAAACATATAAAATTATTAACTTAATTCAATTAAATAAGAATAAGTAGATTAAGGAGTTAAATTTCAATCAACATTTTAGATATTAAATGATGTTGATCTTATCATCTTTGAAAATAGAATCAAAGCTTAAATATATTTAAATTAATGTATATAACTAAAATTAGAATGTCCCATAAAAAAATATATAGAATTAAAAAATGTATTTCCAGATTAAAAATAGTAATTGACTTTGAATGACATGTTAAAATATCTAAGAATCTCTAATTAAAGTACTTATTATATATAGTTTAAGAATAATAATTCCCATTGGCAGCAGTAGTAATCGAACTCTTGAAAAACTCATATACATTTTAATTCTAGATGTTATAATCTCTATAATTTCCAATTCCTGAAGAAGAATCTAGACTCTAAGGATTTTAAAATTTGATTATACTTGCATTTAAAGCCACATGTGCTTAGGATAATAGATTCAAATTTAATTAAGAAATTATTGAATTTTAAGCTTAAGTCTTTGATATAGATCAAAGGAAAATAACTTAGGATATTTAATTATTTATAAAGCCAGTTGAAAATCGTTTTATTAGTGAATATTGTAGTAAATTAACAGGTATCCAATAATATCAAATTAATAATGGAATATATCTTTAATAGGCTATTAATTAATGTGCTGAAAAATTTAAAGATTTGGGAAGAGTTTGTATAATTACATTGGGTGATTCTGATCTTACACTTTTAAAAAAGGAAGGTGAAAGAAAAAAAATAAAATTAGCATAAATCTTCACTTATTATATTAATATAAAAAGAGGTTTAATTTTAGAATTATTTATTTAGTATTTCCTTAATCATTGAGATTTAAGAATTATTTAAGGGAATTAAGTCTTAAAGATATGTTAGATTGTTGTGGACTTTCATATTAGTTGAATTACGAAAAAGGGATTGATGTTAATGTTTAAAATGTAACTCGTATAGTAGAATATTTGATAATTAAAGAAAACTTTAGATTTGATGAGAAAATGATATAATATACATATAAATTTTGATCAGAATCTTTTATGATGAAATTTTTTTTGTATTCAAATAATTTATTTAAAGGCGGGAATTTTTAGAAACTAAATCAAAAATAAAACTTAGAAAGTGAACAATAATATGATTGATAAAGTCTCTCATTTAAGTCATGGTGCTCTAAAAAATATAGTTGAAAACCAAGATGGTACAACACAATATTGTGTTCAAATTTTGAGTATTGATACTACATCTGATATGAAAACAAAAACTGGGCCTTTGTCATTATGTGTTTGTAGTGATGGATTTGCAAAGATGAAAATCCATATTCTAAATTTAAGTCCATCAACTTCATCGATCATATCTAAATTTAAGCCAATTATTAGAATATAGGAATTGAAAATGAAAGCCTAATTTTATGTAATTACCAAGCATGAAGTAATATACTTAGATAAAATGTAAGTTGGAAAACCTTTGGATTATGAAGAATATAAAAAATTAGTAATAGTTAATTTATATATTTTAGAATTTTACTAATCCAGATGGAAATATAGAAATTCAATTTCCTAAGGCTCCCCACGTCCTCCAGTTAAATTCAAATAAAAAATAATCAACAATTCCATAAGTAAAATAAGAATAATAAAATGAAAATTTTAATATTGATTAATAACAAACTAAATCTGGAGTTAAATTGTCATTTTAATAAAAAACTTAATAACCTAAACCAGCTATATAAAAAATTGAAAATCAAATATATTAACCTCCTTCTGATTAAGATTTATTAAAAATAACTGAATTGTACCCTGGCATAAGAGGATTCAAAATTAAAGGAAGAATTACTTCCAAATCTGATATCACTTAATTCAAAAGTGGTAAAGGCCACTTATTTTCAATAGAAATAATAGATTCTGATAAATCAACAATATAAGGAGTGTTTTTTAATGGCGCAAGTGATAAGTTTTATAATTAAATTGAATTAGGAAAAGTTTACTATTTTGAAAATGGTTAAATAAAAACAAACAGATATTCAAGTAAAAATTAAAATTAGAGTGAATATTAAATACATTTTGAAGATTTCTCTAAAATATCTGAAGCTTAAGAGGATAAATAAATCGATGTTTTTCCATATCAAATTAAAACAATAGGAGAAATCGATTTATTATCTTAAGATGATAAATGTGATGTGCTTGGAGTTATTGCAGAAGTTAAACCTTTGACTCATGTTATGACAAAATCTGGTGAAAATAAAGCAAAAAAAAATATAACTTTATTCGATCAAACATAAAGAGGAATTGACATAGTGTTATGGGGATAATAAGCCGAGAAATGGGAATTTAGAAAAGATGATATAGTAGCATTTAGAGGATTAAAAGTGACTGACTATTAGGCAATCAGAAGTTTAACAGTTACAAATTCAACATCTCATGAAAAAAATCTAACTAATTTATAGAAAATAAATGGATATTAAGAATTTTATGATTTCTATAGTGAAAATAAAGATTTTATTGAATCAAAACCAAAAGAATCAAAAAAGAAGTTTGCATTATCATATATAGAATAAATAAAGAATGATTTTGATGGAGTTAGAACTAATAAACCCACTAAATTTTATGAAATAAAAGCATATGTAACAACAATATTTAATAAACCTCTACTTTATGAAGCATGTGAAAATTGTAAAAAAAAAGTAGTTTTTATGCAATAAATTAAATAATATCATTGTTAGAGTTGCAATTAAAATTATGAGAAACCTAGTTATAAATATATATTTAATGCAAAAATTGCAGATACTACAGGTAACTTAACCGTTAGTGTATCAAATGACATCGGAGCATAAATATTAAGTATTCTATTTTTTAAATATAGAAATAAATTGCGATGAATTCTAAAAAAAGACTGAAGGAGAGAGAATTAATTATCTTAAAAAAGCAGGTTATAATTAATATAGATTCTTAATTATTGCCAAGATGGAAACATATAATGATGAATGTAAAGCTAGATTTTAAATATCATCTGTCGTAGAAGAAGATTTAATTGAAGACAACAGAGAAATTTTTAAATAGATAAATTAAATGCTAAACATAAATGAATGATACAAAGTTTGTTTACATTTTATTCATTCAATAATATTAATCACTTATATTTATTTTAATCTTATGGATCAAGACCTTTATATATATCCAGGTATCACTAAAAATCTAACCAAAACTATGTGTGGTAAACTAAAGAGATTCATTAGTAATGATTAGCTAAAATTATTATAGAAAAATAATTTAAAGATTAACTTATTGTATTGGATGATCCAAAAGTTAAAGAATTTTTAGAAACTTCATAGTATGATTATAAAGTACTAAATTTAATACAATTGAAATAAAGTAAAATGGGATAAGAGATTGTAAATTTTTTTTTTGGGAATCTAATATGGTGTTAAGATATCATTGAACTGAATAAATTAGATATAAATTATTATTTCTAGTTTAATCATGTTTGGTATGATTAAAAAGATGATCCAAAGTAAGAAAAGAAAGAAAAATAAGAATTTTTAGAAAAATAGCAAAAATAGGAGAAATTAGAAAAATAAGAAAATACTTCTGATAATGATGTAAAAATAAAAAAGGTTAAAATCGATGAATAATAATGATTTCTTGTATTTATTTATTTAATTCATAATATAAATATATTTTTATTATATAAATATTCATAAATTAGTATAGAAATGCACTAAGATCCTCAAAACAATGAAGAGCTTATATTATTTTAAGCAATCGAAAAGGAATTATCAACTGATTAATAATTATAATAGATTATAAAGCAGATTGGATAGCAAAATCAAAGTAAAATTTATTTGCAATTTAGATCCAAGATTATTGATTTTTTTACAAGAGTTATTCAAAGCGCTTTTTAATCCATATATTCAAAAGGATTCTCTTCCTAAAACCATCAAAATATTAAATACTATATTAAATAAATAAAAATTCAAAAATAAACCTATACAAAATTCAGATTTAAGCCACTATATTAATCAAAAATATTATGAAGTATTAGGTATATAATTTATTTTAATTTAAAGCACATTTTTATGAAAAAGCATTTTTGAAAGGTCCGGATGAAGCATCCAAACATATGAATTTTGTCTATTATAAAAAGATTGTTAGAGATTATATTCACTCATCCAATTGTTAAAATTAATAAATGGCAAAAAATATTTTAAACAAAATTGATTAAACCTATTAAACTTTTACAGGTAACACTCCTTAAGAGTTTGAAATGGCTGTATTTGAATCTTTAAATCCATAAGAATAAGAATTACTAACATAAATTGTAACTGATGATTAAACTAAAGCTCCGAAAACAACAGATAGTATATAAGAAAGGTTTATATTAAATCTTCCTCCAGACATGTAAGAAAAATTTAAAAACCTTAATTTTACAAACATTTATGATTTTAAAGATTATCTCGTTTAAGAAAAATAGAATAAAGGCATAGAAAAACTTTTAGGTTATATATTTGTAGACAAATTAAACTTTTATTTAAATTCCTATTATTTTGTAAATTCAGCAAAAAAGATCTAAGGCAATAAGGCAGAGTTGAAAAATTAATTATAAGAACTTTAAAAGGATATAATGGATTCTCAAAAAGATTTTTATTCATTCGTTGACATATCTTACGTTAAATACTTTTATAAAAGTTTAAAGTCAAGACGCGTTAGAAATTCATAAGGATAATGTTTTTCATTTAAAAAAAAATTGAGCGATCTGATTAAATTAGAAATAAATTCTTTTTAATATTCTAGAAAGTTTAATACATAATCTGAAAAGTGGAATGACATTTATAATAGTTTATATAATGAATTCTAAAAATCGACAGAAAAAAAAGAAGCTGAAATTATATTGTAAATGATATATAAGGTTTAATAATTAATATTATCATTTTTAAGATATAGATGGAATTATTTATATTTATTTTGTGCATTAATTGTTGAAACAAAATTATAAGAAGATAATTTGGATAGAATCATAAATTTAGCATATGAAATGATGTAAAATACAAATAAAGATGATTTAAATAAGACTTTTGAATAGATTTTAGCTTAATTAAATGAAGCTGGAAACGTATAAATAGTATCAGATTATTTCGATAAAACGGGTCATAATTTGGGTTATCAATCTTTATAAGTGTTAGAATTTCTCCTTCCACTCATAACTAATAAGTTAATTAAAGTTATGGCAGATTTAAACTTATAAACTCTCAAAGTTAAATCAATTATTGAAATAAAAAATTTTGAAGCTAATTTAATACATGATTGTAGTTAAAATTTAAAAAACTATTAAAAAATATTTGACAAATTAACTGATTCGATTTTAGAAGGAGAAAAAGAAGAGAAAGATATAAAAGCTTCATTTCTTAAGACTTATCCAATATTTTATTAGTAAAAATTAAAATACTTATGCAATGAAAGATCTAATAAATAATAGGGTCAATAATTTTTTAAGAATTTTTAATTCAATCTTCTAAAATTAAAATAAGATTATTCAAAGAAGCTTTTAGGCTAATATTAAGATATCTTTTTTAGAGAAGATAAAATCAATTAAATTTGTGAATTATATTTATAAAAAGAAGAAGAAAGGTATAATCCAATAAATAGTAATCCAAACGATAATTTTAAAGAAATATTAAATACTTATATAAAGACTTTTTTCTCAAATAGTCCATTTGTGATGTTTTTGCCATCAATACTTAAGGGATTAATATTCTTTAAATCTTAAAAATTGCCATATTATGAAAGATTAGAGAGAATAAGATTTGCAGCTATTGCATTCAAAGATAGAGATAGAAATGAGCAAAATAAATTTATCGATTCAATAATTTAATAAAAAGATTTATTTACTTTTGAATAGCAATTTCAAATTGCAAAAGATATCTATAATTTTTATATTACATTACCTTAGTTTGGTGGAGAACCTTCAACATGCAAACCTGTATATGATTCCTTTCCTATATTTAATTCAGCAAAGAGTATTGAAGAATATAATACAACATATTATAATGCAATTTGTATATTTACTACAAAATTTTTTAGTTAAGATTAAAAATTTGTACTAAAAAATGAAGATTCTTTAAGATTGAATGATATATTGAAGAGAATTTCAAATTTTATGAGCGATAAAACTTAATTTGAATAAAATTAATAGGATATTTTATAGATTTAATTTTTTGAATTAAAACATTATAAGGAGTTATTAATAAAAGAGGCTTAGAAAAATGGTGATTAAAATTACTTAAATAAATGTATTGAATCATTTCGAAAATATGCTACAAAATAATATATTATAAGTGACATTATGGAGTATAAAAAATCAGTAAAAATAGCTTTTAATGAAATGGAATTACTTTTGTATTCAAGAAATTATTGGACTCAAGTTGGTTAAAGTGAAATTAAAAACAATCTTGAAAACACTAATGTAAAGAAAAAAATTGAGGAATATTTTAAAGTTTTAATTAATCAACAATCATCATAATTATTTAATGAGAAATTATCAAAAGATATGAATGCATTTCAAGATAGTTATATAAAAGATTTGATAAAAAAACAATATCCCAAGTATAAAGAGGAATTAGATAAGTATTCTTGTAAAATAACTTAATAACCTAATTAAGTTAAATAGTCAATATTATAGACAAACTAAATATAAAAGAAATTTTCTTAAATAAGATAAGAGTAAAAATTTAGAGAGTTTTAGGTTGAAGATTCATAAGTCTTGGCATTCATTAGTGAATAATTTAGTCTTTACATGAAACAACTTTTAGGAAAAGTCTTTCAAGTTGCATTAACATAAAAGCCAGGATACGAATTTAAAGCTTTCTAAAATAAATCTTTTTCATAAAATGATGCTTAAATGATGAAATATAAATAAAATTAAGAGTTGTAAATCAAATATGGACCTCAGAAAAATTCTTATCTTGATATATCTTTGTTAACAAGTAATGAAAACAAAAATTAATTATACTATGAATTGTGTGACTATACTCCATGTTAAAGATAAATAGATTTTAGAAATTTTTTAATTGAAATAGAACCACTTTAAGAAGATAAATTGAAAAATAAAATTAGAAAAAATAAATGGAAGGAGGAACATCCTGAATTAGAGGAAGTACTTAGAAAAAGAATAAAAAGAGGGGCTGAATTATGGAATTAAGTTTAAGATTTTCTATGTAAAAGAGAGACAAATGACAATGAGATGGAATCAGATGAAGAGTCAGAAAAAATTAAAGGTTAATAACAATAATAAATTGATTCTATGGAAGATGATTAATTAGATTAAAAAATATAAGATGTACAAAAAAGCGTTGAATAGTAATTATTGAAAGGAAAAAGCTACATTAATACAAGGTAAAATAAATTCTAAATATTATATATAGATTAAATAATATGGAGAATGATAATCCGTTATTGACTTAAAAGGAAATAACAGTAAAGACAGTTTAATTCGTTCTAGAGTAACATCCATATTTCAAGAAGAGTAAAATTTTATATAAGTCTTATATTTTGTGAAGAGTATCAAATTTTAAGATTACAATATTTAAATTAATATTAAAGATGTTTTTTTTCTTTATTCTTTTTTTCAAATTCTAAACATTATTTCATAATATTTTTTTATATTTAGCTTTTAATTAAATTTATTTTCAATAAAATTATTATTATTTTGCTACAAAATAAATAGTTAAAATTAGAGAAATATCATTAAAACATTTTGTGTTTATATATTATTCATTATATAAAAACTAAATTTAATGATTTACATTCAAATTCCATCAATGTTTAATCTAATTATGATGTTTTTTATTATTAAAGTATTTTGTATTTAGTTATATGTACATTTTTATTAAATAATATATATAATTTAAAATGCAATAGTAGAATAATGAAGAAGTAAATTTATATAGAAAATCTTATTTAGTAATTTACTAAAATGATGGATAGTATATTTTATATAGAGGATATAGATGTTGATACATAAAATGAAAAATTAGACATTCCAAATGCGGATAAAAATAAAATCATGCATACACTTGTATTGTATTTTATGTATATAAAAAGGAAGAAAATTTAAAATAGAAGAAAGATTTTTTAAATTCAGAAGATTATTATAATTTCTAACAACTACTTGTTATTTCATTAATTACAATTAATTTTTCTAATGATGACCCATTTTTTAGACATATATCAATGGTTGTAAAGGCCATAAAGAAAGCAATAAAAAAAAGGCTTATTCAAGAGACTTATTACTTCTAATCTAAATAAGAATTTAAAGTATGATAATTTTTGTAAGTGTAGAATTAATAGTCTTCTCTTTTCAAAATATATTATTAAGATATTAATATAGGATTTATAACGTCTACATAGTAAATTAAATCAACAGCTTTTATTTTTATAAATAAAAACATACTTAATGAATTCACTAATAAAATTATGTCTATTGAACAAAGAGGATAGCAATTGAGATTAACTCTCTACTTTTTCAACATTAATATTTAGAAAGAACAATAAATTTAGTAAGATTTCAAAAATTAATTTTTACGATTTAATAAATTCAAAAATGAGTTTATTGTATTAAATGAAGAATAAGATCAATAGAAATATACCACAACATATCATGTGTATAAGCCTATGGATGATTAAATTTATTTTGTTAAAAGAGTAAAAAACAACCTAATCATAGATTTAATTGTTAAATATTTCTTTGGATGTTACATTTCAAGATATATTTAATACAAAAAGTTCTATTTAAGATTACTTCAAAATTTAAGAAGCACGTATTCTTTAACGTCTTTCTCATCCAAGCATAATTAGACTCTATGAATGGTGGTTAGAAATAAGAAATTACTAACTATTTCTTTATACTCAGATAGAATACTGCATATATCCAGGATATATATCGTAATCTAAAAATCTTTTAAGTTATTCATATTTTTATATGAATCCCATGCCTTAAGAATAAAAAGCAAGACTTATTAATGAAATTTTATGTTAGATTATAAGTGGATTAGAGTATTTGTAAAAAAAATAAATTGCTCACGGAGATTTGAAACCTGAAAGTATAATGGTTACAAAAAGTATCACTGGAGATATTTAAGTAATAAATTTAATTTAAAACAGGTTATGTTAGCAGATTTGAATCATTCATATTCATGTTATTAAGATTTATAAAAGTTACCAACTAAAGATTATATAGAATACAAATAATAATGCTTTTATGCTCTAGGTGTGCTATTGATGCATTTAATCCTTACATTTCCTGGAGAACCAACACTACGAAATAACTATGTTACTAAATTTTACAATTATGATATAGATGATTCACTTAGTGAGTTTGATAAATGGGCTTAAAAGTCAGTCAAAAATAAGCATAAAGAATTTTCGTTTTTCTTATACAAAAGTTATATGCAATTAGCGAAGTCTTTATTAAAGAAACAACAATTTCATGAATTACATGAACTAAGAACTTTTATTTAAAATAATAAATAATTTGATTATCTATTAGTTTGATTTATTATATATTTTTTGTTAAAAAGAAAAATTTATTATAAAATAAGAGAGAAATTTCATTCAAATTTCATAATTTTAATATCTTAACTGCTTATCATTATGTTATCAATATTTTAAAATTACTCAACTAATTTTCAATTTCAAAATAAAATCTTTTTAATTAAAAACAAAACACATTTTCCTTTTAGCAATATTAATTTAATTTGAATTAAGAGAACGTTTAGATGAGTATAAAACAATTAAAATAATTATTAAACAAGATAATAAATTTAAAATTAGAGTGTTACTAAAAGAAACCAAAAATTAAGAAACATGTTGAAAAAATAATACCTAATATATGAATTAAGTAAACCTCATTTTAAAAATATAAATGCAAAACTCCACATTTAAGCTGTGCATTAAGTTCAAAGGATTTTATTTTACATAAAACATAATTAATGTTTATTAATTTAGTATATAAGGAAAATAAACTTTAGAACAAACCTTAGAAATATAAAAATTATCATCTTTTTTTCGATTTTCCTTTTTTCTTTGTTTATTTTTTCTTTTTGGGATGATTTTTTGTTTATTATTTTTTTTTATCTCCAGAAGAATCATGTTCTTAATCAGATTCATTAATTACTTTTAGATCACTCTTATGATTGCTTGATATCAATTTTTCAATGTTCCTTTATTGTTATTTTTTTGCTGAATCTTCTAAATTTATTAGTTCCTCTTAATTTTCTTTTTCAATTAAAGTTTGTAAATCATCATCATTAAATAACTTCTTCATGACTTCTTATTTAAATTTATCTTTTTCTTCTTAACTACATATATAATTTTAATTAATACTGTTTTTATAGCTCTTAATCAAAAAGCTAACCAAATAATTTTTTTTTCATCTCATCATATGGAGTTGTATTAGTTGCTTAATCAAAATGATTTTTATCAAATTTTTAATTAGAATATTTAACATAATCTTCTTGAATAGCTTAATTAGAACTAAGATTTGCTATATTGATATCATTTTCTTGATCAATATTTGATTTGACAAAGTGACATTTAGATTATTATTTACTATCATCAGTTTATTCATCAATTTATTCTAAATCTAGTTATCTCAATCCCTTCAATAGATCTTCTTATTCATCATAACAACTGAAATGCTATTCTAAGATTTAATCTATATTTTATTTTTCTTCTTAGATTTATGATAATTTCTTTTAATTTATTTAAATTTTTTCATCAAAAATAGGTTCTTAGTTTGATACACTTTAATTGGATGTTTCCTCATAAATATATGATTTCCTTTATGGAATTTCCTCTTAGAAATTACTTACTATTGGTAATTAATTTAAACTTTTATTTTCTAGAATATCTAAAGATGCTTAACGTGATTTATCAGATTATATTTTATCTAAAGATTTTTGTAATCTTTAATCACTTTCTAAAATAGGAGGATAAAATAATTCATCATCCAATCCGCTAAATTATTTTAATCTAGCTTGTTATTATTTTACAGTTGAAATCAAATCTTTAACAAAGGAATCTTAAATAGTTTATTAAAAAAGCATGTGTTGTGTTGTGTTTTAAACTAACATCTTAGCTCTTCTAATTATTTCTTTAGCATTTCTTTTGGGAATCTTTTTTTACTTTGAATCATTTGTTGTTTATTATGCTTAACTAATTTAAAGTCTTTAATTATAAGATATTGTAGAATCATAAATTTTGGACTTAAGTAAATTAACATTAACACTTAATGCTCCATAATGTAATACTTTTAGTGTTTCTTCAATATCATCTCCAGTCAATCTCACATTAACTATCATTAATATCCTATTTTCTTCTGTAAAGTATTCACACAATAATCTTGTTAATTTGCATTCTCTAAATGGTATACGATTATTTTATTCTGATTCATTTTAACATCTCATTTATTTTAGACATTTTCCTAGAACTAATAAAGACTTATTAATATTGCAAGCCTCTGTAAGTTATGAACCTTGAGTTTCAGCTCTTTTTGCTCTTTCAGACCCTGCTAAATCAACTATACATATAGTTTATTTTTTTAAAATTGTAAATTATTCTTATTAATATTGAAATGATATTTGTATTTTAAAAACTGTATGAGATCGACTTGATTAATTGTTTAATGTAGTTTCACCCATTTATCTGTTTGATAATGCTTTTTAAAGTAATTCTTTAAATTAATGGTTATTATTGATTTCTTTTTCCACTGCATCTTTAACATAACATTTCTTATCATAGATTTCTTTTATTTGAAGTTTAGTTTTATTATTAGCTAATAAATCATATATTTCTTCATTATAGATTTCAAAAGATTAAAATGTGTAATTCACATCTTTCAAGACATAATCATCATAAGGAGATTCTCCTATTTTTATTACTTAGCCATCAATTTCAATAGTAGTCTTATTTAAAAGAAAAGCTGTTTTTATTTTGTCCAAAGTTTATAATGTGAGCGGTAAAATTCCAGGAGCTTCTTATGTACCAATAATTGTATAAGTTTTACCAGAATTTGTAACACCATAAGTAAAAACAAGTATTCCTTTTTCTATATATCATGCATATTTTTTACATTTCTCGAATATGTCTTTAATCATTGGAATAACATATTCTTGATGTAAATTTCTCTATGTTGAATTCTAATCATAAATTTAGGAGAAAGTAAATGTTTTTTAATTAGAGATTTCATTGTCATTATTTGTTTCGTAAATATCAAGTCTTTTATCGCTTATCATATAATTTACTACTATGAACTCATAATTTTTACCATAATTTTCGCCTATAAATTTAGGACGAATTCTACAAATTACTTCTATACCATTTTAAGGTTCATTTTGATCTAACACACTCAGTGTTTCAGAAGTTGGTAATTCTATAGCTGGTTTTTTCTTTATTTCCATATAATAACTTTGAATTCAAATTATAAAAATTAAATGGATAATAGGAGTTATGATTAAGAAGAAGAGATTATTGAATAAAAGCCTTCTCAATTTCCATAAATGATTGATGAATTGAATTTCAATAAGAGGGAAACTATAACTATGAAATAGATTAAATAACTCTTTGAGGAAACAGAACCAGATTGGGAAAGAGTATTTATAAAGTTTAATATATAGATCAAAAACGTATAAGGAATGTATATCATTATGTTGGCTTTACAAAACATTTTCTCTCTATGGATTTTATTACTCTTATATCTAATGAAATTAGGAAATGTTATAGCTAACTATATCAAATATCCAGTTGATCTAGTATTTATTTTTATTTACTTGTATTGTCTCATACAAATACAATTCAAACAGCATGATTGGAGATCTCCACCATTTAATTATTTATTATATGTAAGAAATTAGAAATAATTTAAGTTTTTAGATGGCACATGCAGTTTCAAGGACATTATTATCAATATATGTTATATTTAGATATACCTTCATACATTTAGAAATTGTGTATATAATGATATCATTTGATTTTATAATAGTCTTCTTATGCTTTTAAATTGATAAGAGAAACAAATAAGAATGTTTCTTAGCTAAAGATTATTGGTGGAGGTATGAATTATTTCTTTATTTCATCTAAGAGCTCTTCTTATTTTCATGATTTAAGAAATTCTAGTTAATATAGTGTATGCCGTTTATACTTGGATTGAAGTCTTTGCTTGGTTTTTTGCTTATTTTATGATATTGTGTTATGTCCTTTGGGAATGTTAGATGATTAGATACAGACCACATATGAATTATTATTTCAATGCCTTTTATTTGGGTCAAATTTATTTTGATAGCGATATCATGTTTCCATGTACCTTAATAAAGTTGTTTCGGCATTGAAAAATTATATAAAAATATATTTATATATATGTTAGATTATCCACAATTTAAATTGCCTGAATTCGTATACTATTCTTT
Source organism: Paramecium sexaurelia (assembly GCA_000733375.1). Taxonomy (NCBI): domain Eukaryota; phylum Ciliophora; class Oligohymenophorea; order Peniculida; family Parameciidae; genus Paramecium; species Paramecium sexaurelia. The sequence continues at coordinate 257,084 of JPFM01000026.1, forward strand.
TCAATATTAGCTATTAGATAAAATCTATTTAGAAGATGTTATTTCCACTGCTCTTAATTTAATATTTTTTCATAGGGCACTTGGCCCAGTCAAATTGAATCACATGAGATGTGAACGTTTACCAAAAATTACTCAGGTATAATGATTGTTATCTTTAGTTAAGATGTGGGGAACCTTAAGTTGATAAGGACATCAAGAAATTAATTGATAATATCAATAATGATCCAAACATCATTAATTGCTCGTCTCTTTAAATTTCTTTAAAATTTATGGAAGAACAACCAACAACACTACTATAATTTTATAAGCCAAAACTGAAAGTATTTGAAGAATGGTTACTTCTATTCCAATTTGGGCTATCTTCTCTTGATAAAACTTAAGAGGAATTCACATACATATTGACTAAAATTATTGATATTGCCACTGCCAATTACGATCATTTTGATGAACAATTTGATCAATCCCAGCAAAAACCATTAAAATACCCATATGAAGTATAATATAACAATTATCATTCTAGTTAACTTTTAATTTATAGTGATAATATATACATATATTTTTCAATTATTTTTAACTAATATTTATAATATATAGTATTTTATCTATATTTTACATGATGAAGTTTTGTAATGTTTCAAAATTATATATAAATTATCAAAAAGATTACAAACTTAAAAACTATATTATATTAATTTTAACACAATCAAGAAAATTCTAAATAAGGAGTATCTTTCAAGTTATTGGAGAATTCTTTTATAAAAAATAGAAAAAAAAATGCAATAAATATTAAAATATATATTCCTTAAATATAGAAGGAATAAGAATTAATAATATGAATGATATTTTGTTAAGAATTAGAATTAATTGACATAAACTCTGAGTTTTTCGATCTTTAACTATAGAGCAGATGTGATTGTAAAGGTTATGTAAAATTAAAAGTAAATATATATACCGTTTTTGTGTGATAATTAAATAAATGAAGCTTTTTGCTATGATGGCATTATTGCTGGTAGCAGTATACAGTCAGTCAAATGAGATTGACGTAGTATTAAAGATGTTAGGTGATTTGAAGAATGAGACAAGCAAACAATTATAATAATTGTAGAGCGATTGGGAATCAAGTAGATATGTAATTGATTATATATGAAATTTGAACAGCAAAAACAAGATATTGTAAATGATTTAATGAGATCTGCATCAACATAAAGAGGCGAATGTAATAGGAGAGATTAAGAATGGGCAAACAAAGAACGTGATATTAGAATTACACTCAGTTATATTAGTTGGCTTGAAAAAAGAATTAAAGAAAATAATGAAAGACTCTAAAGATTAGATGTAAATAGATGTGAATCTAATGCTAATTTCATAAACGATATAAAAAATTCTAAGAAAACTTTAAATTTGATTGCCTTCCTTAGAAGAGCTGTTAAGAATGCAAAAGAAGTAATTATGAAAGCAATATTTTTAGACTGATTTGCCAACCTTATTATAATCTGCTTAATTCATTTAACTCAAGTCATTTTTGGCTGAAGATGGTGAAGAAGAGCCAGAAGTAACAGCTGAAGATAATGAGCCACCCCATGTATATGATGAGCTTGAGAGTGCAGAAACAAACGAATAAAATGATGTTGACTTAGAATCAGATTAATAAGAAACTACATCAGAAGAATAAACAACAGATGAATAAGTAGATGAAGTTCAATAAGATGCAACACTTGAATAAAATGAATAACCTGAAGCACAAGTCCCTGAGCATCCATTAGAAGCAGAAGAAAAGGCTACCAATGAATAATTAGCAAAAGAAGCTGCTGCTTTTAATAAAATTATTGAAAAAGGTTAAAAGGCTCCTGCTTAAGCTGGTTCTTCAAAAGATTATTCTCAATTTACTGTTGCTCAATAAGAATTGTTGAATTTCTTAGATATCTTAGAAGATTAAGTAAGGGGTTCATTTGGAAAAAAATAAGATAATCAAGTTAATTCTGCTATGGGTTACAGTGATTTCAAAGGATTAATTTAAAAAGAAAATGAAACATTTAGAGGTCATTTAGCAGCTGAAGATGTTAATCTAGTAATTATTTTTATATTTATTAAATTTTAGGAAAAATTATAGAATTAATTAATTACAATATTATAAGCTACTGCAGCTTGCAAAGATAGATTAAAGAAAATTTAAAATTCTATTGATTTAGCTAATGAAGTATTCTTTTTTATATACTTCTAGGACTTAGCTGCTTCTGAGGCTCACTTTAAATCTGTCACTGAAACCCTATAGGAAGAATAAAACACCTTTGATGATGTTTACAGAATTTATTCAAGCTAAGTTGGCTCTCAAAGTTAATCATACAAGAGAGATGTTTAAGGTAAAATTACCAACTGATTATGTAAAATCATCAAAATATTACAATTATTATATATAAATCTAAAAAAATTCTACTTCTTTAGTTATACCTGAAGAATCTCAACTCTCATTAAGTCTAAAATTTTATAAATTATAAATATTTTATTTTTTATATAATAATTACAAATAAAATTTAACATTTTATGAACAAGAATCACATTCAAAACGCAAATGTTCGCAATACATCCAATACCTATTTAAAAACTGAATTTAATAATATGTCTTAAATCAAAGATAACCGATTTTATACTGATCCATCCCCTAAAAAAGGAAATAAGGAGAATATTGTTAAAGCTTCTTATCTCAAAACTACACTTTCAAATCATTTGATCAAATAAGAACGTAATATCACACCTACTTTACCTAAAAGCAGCGTAATTAATTTGATATTAAAGTAAAAATAAGAGGAATAAATTATTGAACCCAAAGAGAATATTTGTTAAGCTCATAAAAAAAAGTTTAAATATGAAGCAAATGATTAAATGATGTGTAGTAGATGTGTAGTTGATTATGCTATTTAATCTGGCTTACCTATACATTATTGTGAACTGGATAAAAAATTGTTAACATTTGGTTAAGAGGAAGATCACAATGAATTTCAACAATTTAACCAAAATATTTCAAAAGATCTTTTATATATTTAAAATATTCAAACATAAGCTAATGGAATAATCAAAAAAAAAGAATTGAAAGATTTTATTGTAAAGGTTGGAGATGTTATCAGTTAGAATATGTAATTTCTAAAATAAATCCAATAACAAGATATTTAGTATAATAATACGAAATAATAAACTTGTAAAATTTTAGAGGAACTCTAATATATGAGCAAATAAATAATAAATGACATTTTTGAGAAATAAAATACCAATTCTTAAAGTTTACTTATAAATAGTGGAATTTAATAAGTTAATCTGGTCAGTTTCAAATCTATAGTTTCTTAGTAGATTAAGGATCTATAAAACATTAAAAAGGACATTTTAGAAAATGTAGAAAATATTATAACCTAAATGGATTTGGCACCCTTTAAAATAATAATAAATAAATATAATGAAAAATTGAAATCATTTGAAAATAGTCTATTTGAGATTTAGGATTAATGTATTTAAAATGTTTAATTTAGACAAATAATCTCCTAAATAGAATGAGGATAAAGGTTATACAAAAATGATGAGAGATATCAATTTCTAAAAGAAATTATCTAAACTCTTAACAGATTTAATTGAAAATCCGATAAAAAAATCTATTTAATTAACAGATTCATGTATAATTTACTTTTAATTTATTAGTAAATAACAATACGAAGTTTATCCAATTATTATAAAAAGTGAATACGAATCAAAATACAAACACAATTTTCTATAAATCAATTCTAAAAGTATTATTTTATTTATACTTTAGGATATAAATTCAGATGAAAAACCTAAGTAAATAAAAGTCAACCAAAAAACAAGAGAATGATTTGATGTTATTTTATAAATTTTACCTACTACTTATTTTAGACTGTTAAATATTTATGTTAAGGAGAGATTTTAAATACTTGATTAAATTATATATGATTTTATTACTTCTTATTTAGATTGAACTTTTTTCAGCTGTTTTTACAACCAGAATTGGATCTTAACCATCAAGTACGCTCTAGGCAAAATTTTCCGATGCTTCTTTTAAAACTATACATAATAAATAAAATATTCTTGTACTAAAGTATATATGGATATATTATGGATAGTGCCACAGATGCATATGATGTTGAATTGATTGATGAAAAAGGAGAAATTATAGAGACCCCTTATGTCTCCTTAGATAATCTAGATTTAGATCACTTTATTGTTGAGAATGGTATCAATTTGATATAATCAAAAAGAATGCATTGCTTTACCCAAATATCCATAATTGACAGAATTGATGGATTATAATATTTGGAATAAAAGCGATGAAACATTTTATTCAGATATTATAACAGCAACAGATTACATGAATTTGTACGTAGTAACTTAGGATTTGACACTTTTACAATTCAAAATGAATACAAAATATTGGGTAGTCTCTCAATAAAAGAAACAAATAGATTTAAAAAAGTACTTTTAGATTGAAAATCAAAAAATAAGAACTAATGCTTATTTTAGTTGTCCTAAGGTTTTAATTTAAAATTAATTTAGGGTCATTTAAATTGCTTGGTTATATCTGAATATGGAGGAATATGGATTCCTAAATTTCTAGATTTTGATGATCCAGCGACAGAAATTAAGCCAGAAGTTGATAAAAATTTCATAGTGAGAAAAGAAATTAAGAAAATTTCTACTTATGAGAGTGTATTGGCTGTGGCAGCTGGTGAAGATGGTATTGACATTTATAGATGTGGATATAAGGACAGTAATAGTTTTGATAAAATGATCTATCATTTAAGTACAATAAAGAATTCTTAAATGGAGATTTCATCTTAATTTTAAATATATATAATAGGAGTGAAAATAAATGAAAATTTATTATATGCATTAGATGAAGATTACGGTGTATTTATTTTTAATGCAACGAACCTTAAAAACATTAATTTGATTATGAAAATCCCAATTCCAAGAACAATAGCATTTGATTGTTATGGGAACACTTTAATGGTAGTAGCTGAAACCACTAATCACATTCAATATATTTTAGAGATATTCTTAGACTTTGAAGCGAATACTTATTATGTAAATAGAGTTTATGTTGATGATTTCACATTTGTTGATATTTAAATGACTGACCAATATGCATTTTTTATTGCTGAAGATACACACATGGTTATAAAACATTCTATATTTAATGTTTTTGTCAAGAATAATAAAGAATTAGTTCGAACATTTTTTGAAGATTAGCTAATTAGATTCTAGCATTTTACTTCAGTAATTGAAAAATCACCAAGATACTCTGAAACTATTTATTATGTTGGGTTATCAAAAAAATCACTTCATGCATGGAAATTTAGAAATTATAATCCTTTTGTAGTATGCAATTTTGAAACAAGAGTCGAAAGAGAATATCTCTTAAAATTGAACTCATCCTCTTGTTATTAAAATTAATAGAACTCTCCATACATCTAATGTTAAATGCTTTAGAAATTAACAGTGTAATCAGATGGAGCTTTATTAGAATCAGATAGTATAGCCTTGATTATTGCGGTTTCTTGTATTTCATCAGTATTTTATTTATTTATTAAAAGGCTGTTATTCTCATTTTTATAGTTTGGTTTTGCTTTAGATGGAGAAAATTGGTTAATTCGATTAAAAAAAAAGCAGAAAATTTGAAAAGCATGAAAACTTATGGTCGTATTTAGGATTAAGAGCAAAATGCATGAATAAATTTAAGTACAATTTATTATTGATATTATTAATTAACTTTTTTTAACTTAGAAATTCATTTTTTGATAAGTGCATAAATTGTTATTATCAAATATAAAAAGGAGCTTAAATTTGTCTTAACTTAATCTAAAATATTCATTTCTATTTTTGGATCATCCTCCATCATGAATTATAATGTTTAATATTAATTAAACTTAATATTAATTTCATGATAAATTTAAATTGTTATAATATTTTAATAAAATTTCTGTTAAAAAATAGAAATTCTTTCCCTTAAATGCAACTTAATTAGGTGAAGAAGATTTGCGATCATTCAGTATTTTCTAATATTATATTTCTCCTTTATTCGATATGATTTTTAAATGCAATACTGTAAAGATTTTTAGTCAATCACTCTCTTTTATCCAAAATTTTTGATAAATTTATAGTAAATGTTGGAGTTTTCCTCTTGACATTGAATTATCAGAAATTTATCATTTTTACATATTAATTAATTACAGGAAGAGATTTAAGCAAGTTATTAATGAAGGTTTGCCATTCAATTTTTCCTGGATACTTATATCTTTCATTCTTTATATTTTTGAATCCCAATTTTTAAGACAAGCGATTATATAAAAATATCTTTGCCTTATATGCTAATTTTATTTTTAACGCATATTAGAAATAAATATTGGCAACTACATACATATAAACAAAATATAATCAAAGTATAATCATCGCCTATCATTCTGAAATGATTTATCTCGTATGCATTGATTTTCTTGATAAATCATATGAATTTATAGAAGAAATCTAAAAACTCAAAGTTTTTTTTTTGATGACAATTAAATCCAATTAACATGATTAATTTGGACTTGGCTTTTTAAGTATACCATTTTTAGGAATAGATAAAGATTCTTTCCTTAAAGCTTTCATTTAGCTACAGCCCATATATTTGTAAACAAACAATTATTATTATTAAAAAATTATATTTGCTCTCAACTTAATTTAATTTGCATTTTTATACTGAAATTAATATTGGAGCAATAAACGATTATTAAATTTTATCATTCAAATATAATGAAAGTTATATACATAGATGATAATCAAATACTCTTTCGAAGCTATCTATCATCTTCATTTTGAGATCCGATCAAAATTAAATATAATGAATTTTAGAAAATATTAACCAAATAGGAAATATATATAGAATGAATAATCAAAATATGATAAATATCATATGATGACTACATTTAATTATAAACTTAAATTCACATTTTAAATTAAAATAAAATGAATCAATATTTAATTTGACTTAATATAATAAATTATAATGCAATTTGTTTTATCTTGCTAGTATTTTATAATAAAACAAAAAAATATTATAATTATTATCTATTAACTAATAAAACAATATTTATTATTTTTGAAACATGCTTATTTTATATGGAATGTCATAAAAACAAATTGGATTTATATTTTATTTATTGTTTTTTATACTGTAAGTAAATAATATTGAATTAATAAATATTGAAGGAAATATAAATCTTAAACTATACTAAAAAAAGCATCACATTTGGCTTCTGTAATAATATTGGTAATCTTAAAATATGAAATTTTTAAAACATTATGGAAATTAAACGAGATTTTTATTTATTTTTTATAATAAATTATCATTAATATTCTTTAGTTTAAGGGGACTCTTACTTTATATTTTTTATTCTAATTAACTAAATTATAATCAAGATAGTTTAAGAAAGAGAATTATTGGATATACATTAATGGATTGTGATACTATGTATTTATAATTTATTTAATATTGCTCTTCTTTTATTTTTGGCTGATACTATAGAATTACTCTAATTAAACTTAATTGAAATATTATTTTTCGGTTATTCATTGCAAAAATTTGTATTCATTTACTATAAATTCTAATTCTATAATATTATAAGTTGGTGTTTGCTTCTTATTATATTAATTTTCAAGTTTCATTGAAATTTTTTAGTATTTTAGAGATTTGATGAAGTGGGATTTAAGATTCATAATAGTATATTTGAAATAAATAAAATTATGCTTAATATATAGATACTCTAAAGGCAATAAAATAAATATAAATATTGAGTAAAATGATAGAGCAATCACAATTCATTAACAAGAGCTCGTTTCAATTTGTTTTTATTTATTCTGATTTAGAGATTATAGAATAAGAAGATGGTAATTAAGGTCTTTCTTCATTTAATAAAAATGATAACATACTCCCAGGTTCTTTCACTTCTGTTTCTGGACTTGTTTCAGTGCTAGCATGTTTTGTTAAAAGGTATTGATTGTTATTATAAGGGGAACTAAGATTTTTCTCATTAATTATTATCATTTGTATAATGTGTTTTTTTATCTTTTTCTTTATGCGTCTTTAACTTTGGGGCTTCATGTTATTTTTACAGAAATGGAGTGTGTTAAGGAGGTATGAGGAGCTGATTGAATTTTTTTGCTTTATTTGATAAATTCCAAAACAAAAAAAATGCTTAAGAATTAAAAAGTCTAACGGGGTGATTCGATCGTCAAACAAATTATTACAATCAAACAAATGTTGCTAACATTTAGTTATAATTCTTAAGCAAATTACAGCAACAAATACTATAAAGAAAATAAATTATTAAACAACTACTCTTAATCACTTGAAATTCTCGTTTTTTATTTTAATTTGAAAAATAAATTTATTTAACTAATATAATTATTTTTCATTTCATTCCTTGTTTAAAACAAATGAAAATAAAAATTTTGTATATTATTATCTAAACTTTTATTTTTTAATATCAATAAAATATTTAAATAATGAACTAAATAAAATATTATCTAATATTTTTACATTACAGAAAGAATAATGATGAAGAATTATATCATTTTTGCTTTACAAATAAATGTATATATATATCATTTTAAACATTGCATATAAGTATTAATAGAATAGCTTTTAAAATTGCTCATTAAATCAGGAAAAAGATGAAATTTTGTAGTTATATTTTAATATTACCTATCAATTAAAAAATATTTAAAGTATTGAGAGGTCTTAGATAAAACTTAGAATCTAAGAAATTTTATTTTAATTTTATTTTTCCAATAACTTTAATTTATATTTAATGTAGATTTCTGATCTACATTTAAATAATAAGGTCTCTTTACTCAAGCTCACAATTTTATTTGAGTTTTGCAGAATTAATCAAATCTGGTAAAAATTTAAAATGAAGTTTTTACACAAAATTTCAGCTGAATCTTAAATATAAAAATAATAATAAAAATTAGTATTCATTCCTCGATTATGTGATACTTGTTTATCAGAAACACAATATTAATAAAATTAAGGGCTTAATAATGAACCAATAGTTAAATTTTCTAATTTCAGAATCAAACAGACAATTACTTCAGATGAATTAAAAGTTAAGCAAAATATGCTTCTTGTAATATGGTGATTTAAAAGTGGAATAATTATATGAATGTAAACCAATTTAAAAGTTAAATTGACCATAATTCAAAATGATTTTTAGATGGCATGAATATTGTGATTACAAAACTTTTTATTAAATGTAAAATAGGGGATGAGCTTAATTTAAAGATTATAGAGCTTTAAAATATATATGAGAGGAATTTCTAGAATTTACATATAGATTTGACGATTTTATCATTAGAATCAATTAATTAAATTAGAAACAATTAAGTGATTGCATAAAAAAATATATCATTTAATTTCTTGATTAGCGCAATTAATTGTTATTTTTTATTGGAAATTCGTATAAATCTTTGTTAATGAAGTTTAAATCATTATTATTTTTTTTATGGTGAAATAATTAAAGAAGATAAGACAAAGAAGCAAAAAATATGATAAGATTACATAGGAGGAACGAATATAAATTATAAAAATGAAGGAAAATGGTGCATCATGCAGAGAAATCAGTGAATTAATGTAAAAAAACATAAAAACTATCTAATCGATAAAATCAATTGAAAAGAAATCTGAATATGCTGATTTAAAAAGAGCATTAACAGATTATGGCTTTCAAAAATTAATGGAAATGTAATAAATAGAAGTAAGTAACTATTTTATTTTTAGTAATTCAACAGTAAAATGATTTGCAAGAGGGCAAGCAAAATCATTAAAGAACAGTTAGAAATGAAGACATCAAGTTTCTGGAGTCTAATTCCAGAACAAAAAAGGTTTTCTAATAAAAGAAGAATTATCAAATAAATAGTTTTGAAAATAGTTGAGAAAGTCTAAAATTCAATAAAAAATAATAAAGACAGTCCTCAATAAACAACAATCATCACAAAAGAAGAATTTGAAGAGGTAAAAGAGGAGGTTCCTAGTTTAATCATGGATTAATCGATGTAACCAGAAATAGCAAAAGCCTATTATTATTTGATGTCACTATTAAGACCACCAAGTATAAGCTCGTTATATCTACCATGATTTATATGAACATAAACTACAAATTATTGAATATATTATTCGAGAAGTGTAATTATATAGACTGATCGTGCAATTAAAAAATTACTAAATAAGAGTTGAATGTACTCAAATATAAGCTGCTAATATAAAAATTTTATTTAAAAATCCAATTCTTATATTTATTATATAAAATATGGATTTATACCATTACTTATTCAAATTCATCATAGTTGGTGATGCAAGTGTAGGAAAATCTTGTATCTTACTCTAATATACGGAGAAGTAATTTAGAGATGAACATGATACTACAATAGGAGTTGAATTCGGATCTTAAGTATTAAAAAAGAATGATAAAACAATAAAAATACAAATTTGGGATACTGCTGGTTAGGAATCATTTAAATCAATAACAAGATCATATTATAAAGGGTATACTTATTTATTTAAATATTAGTTCTATTGGAGTACTTTTAGTTTTTGATATTACTAATCCAGATTCATTTCATAATGTCTAAAAATGGTATAACGATGTAAATGATCAAGCCGCATCTAATTGTTCCATTGTATTAGTTGGTAATAAAACCGATCTTGAATCATAGTAATCAAATCCATATATATTAGACGTAAAATTACAACAAATGAGGCAAAAGCATTGGCAGATTAATACAAGATTTAATATATCGAAACCTCTGCTAAAACTAATTAAAATATTGATTTACTTTTTGAAACCACTGCACAATAAATCTTAGATAAAATAGATAAACAAATGATTGATTTTGCTAATGAAGTATATACATTTCAGTATAATTCTTAGGATAGCGGGATTAAACTAGGGACTTATTATAAATAACAAAAGGATGGGAAAAAGGATAAAGATAATGATTGTAAATGTTGAAGATCTTTATAAATTTATATCAAATTATATTAGATAGTTTATCTGAAATTATTTTATTAGATTGCAGGATTAAAATAAATTCTCAATTATCTCATTAATATTAAAGTTAAAATAATCTATCTCTACTATTATTAATATCTACTAACTCATCACAGAACTCTCAAAATAATACATTAGGTTTTGTATTTTAAATAAAATAAAAGATTTAATTATTATTATTAACGAGTTCTAAAAAAAAAGGTGTCCTACCAAAAGAAGTAAAATTTATAAAAAATTAACTGATACGGAAAGAAGCATCATTATGTAAATCAAAAACAAAGGGATTGAGTGTTAAAAGATAGCAAAAAATTGAAAGACCATACAATCTGTTTAAAGCTCTGAAAGGAAATCTGAATATAAGGTTTTAGCAGGCAATTATTAGATATTGATTTGATAAATTCATTTAGTTCAATTTCAGCTAGGTATAAACATCCGTTTATTATAGTCCATCAATGAAAGAAAATTAAAAAAGTAGATCATCCAAACAGCTAAAGATGTTATGATACCCAAAAATGCAACCATGTTTGCTCACTTAAGTCCAGCCTAAAAGATAAAATCAAACAAGAGAAGAATTATTGACTAAATTGTCAATAATATCTTTGATAATATTCAAAAATATTTTAAATTAGGAGAACTTTTCATGTCTATAAGAAGTTAATATTCATTTTCTGAAGATTTTATGTAAGTAGAATCTTCTAATTATTCTTATCAAATCAATAATCAATTCCGATAGATCTAAGTTATTTATATATCAAGTTAAAATTTGTATGTAAACTTATTTAAAATGAAGTAATTAAGATTAACTTATATATATTCAACCATTTTAATTGTGATTTTTATACTAATCATATCTATCATTCATAATATAGAGAAGAATAGTAAAATCTGTAATGATTGTTCCTGGATTTAATTTTGAGTCTGATTTGAAATCCAAAATATATATTTTAGATTCAAATATTACTACTAACCTGCTAAATATTGAATTAAAAACGTATAGTTTTAAATTGGCTAATTTGAAATATAAATTGAATACAAGAAAACATTCAAAAATAAGAAGGCTTTCCAAAGCATAATGGTAGAGCCTCAACAAAATATTTAAAAATTCTTAAGTGCTAGAACTTACCCATGAAGCAGAAATAGATTAGCTTATTGAAATACTTAAACAAAATATCAATTATAAATATTGCACTTTACAAAAAAAAAATAAAAATTCTAAACATAAGGCAGAATTTTATAAAATCTTCTAAGAGTTAAGGACTTTTAAATATTTAATAAAAGTAAAAAATCAAATCGGAAAAAGTTAGACAACATTAACTCAGTTCATCATTAGAGCAGATTGAATTAATAATACTTTAAAGATCACATTGATTATAAAAACAATAACTATATAAAATAAAGAAAAAGATTGAGAAAATAGTGTGTTATCTAATAGTTATGTCAAAACTATAAGATGCAAATAAAAAAAGAGACTAACAAATTGAGCATAGTTATCAGAATTTAGAAAAGCTTAAATGATACGAAGCAGCAAAATAGAGAGTTGTTCTATGCTATGAAAAAGAATATTAAAGAATATGCTCCTATCAAAACTCAGGTCTATTAAAGTTTAATTCAATAAAATGTGACTTGTGTGATAAAAAATCTTGCCTCACTCTGAAAGTTATAAAAGATTAAGCTTATCTATCATATTAATTATTGAAGGAACTGTTAGTTTCAAAATATCAGCATATCCTCTGAAAGAACGAATTCAAGATATTAAAATATATTAAAAAATTGTGTATTAGTTTCAAATAGAGATCCTTAAAAAATTAAAGAAAGTAAGAGATTGTTTTAAAAACATCTATCATATATTTACCATTTTATACCTTTAAAATATCTGTCATCTTTTTTGTGTTCCTATGTCTAAATCAAACCAGAGAAAATATTTTCTGGAAATTCTAAAAGAAAGCTTTTTAAATTACAAAACTTTAATGATTCTAATTTTTATCAAGATATCCATAATATGCTGAAATCTTAAAGTATTGAATAACTTCAAAATATAATTCATATGCCTAAACTTATTAATAAGACTTCAAAACATGTTAAAATATTAAAAATATGAATTATAATTAACAATTATTATCACTTGATAGATTACAATATCTAGATTTCAAAAGTTATTTATGATAATTTAGAAAACATCTTTCTATTTTAAGGTTGTAAGATATACATAAATCAAAAAATTTATTCACTTTTTTTTTGAGTGGATAATAATCACTACATTAAGATAATTATGAAATCATCTATGATACTCAGAATTAATTTAGAATTGTTTCAGAAATATCTGAATAATTCGAAAGCTCATCTATAAATTCATCAAACAACACCTAGTTTGTAAAATCTATACAAAGAGTGTTCAGTCACTTAATAAGAAGAATAGATCTCAATTTTATGAAGAAATTTAAATCAATATCAAAATATATACAATTAATATAAATAAGCTTAAAGTTCTGATAGAAATCGCTTCAGAATAAATTTAAATTTCTTTATCATCTTAAAATATCTAAACCACACACTGATAAATACTTGCTAATGATTTCAAATCAAATCATTTTTCATGACAAGTTTAGAGTGTCCAGATTAATATAATGATACTAATTATCCTTTTGGAGAATAATGGTTATAAATTTAAATATCAAAAAGAGAAATTTTATAATGTATATTTTAATTATATTTAAATATTTTTATAAAGTTTCGTTAAATATGAAAAAAGTTAATACATATTCTTTTTAACTAAAAAGTAATAGAAGCAAAAAATAGCATTTCATCTGTTGCTTATGAATTATTATTAATTTATTATTTATAATCCAAATTATTACAACATTAAAATTCAGATTTTTGTAGAATTGGCTTTACTCAAGAAAATATCAATTTTAGTAAGCGTCTGTTTAAGTTATTTATAACCTAAAACAATATGATGATTATTTTTTTATTAAAATAATTCAATAATTTTTTTAAGATTGAATTGTTGGTAAGTCTCGAATACTCTATGATTATAAATTAAAATTTTTATGTATAGATGTTTGCTATTAACAAAGAAATTAATATCTATGAATTATTGATAAATTTATCTTCAACAAATATTAGCAGGAATTCTTCAAATAAAAAATACTAATCGACATAGTTTTATTCTTTTGAAAAGGAACCAATCTATCTTTAAAATAAGATTCGAAATGAGAGACTTTTGGGATATAATTTACATTACAAAAATAATTCTTCTGAATTAATAATATATATATATATCATTCTTTTGGAAGTCCTCCTTCTGGTGTTTATTTGCCTAATAAGGCTTTGTGAATATGTGGAATCACACCACCACCTGCAATAGTGGCTCTAATGAGAATATCGAGTTCTTCATCACCTCTAATAGCTAATTAAAGATGTCTTGGTGTTATTCTTCTAACTAAGAAGAAAATCAATATTTACAAATACCTTTAAAGTCTTTGGAAGCATTTCCTGCCAATTCAAGGACTTCTGCTGTCAAATATTCCAAAATTGCTGATGTATAAACAGCAGATGTTGTTCCTACTCTGTTTTTAGCAGAGACTCTTTACTTCAAATATCTGTGAATACGACCAACAGGGAACTTATTATTGATGAATTTTCTACTTAGAGTCCTGCCTTTAAAGACCTTGATTGAGGTGCTTTCTTATTCTTGCCTTGACCAAATTTTCCTCCTTTTCCACCTTTTCCACCTTTTCCGCCTTTTGCACTCTTTGCTATGCCACTCTAAAATATTTAATGCATTCTTTACCATTTTGTTGCTAATTTATTTTTAAGCTTTAAAACTATTATATACTTAGTTTAAGAATCGATAAACTCAAATTTTGATTGGCTCGGTCTTTTAATTTTGGATAATCAAGTAAGAATAGTATGTCCTCTATACTGCTTTTCAAATCTAAGTTCTTAGATCCTTTTTGTATAAAAATGTTTCAACCTTATCAAATAATTATCCAATTATATAATGGAAATATTTATTTCCTTAATAATTTATAAATAAACATAAAGAGATACTAATTATATGTTCAACGAATTTCATTTAAAAGACTTTGCAAAACAAAACTAAAATGTTTATTTTTTCTAAGTCAATTTGACTATATTCTTTTACTATTTCATTAATTTTAGATAATTGAATTAAAAATCTAAACCGAATTTTCACTCCTTGAAATATTCTTAATTTTTTATAAAGGATTAGAATGGTAAGTTTACCAGTTTAACCAATATTTAAAATTACTGCTTCGAAACATTTTATGTATTTTATACGAAAAATTTATTTTAAAAAGATGTTAAATGGAATTAGATGTATTTTAAATGCGGAATTTAAAGATATTTGATAAATCTTTATATATATCAATAATTTTAAAAACAAAGTATCTATCATAATTTTCTTTTTGTATGGTCTTTATCTAAAAGATGTAATAACTGATATTAAAATTATCTACTAATAGTTTTTGGAAGAACAAATTTAGGAAT
This sequence comes from Paramecium sexaurelia, assembly GCA_000733375.1. Classification (NCBI taxonomy): domain Eukaryota; phylum Ciliophora; class Oligohymenophorea; order Peniculida; family Parameciidae; genus Paramecium; species Paramecium sexaurelia. Next base: position 272,680 of record JPFM01000026.1, read on the forward strand.
TTAAGATAGCATAATCTCTTCATCGTTTTTCCCAGGAAAAGGAACTTTACCGCATAGTATTTGATATAAAAGAATTCCAAGAGCCCATATATCTGCTTTTTTACCATCATATGGTTTTTTATGAAATATTTCAGGTGCCATATAAGCAGGAGTACCACAATAATCTTAGCAGATTTAATTTTCTGAAGCAAGTCCAAAATCTATTAGTTTAACTTATTAATTAATTATCATAATATTATCTGCTTTTAAATCTCTATGATATATGTTTTTTGAATGCAAATATTTAATTCCTTCTCTAATTTAACTATAAATTTATTTGGCTTCTTTTTCTTTTAATCTTCGATTAGGTTAATCTAAATAAAAAATTTTTAAAACTAACTTCTTAAATAATTTGTTAATGTGGGACCATCAATAAATTCTAATACAATTGTATTCTTATAAGTCCCAAGAAATTTTACAATATTTTCGTGATCTAACTTTCTTAATATCTCAGTTTCTTTAAAGAAAAGTTTTTTTTATTCAGACAGTAATAAATTAGAATTATACTTTTTTATTGCTACCTAAACTATTGTAATTATTATTTTTACTTAAGAATCAGTCATTCTGTCATAAGCTTTAAATACAGTTGCAAAAGCTCCAACAGCTAATTTTGACAAAATTTGATATCTTTCAAATTTAATAGGTTTATTTGATTCCTCAGTTTTACAAACAGTAAAACTTCTTTGAAATTTCATTGATTAAATAGTATTTAGCAAAACCTATTTCTTCTCAACGATTTATGTTGCTTATTGTAAAATTTGTTAAGGATTTTAAGGTTTTCTTCTGAAAGCAGATTATGTTCTCTATGGCTTGATGGGTGTTGGTGGACAAGGAATAGGCTTTTAGAAAGTAAACTTATTGAAGAGATCCTCAACAATTTAATCTAGAGTTTACATCAATAATTATAATGTTAATTTAATAAATCAAGATAAGAGTCTCTTATCTAAAGTAAACAGATTTTATTTTAATATTCCTATTTAGAATTCCAACTCCCACGCTTTGAATTTTAAGACCTAATTTGATTAAGCTGTTTTATAATAATGGAATAATATATAACATAGAGTAGTCTAATAGTTTTTGATGAATCTTTTACCTTGACAATCATATTAAACGTACAAAATACAATAGTTATTCTAACAATAGGATCTCCTGATTCTCCCCAAGTAGGAAGAGTTTCATCTGTACCATTCCACCAATTCTAGATTTATTGGCATAAAATTACCTTATAAACTGCTATCCAAAAGATGTCTAATATTATGCTAAATACTGTTATCGCACCCAAAATCTTTAAGTATTCAGGTGTAAAGCAATCTCTAAAGACGATCAACAAGTACAAAGTACCTAATAAAATCTATAAAAATATAAAAAGTATCTTACATCTACATAGGCTGGTCTTGCAAAGCATTATAGCATAGATAATACAATCATTAAGATATATAAAATAAACCCATAATATATTTCATCACTAAGTTCCTCTGCTAACTCAATATGACTTAATGGTTTAATCTATTGAATTTACGAAGGTTGATAAATTTATGATGAATTTTATTATTATTAAGATATAAGAGCCGAATTTTAAGAAATATTCAAATAAAGCTTTTATCTTAAAGAGGACTAAAGTTTTTAAATTTAATAATTATCCATAAATGGCTATTAAACTACAAATAAATCTTTAATATAATCGTCAATGTCATTTTAATGTTATTATATGTCAACTTCATTTTTTTTAATGGCTTCTTCGTGATATTGTAACTAAATAGTAATTAGGAAATTACTTTATTATGAATCCATTAGATTTAAAATTAAACAGTTGGTTTATTATATTATTATTACCTATCATTTTATAATTGTAGTTGAAAACTATGAACTTATTGATCTTATAATTAAGATAAATCAATTTTTGTTTATCCAACTAATAATTTCTTTTAGCTTCTATCCTCGATCAATAAACTTAAAATTACATTCTCCCTTCCTGTTTTTATTTGACTAAAAATTTAATAGAATAAAATTAGTTTCTTACAATTATAATCGTTCATTATATTTTGGATGAATTTTATCTCCTCCACTTTATTATGCCGTTTATTCATTGTAATCGACTGATATAGATACATAACTTTAAATAAAATCTTAAGTTGCTATTCCTGATGCTGATATTATGATTACATTGAGTGATGAATCAGTATCAATGCCATATTTATTTTATTTTTGAGTGTCTCAGAATAAATAAGACTGATACGTTGCAATTATTAAATTTATTTTTGGCAATAAATTTATTCATCTCGTAACTATTAAATTTATATTTCTGTATCGTGAATCTTTTTCTTCAACTATATATCAGCAGATATCAACTTTTGACAAAATTCTTCAATTTCCACTTATCCTTTTTAATTTGGAGTGCATTATTAATATATTTAATTGGCAACTTCTCTATTATATGCTTAACCTGTCTATAGTGATAATTCTGTAATTTTTAAATACTATTTTATCTAAGGCTTAATATATCTAATCAGATAAGTAACCTTGACCTTAATTTAATCCGACATTCTAAAAATGTTCGAATAGCAGATTAGAATTAAGTTAGAACTGCAATGACATATTTTAAATTAATATATATAATTTATAATTTTTATTAAAGAGTTTTAAGCTCATGTTCAAATTAATTGAAATCAAAATATTAAAATTACGATTACTTTTTATTTTGTATATTGTTAATTAATTAATTATCATAATCTAAGTAAAACACTTTAGAAAATACATTTTTTAAAGATACTAGTTTAAAATTGTTTCAAACAATAATACACATTTGTATTCATCGTTCTGATTTTTGAATTTTAGAAACTTTAGTTGAATATATTATAACATATTAATGTATACAATACAAAAGGAAGTTTATCTCTTCTCTTTTAAACAAAAAAGAATTAAATAAAATAGATAGGAGCGAAAATAAATACTTACTTTTCTTAGGAAAGAAATTGATAAGTGTCATAATAGAAAATTTTGAAAATTTGAAATAAATTGCTTATAACATAAAAAAGATATTGATATTGAAAGTTTATGGAAAACCTAATTATTTAACAATAATAGTTTTAATAAAAAATAAAATCTAAGAAATTTTTCATCCTTTAGAAAATATAATAGCTTAGAAAAAGCTATCTTTAGCAACCTTTCATCCAAATATGTTTAAGATAAATTATTACTTCTATATATTTCTTAGTATTTCAAAAAATAATTAGTGATTAATATAAATTAAGAAAATATGCAAAAAAAGTGGAAATTAGAATAATAGTTATAATAGCCAGAAATTTATAGAAATAAAATGCTAATTATGAAACATTAACATTAGATTGTTTTATTTTTATATAAATATATATTTATATATATTTAATTAAGATGGGGGTGTAATATTCTGTAATATAAATTGTGGTCATTCATGAATCACACTTTAATTTAAAAAATAATATCCAAGTTGGCACATGAATCACACAACCAAAATTAAGAAATTGCCTGTTACAGTACTTTGCGGATTTTTAGGTTCAGGGAAGACAACCTTAATGAATTATATTTTGAAATAGCGTCACGATTGTAGAATTGCAGTGATTGTAAATGACATGGGAGAGATCAATGTCGATTCGAATTTAATAAAGGAAGGAAAGTTTTCTGTAAAGAAGACAAAAGAGAAACTTGTTGAAATGTCTAATGGGTGCATTTGTTGTACATTAAGGTATAAATAAGTTAATAATGTTTAGAGAGGATTTAATCAAGCACATATCGAAGATAGCTAAGTCAGGGAAGTTTGATTATATGTTAATAGAGAGTACAGGAATAGCTGAACCTTTACCAATAGCTTAGGCTTTTTACTTTGAGAATGAGGAGATGAGGAAGAAGGGATAAATGTTAAAGAAGTTTGCAAGGTTAGACACAATGGTCACAATGGTATCTTTTTCATTTAATATTTAGATTGATGCTTTGAATTTCTTGGATTAATTGTAATCAGATAAATAAGGAGAGGAAATGAATGTGGATAATAAATAAATGGATTAAATTCCTTTATCATAATTGTTGTTAGACTAAGTAGAATTTGCAAATGTGATCGTCCTAAATAAAACAGATTTAGTCGACGAAGAAAGAAAAGAGTTTATATTAAATCTTCTAAAGAAATTAAATCCTAATGCTAAGATTATTGAATCTGTGTAAGGATAAATAGACTTAAAACAAATTATTAATACAAAACTATTTAACTTTGAAGAAGCTTCTACAACTGGAAAATGGATAGCTGAACTATAAAAGCCTATTCATAAAAGTGAAATTGAAGAATATGGAATTCAATCTTGTGCTTTTAAATCAAGAAGAGCTTTCCATCCTGATCGATTATTTTAATTGATAGAAAGAAATAGTACAGAAGAAATCTCTTTTTGGAATAATATAATAAGATGTAAAGGATATATGTGGGTAGCAAGTTGGGAAAGATTAAATATTCATATTCATAAAGCAGGAACACAATTGACTTATCATCCTGGTTCTTTCTGGTGGATTTCAATTCCTAAAAAAGTTTGGGCTGATACTAAAGAAGAAGTGGATGTATTATTAATATATTAATAAATAGGCTATTTGGGATGGACTCAAACATAATTGGTTACCTGAGCCTATTGGAGATAGAAGATAAGAAATTGTCTTTATTGGATAAAATTTACCAAAATAAGAAATTATAGATGCATTTGAAAGTTGCTTATTGACTGAATAAGAAATGGTTACATTCTTATAAAATGGATGGGATAACACAAATGATCCATTTCCAAAAGATTGGGGAAAGTTGGTAAAAGAATTTGAAGATCTTGGAGAACTTAGAGGAAATGAAGGAGAATGGGAAGACATATGGGATGAAGAAGGTGAAATGTAAGAAGAACATTAAGAAGATGTATCAATATAAGAAGAAGTCTAATAATAATAATTGGTGTAATGATTAAATAAGGGTGTTTTTAATGCATTATCGAAATTAAATAATTATTATTTAAAAGTTATGTTATTTTAATTTTTAATCAAAGTTGTATCAAAATTTGTTAAAATTTTAATTAATAACCATCCATAAGTAATATAATCTATTTGTATTACATGATTAACCTAAATAGAAGATATACATCAGTGAAAGTCTATGAACGAATCGAATAAATTTTTGAAGAATTAAATTAATTCAAAGAAAATGAAGGATTACCCTTCAATTGAGGGTGGTTTTATTTAGAATCTAGATAAACTCCAAGAAGATCTTTAATTCAAAATTTACCATTACATATGAAAAATTGAAGAAATAGATCCAATGAACTATAGTGTTGAGAATTAAAATATAAAGCATAAACATATAATAATAATAACTAATTCAATTAATATGATATAGTTTAAATAGTTAACAGAAAAAGAGTTGGTTATTAGAATGTTTTAATAATTTAATTTTAATCATATTAGAGCATATGAATTCTTAGAAAAATAACATGAACTTATTTAATTGTTCCATAATCATCATCTTTTTCAAGTAAATTTTAAATGAAACATTCTTTGGATTCTCTAGACCATATAGACCATATAGACCACATACATTCAATAAAAATAATTACAATTAAAATTAAATAGACTCTGAAAAAAAATATAATTTTAGAAAGAAAAAATAACGAATATATTTATGAAATTTAATTATAAAGATTCATCTGATATAAAAGCATTTTAAGAAATAGAAGTTAAGTTTGAAGCACTTCATATAAGAATAGTTTTAAAATAAGTAAATTTTTATTCTTAATTGATTTTCTTTTAATAATATTTAAATTCAAAATACATGAGCATGGATGATAGTTTCTTTGACAATATTCAAATTGTGAACTAGAATGTAAATACGTATAATAAGCCTCAAACAATATGTAAATCATTAGAACGCACATTTGCTGTCTGTAGTAACCCAACTAAGTATGTAAGCTTTTGATGTTATAAAATTTTAGAAGAACTACCTAACATCAGCATACATAGTATTAAGAGGATAATAAATTTTAAAGGCATTAAACATAATAATTAGATTATTATTTAAAACAACAAAATAAAACAACAACAATTAATAATCAATCTAAGAGTTATCGTAGTATGAAATAATAGGAATCTAATCAATAAACTATGATACCTTAAAGTATAAAATAATGAAATATTTATTTAGAATCTTATCTTAAACAGTAAATGAGATTAAAAATCAATTTAGAAAATGATGCCTTCTAATCAAATTTAAGACATAAGACATAATCATCTCACAATTCAATAAATCCTTATAAAGGATCGATTATCAGTCTTATGAAATAATAAGTAATTTTTAAAATTAAATCATTTAGATGAAAAAATAACAGTAGAGTTTTTTAAACATTTGTAAAACTATGAATGATGATTCTAAAGTTAGAATTTCATCTACTCATAGGTAATCAATAATTCCGTCTAAATTATCTCAAAGATAAGAATCTTAAAATATTCGAAAAAGCAACTCGGTTTACATGCAAGAATTTAGAAAGGTTTTTAGTAAAACAAAATATAGTATGCACAATAATGTATGAATTATTTATTTATATCTCTTTTCAATTGATGAAAAATTCAAAAAATTTCACAACAGCTCTTTTTATTCATATCTTTAGATTATTTATAGAACATTTTTGCACCTGCTGATAAATCATTACTTTTTGCAACTAATTAATCCAAATCTCCTTATCTTTCCAAAAGTTTCTTAATGTTTTCATGTAATATTATGTTTGTTTCATCAACTTTTGTTTATGCAAGTAATACTTTATCTACATTCTTTGGATCTTAATATTCTTAGAACAACTTAGCTATAATCTAAAATAAATACTTGCTTAATTTCTGGAACTTCTATACTTTCATCTTCTTTATACTTTTTCCAATCATCTCCTACTTTTTTTTAAAAAGCTTGTAAAACTGCATTTAAAAAGGCAAATGCGATTCTTTTGGGATAATCTTAATCGCAAAATGCGTAAGCTCCTAATTTATCAGTTCCATAACCCATTTATATATGACAATATTTATCTTCATGCATGACTGAATGTCTTAGAATAATTAATTAATTTTACCTAGTTCCTTTGTCTAATCCTATAACAGATTCTCTACAAACAAATTTCATAGAATCCTTAACAGTATTCCTATAAAATATTCCAACAGAATTTAATTCGTAATAACGTGTTAGTATAATAACTTTCTTTTCAATAGGGTTGTATGCAGCAATTAGAACAGCAATTAATTACATTTTATATTTAATAATTATAATCTAAAAATTAAGTAATTGTTTATATACATATATAAATATCAATCAATTTAAGGAATTAAAGAAAATTTAAAGGTATATTCATTATTATCTTCTATAATATCTATATGATTATAGACTCCAAACTCAGATAAAATAAATTATGTAATACTAATATTGATTAACAAATTAATAGGTATCTAAAATTATTTTGTCAAATAACTCATCCTCTCTAATAAAGATTAATGAACAGAATTTTTCTGGAAATATCCTTTGGGGGATTTAACCCAATTTGTTTACAAAATTTCTAAAATTTTTCTTTAAATAGATTTATCTCTCTCTTTTATTTTAATTGAAAAGAAAACTTCAGTTTATTTATCTTCTATTAATATTTATATTATTTTCAGATCTTTAAATACATTTTAAATAATGTAAAAGCATGATGTTAATAATTACTAAACTATTGCAATATCATGAATAAATGTCTTTGTTAATGATAGCTTTTTTGAATCAGGTCCAATTAATGGATTTAATAAAGATTATAATGATATTTAAGTAATACTTTACAATTAAAGACGGTTTGTTTTGTGTTAGAAAATGATTTAAATATTTTGAATGAAATTATGATTAAAATGGAATTTTTAATCTGGGAATTTCTGTTTAATAGATATTTGATTAAACTTATTTAATAATTTAATTAAAAAGCGCGATTATTCATTTGCCGTTTCTGTTATATTTTAAAGAATGCTCCATAACACTTTAGTTTAATTATAAAAGTATTTTTTTTTTGGATCTATTATAACTAAACACTATAGCTTATTATTAAAAACGCATCTTATTATTTTGACGTTATACAATTTCTGAGTTTATTAATGTTGAACTGTATATTTAAAAGTTTTAAAAATATCAGTGAATTCTTGAGTATGAATTAAGAATCTCCTTAAAGTAGTTTCCAAACTAATATGAATTTAATTTTAGATGCTATCTTCTGGATCATTACTAGATGATATAATCAACTAAATGAATTAACAAATAATTTACTTATCTCAATAATTATCTCAAATTTTCACTATCTTTTAATCGAAATAAAATTGATGAGAATTTATTTTCTTTTTCTAATTACAATTAATCTTACTTCTTATCATGTGATACAAGCATGATAGAGCTTGACAAAACTTTAGACAATAGTTATTCCCACCTCTCTTATTGACAACTTTGAACATATTATTCTTTTTTTGTTTTTTCATAATTGTATTTAATTGCAATCATACTAGTCGCCAAAAAAAGAAAGAGAAATATATTTATAATTCCATCTTTAATATCTAAATTATATTAATATAAGTGCACTCCAATAATGATGATAAGCAAAAAGGTTTAATAAATAAAGTTAGCACTTAAAAGATAAACACTAAAATGTAAGTATCCACATTAAAAACCATAATACCAAGATAAGTCTAATGTTGGATTTGTTGTACCCTCAAATAATTAAGGAACTTTAAAGGCGCAAAGTAAAAATATTTGATAAATTGTTACAATTAAGTTAATTAAGCAAGGCTTTTTTTGTATTACTTTCCATAATATCAATATGATAAGAATAGATACACCGCTAAGTATTGAATAAGGTATAGAGTTTCTTAAGATAAATTTAGTTGTATTTAGAAAGGAAAAAGACTAGCATAGAATGGAATAATTACAACTGAATAGATAGTGAAGTTTGTTACCTCTCTTAGTTTAGATGACTTTGAATAGTTTTCGTATTATTCTGCTTAATCTTTGAATAGAAATTCGAGTGTGTACTTATTCAGCATTATTAATTATCAATATTATAATCACTCTATATGATTACCTTAATCTATAGATAATTTCAATGAATCCTGAATTTAAATTTAATTTTTATATTTCAAATTGTTATCCAGCATAGATAAATAAAAAATGAACTAACCTAAAAATTACATGTTAATAATGTTATTATTTTAATAATTGGTTTATAATAATACTTCACAATTTTGTATTCTTGGTAACATCATGGAATGCTTAAGCAACATACTTAACATTTCCTTCATTTAATCCAGCAATAGAAATTCTTCCACTGCTTAACAAATAAATATGATATTTAGCGATTAATTCTTTAACATGATCTGGACCAACACCCTAATAATATAACTCAATAAATTACAGTAAATGCGAACATACCAATCTATTTGGAAATGTGAGACCAATCATGAGGAGAACCAAGACTTTTCAATGTATTAGCTAAACCTACTCTCATTTATTGTATTCTATTAGCCATCATTTTAACTTCGTTCAACCATAATTAATTGAGTTCTGGTGTATTGAGAATAATATCAGCTACTCTGGCTCCATGAAGAGGAGGACTTGACCATAATGGTCTAGCTAATAATTTCAATTATGAAACAACTTTATCCTTTTCTTATTAATTAGCGCATACAAAACTAAGACAACCTGTTCTTTATCCATATAATCCCATATTTTTAGCAAATGATTATCCTAAAACAATAGGAACTCCTTAAGTTGTAAATAATCTGACTGCTTCAGCATCTTTATTTACATCTCCACTTGTAAAACCTTAATATGCCATATCAAAGAATGGAAGGAAATTCTTTTATTTAGTTAAATCTAATAATTATGTCCATTAAGCTGTTGTTAAATCGCAACCAGTTGGATTATGAGCACAGGCATGGAATAAAATAACTGAACCATTTTATGCTTTACTCAAATCTTCAACTAATCCTTAAAAGTCTACTCCACGTGTTTTTGGATCAAAATAACGATATTCTAAAATATCTAATCCTGCCATTCTAGCAATATTATGATGATTTGGCCATGTTGGATTTGGCATATATACTTTTGTTCCTTAAGGTAAGAATTTTTTAGCAAATTCAAATCCAAGTCTAACTGCTCCTGTTCCACTCAATACTTAGCATCCTGCAATACTTTTCCCGTTTTAAGAATAATAAGCATCTCCATAACCTAATTTTATAGAAGCATCAATAAATGATTAAAGTCCTTCAACTGGAAGATATTCATTATCTAATTTCTTCTCTTTTATTATTTATTCAGCCTATTAATATAACTAATTATTTACTCTCTTAACTGATTCAAGCACTACTGGCTTTCCTTCATTATCACGATAAGCTCCTATACTCAAATTTACTTTTTATGTGCTTGGATCAGCCTTGAATTAAGCTGCCACTCCTAAAATTGGATCAGCTGGTCCCATGGGTACTTATGACCATACAGAAAAGTATCTTAAAGCTCTTAAGCACTACATGTTGAATATCTAAGAATAAATTAATTAATTCTTATAAAAAGTATGTCATATTTATATATATTACGATTCTTTTTTATTTTTATCACATAATATTAATTAATAATATACTATTTGTGTTTAGTATTTAATAAAAAACTATATAAAATCCTATTTAATTTAATTATCTTTATATTCATAAAAAATATTAAAATGATATTTTGAATTTTGGAAATTAAGAAAATTAAATGAATACTTCTATTACCCAATATAAATCATTATCATTTTGATTTCCATGTGTCAAATGATTGACTTCCCTTTTTTATTTAAGCGTCTAAATGGTAAAATAATCCAGGAAAAGCTGAATAAGCTTGAGCTTTGGCATATAATTTTTCAGCTTCATCTACTGCTGATGCTTAATCCTCTAACATTGAACCTATAAATTTGTGAGTCAATATCTCCTCACTTTATTATGCCTATTTTCCTATATTATTCAATAAAGAATAGTTTAAATGTTCTCTTGCTAAATAGGCTTCGAAATAATCTCCAGGTTTTTCAAATTAAGTCTTGATATTTTGAAAAGCTGTCAATTATGGGTCAATAGCCACTTGAACACCTCTTACATTAAGGTAGTCAAATATCTATACACTATGTTTTCTTTCCTCTTCACTTTCGGCTTTGAAATATTTACCAATTCCCTCATAATTGTTATTATCAAACCAATAGGCATATTATAAGTATAAGAAGCTCGATTATAATTCTACATGAGCTTATTTGGACAATAAATTTATAATTTCCTTGTTTGTTAATTCAGCTAGCTTTCTCATCCTTTAATTATTAATTATTTAAGATTAAAGTGGAATAAATACAATAAATTTGATATCTCAAAAAGGAATTAAACAACATCCAAGCCCCGAAAACTCGTCTTCGTTTGGTGATAAATCTTAATCATTGATTTTCTCTGCTAACAAAATCCATATATTCTCCTTTAATTAGTCAAAGGGTCATTTCAGTATCTATTTAGTTTGGTGTTCCAAGTTTTGTAGATTTTGTTTTTTAAAAGCAGTATGAAATAGCAAACAAAAGCGAATGATGTAAAATCAAATATAGAATTTCTTATACTTCTAAGTTTATAAAAATCTACATTAAGAACTTTAATTAACATAGTATATTCATATTCTAAACCTCTATATAATTAAAACTCAAGAGAAATAGTATTATAAATAATTCAAAACTGAGTTAATTTCTACATCAATAATATTCTTTATTATTATTACAACTTTTATAGTTTATCAAAATACATTAAAATATTGATAATTAATTAAGTAAACTTAAAACTAGATGAATGAAGTAATTTAATAATATATTCTTAGAAGAAGACTTAGATAATAAAGTTAAAATTATTATTTCATTAATGGAATAATCAAAATTCTTATAGACAAATGTAATATCATTTAATAAGGTAGAAGAATAAATTTATTCAATAACATTTTATTATTACTTAAATGTATAATTTTTATGAATGCAATCAATGATTTAATAATTTTTCAATTTCTTGCTTCATTTCATTTGGTTTAACATCTGGATGGTAGAATTTCACAACTTAACCTTAAGAATTAAGTAAGAATTTTCCAAAATTCCAAGGCACTTCTTTTGCTTCATTATCACTAACTTTAAGTGAACTGTTTAATCTCAAATATTGATAAATTTCATGAGTATTTTTACCATTTACTTCGATTTTTCTAAATTATTTGTATAATTACTAAAATAATGGGAAAGAAACTCCATACTTTGAGATAACGAATTCTTTGATTTCAGGTTCTGGCTTTGGTTCTTAACCCTGAAATTAGTTACATGGAAATCCTAAAATTTCAAGACCTTACTAACTTATATATTAAAATACAATTGATACCCATATTATTTATATAATTCAACAAGTTCAATGTAATTTGATGATGTTAAGCCACAAAAGCAAGCAACATTTACACAAATGTAAGCTTTTTTACCTTGAAATTTAGAGAGTTTGGTTTTTTCCCCATCTATATTATTAAGTTCAAATTCAAAGAATGATTTTGTTGGTGCTTCAAGTTTATCCATAGCAAAAATTTAAATAAAGAATTTAATGAAAAATGATTTATACATCTTTTTTAAATACCATACCTCCCATATTAAATTCTATATTCTTAAATAAATTAATAAATTTTAGAAAAGGCTTTAATAACTTATGTAATAATTTTTAATGACAAAGTAATGCCAACTCAAACTTATTTAATGAAAATTAATAAATTTAAAATTATTGGAAATACAAAAAAAAAAATAGCCAAAATGATTTCTCATTAATTCAATAATCCTTATGATTCTTCATCAACAGATTACCTAATCAGCTGTTTTTCCTTCTCTCTCATTAATTGAATTTATTAATCTATTATTTATTAAGCTTTAGCTCCAAGAGGATGATTAGGAATGTCAGCCACATTTATATATTTAATATTCGCCCAATTTCCTTCTCCTTTACTAGTAAAAAGAGGTTTAAAAAAAGAGATCCAATTATTTATGATGCCCTTGTCAAATGGATTTCCAAACATACCTCTTTCATTAGCCCATAAATAGGAAAATCTTCTCCATTATGCTAATTCTGATGGAGAAATATTATAAGATATCTAAGATTATAATTCAATATCATACTCTCAACAAGCATAACAAGTACAATTGAAAAAAATTATAGAATTGCTAGACATTCACTAAGATTACAAATAAATCAAAATATGATTTCTCTATTTTTCTTTCTTCTAAAGCGAATTATCTAAGTATAATAAAACAATATAATGTCCAAAATAAAAGATAAATTAAGACGAAAGGATAATTATATAAACCAATACATGTATTGAATTACATAGAATGAAATTCGTATTTTTTTATGCATCTATATTAGTATTTTTATTTACTTTTGACAATATAAACAATGTTAAGATCTAAAAACTTTAGGGATTGAGCACAAAACGCATATATTTCTATTCATTTTAGTGAGAGTGAATAGCTCTGGTTTTTAATCTTATAGCTCTTTAAAATCAGCCTATTTAAAATGCCCAGGTGGACAAAGTAAAACTATAAAGTATGAAGCAATTAATCCATAAGTTATGTATTTAATATAATTCTAAATGAAATATTGTTAAATATAATATACCAACTCGGGATAGGTTTGATAATTTAAATAGAGTAAAATCCCATGGACAAGAAAATAATAAATGGCAAGCCCTCCAAAGATTTTTCTAAAAATATTGTCTGAGAAATATGAATTTAAGACTCCATTAAGTCTATAAATAGGTGTCAAAAGGGCCTGACTAATTATGTTGAAACAATTTAATACTATATGATCATGAAAAAATGATAGCCTTGAGCCATCATGGGTAGTTACATAAATATTTGCATAGCAAAATCACCATTAAGAATAGCATTCCAAACAAAAACTTTCATCCCTTATGGAACATTCGCAAATGGATTGAATGTATGATGATGATGATGATTATGATGACCATGATCATGATCGTGATCATGCTTATGATGGTTATTATGTTAATGCTGATGATTACAACAACCTTTTTCCTTCTATTATATAGGAATATGGACCTGAGAAGGCTTATTATCCATATCCATATTTGAATTCATGTTATGCATAAGTTATTTAATAAATTAAATTTTATGGATCTTTGTGTTTTTGGGGTTGATGATGGCTATGCTGAAGCTATAATAAGAGGATTAAGAGCAAGTTTCTTGACTGAAGCTCAATACTAACAAATGAAGAATTGCGCCTCAATTCCAGAATTAAAATCTTTCTTAGAAGAAACAGATTATTAAGTAATCGTCATAATAATCAAATATAGAATTGCTTGTAAGCTGATAATCCCCAAATACCTACATCTATACTAAGACAAAGACTCAAAAAGAAATTGGCAGATGAATTTGAGTATGTTGAAGCTCAATCTACTGGAGTACTTACAAAATATCTATTTCACTTAAGGTATATTTCATTTATTGATTATTAATAGATGTCGTTTTATGATTGACAATGTAGTCAATATGATTGAAGGATTAAAGAATAAAATAGATATTGAAATACTATTGAGCAATATTGATCCTCTTGGTTGGTTCCCTGAAATAAAAAATATTAAAGTTTTAGAAGGAGATGATTATAGCAGTTTATACAGAGATGTTTTAATTGATACTCCAATCGGTGTTTATTTTATGAAATTCTTGGAAGAATCTATAGAGAATTTACATGAGAATAGAACTTTGAATGATATCTAAAATTTATTCAGAGAAATGAAACCAGAATACATTAGAACATCACTTAAAAAGATGTGGTTGGAAGATTTCTATTTATTTTGTGAATAAGAAGTAAATTAACGTATCAATTTAGTTAATGCCAACATCATAAGAAGTACTCTTGGAATTACTAAAATTCGAAGCAGATTTTAAAACTATTTAAGTGATTTACAATTCTATTGGAAATAGAGATTTAAACACAGCAGCAAAAATAATCACAACCAGAAAACAATTATGTCCTACTATTGGAAATTTGTATCCTGATTGTGAAAAGTTGTATTTGTAATCTATGACTTTGGATGCATTAAGAGAAGCAGTCAAAGGTTGCGATAATTACAGGGATTTACTTAAAGATGCTCCTGATCCATTGAAAAGAGAAGAATTTAATGTCTAAACCAAGTAATCCTCTGATATTAATTATTTCATAGAACACTAGATGATATTATGTATGATGATGAATGTAGAAGATATGCCCTAGCTTTTGACGGATAAGGTTCTTATGGAGTAATATATATTAATTAATTGAATTAGGTCTTCTATTCTTATTTAAAACTTAAGGAATAAGAAATTCGAAACATTATTTGGTTAGCTGAAATGATTTCAAGAAAACTTGCTAAAAATCACCCAGGATGGAAAAAAATTATAATTCCTTTCAGTCATCTTGGAAAATGAAAATATATATTTCCATAATACACATTAATTTATTTATATATCAACAATTATATGCCATTAAAAATAATTGTCTAAAAAATGATAATTAAAACTATTTTGTAATGTATATATATATAAATTATTAACTTATTATATATCATTCATCCTTAGGGACTGCATTTTCTTACATTACTTTAGCATAAGAGCATTTTTCAAATGGGTATCCATCTGCTTTGAAGAATTTACTCTGAAATTCAACCCAATGGAGACGCAATGCATGCAAAAAGCATTCCATTACATCCATCATCATCAATACTCCGAATGTTATCATAGAGAAGATTGAATAACCAATTAAGAGCTAAAGTTGAATATATATATTATTTTACCCTTATTGCACCAACAAATCCTCCTCCACTTATACCTCCATTTAGACACATTTAAAAGAAAACTTCTGCCAATTAACCATGAGCCAAAGATAAAGCCCATAATCTTAAATAAGATGCTGTATTTGATATAGATCCCAAAACAAATTCAATAGTTTCGATAACTTGATGTACAAATATATCACCAAACTCTTCGTGATGTTCACCACCAGAAGATTCAGCATGTGCTTCTTAATTCTCTTGAGTTCCTTCAGAATCCTTAAAACAATATACAACTATATGATACTTCATTTATTTTTTAGTAAAGATCTTTATTCGAGCCGTCTTATAGATTGTTTGTATTTTAAGGGTGATGGTTTTTATTTTAAGCATTAATTATTAATGGTTTTGGCAAAAGAATAATTGGGATACAAAATAATGCAATTAATAGCAATGCTACTTAAATTGAACCTTCTGAAGTATCTTCTGGTGTTCCCCATAAAGGTTAACTTACATTTCCTGGAGTTAATATCATATTGATCATTATTGTAATAATACTTGGTGCTTCATTAGTCTTACCATCCCAATTTATGGCCCATTTGTAAATAATTAAAAAGTCCATATAGCCAAAAGAACAAATAAAGAAAACTAATTAGGGTATAAATTCAAAAATGAAATCAACCCAATTTCTAAAGTAAATAGCATTGACTCCTTTCAACACTATACCAAAAGACATATGAATGACACCAATAATAACTGCCAATTTCATTTTATATGAATTCATAAATGTTAATTCGTTAGGAACACACAGCCAAACTGGATCCATACCGAATGGATAGACACAATCAGGTTTTCTAACCCATTAATATTCTTATTAAGCTTCATCAAATTATTCTTAGTAGCAAGATCCAAACAAATTAATTGGAACAGACATAAAATCATTATAAATCCATCCATTATAAAATGCCCAAAATCCCATCATTAACAACATATGTCTAATAATTAAAGCATATTTTAAAATAGAATCTGATTCTTTAATATCTTTATTAAAAACACATAAATAAATTCCAAGTAATAATAAACAAAATCTAATTATAATATAATAAATATATACCCATGTCCGATATCAGCAAACATTACACCAAATAAAAATGGAAAAGTCATCACAGTAAATAATCCTGGATTTATTTCTTTATATCTTGGTATACCATAAGTATTAACTATTTCCTAAAAACCCCAAGTAATATCATTTGTTTCAAAATAAGTAGGAGGTTTTTATGTACCTTCTTGTGCGGAAACTTATAATTGTCCAGTTGGTAAACCTTCGTAATTAGTTTGAACTTCTCTTAATGCCTAATCAACTTTAATATCAGCTCCTTGAGGCAACCAAATTGAACCATAAAGCACACTACCTTAAACTCTTAAATAATTTAATTAAGTATAAAGATATTTTTCTTTTATTAAAAACAATTTTAATTCTTCTATCTATGAACAATTGGAATTTTAGTAAGTTCTTTAAAAATCATCAAGATAGGCTTCAACTTGGTTTTTTGTCATTTCTAATAACTAATGTATATATTTAATAATAAATTTACATTTCCTGTTTCGACCAATTCAGATTGAATTTATTTTAATTTTTCTTAGAAGACCACATTATTTTCAGGAAAAGTGTATTTTGCAACTTAAAAAGATTCACAAATTTTATTGAGTTTGTTTGTAATAACATTGGAGCCTCCTCCACCAGGATAGACTACAACAAAAACACTTTTAATAACTTTTGTGTCATCCTTTATTTATTATATTTAATTTTACATTTTTAGTGTCAACAATTTAATCACTTTCGATGTCCATAGTGTTCATCCAAGCATTTCCTTTAGTGATACGAAAAATGATTCTTTTGAATCTAATTTAATCTTCTTTATTGATAACACCAACTAAATAATTAAATTTAACAGATCCTTATAAAACTTTGATGTCTTCTAATTCTTTTCCTTACAAATTTACGTATCCCTCTGCAACATAATTGGCTCTATATATAAAGATATATAATACGGCTAGAAAAATGATTATCCCAAGAGTGCTTCTCCTTTTAATAAGACTGATTTGTGTTCAATCAGTTTATTTCTACGTTCATGAAGATTTTCCATATTTGTACTTTATTCAATAAGTTGTTGATGTTTTTTGTCTATATCATTTTCAATCTCATCTAAATATGTATGACTAGCTTTAGACCTTATTTATTCAAAATTTTTCTATACCTTTCTTTGATTAATTACTTAAAGTTCTTTATCAAAAAGTTGACATCCTTACAATGTGAAATTTTCTTTTAGTATTTTTTCATTTCATGCTCAATTAGTTATAATTTAACAAGCAAGTCATCACAACGCTTAATATAATTAGCAAATGGTCTATTGATCATAGGCAATGTTGGATCATAATCAACAAAATGAATGCAATCTAGCTCTGCCAATTCATTCATGACATTCCAAGCGCTTTCTCTTGGAATGATCAATTTATAATAGATCATAGATTAGGACCTAAAGAAGTTCATTAATAATTATTAATATCTTTATTTAGTATTCCACATATTAATTAAACAAGTAACCAATGATCGTTTCGCATTTTCTTAAACTAAACATTTTATTCTTATGATTTAGAATAAAAAGTCTCGTATATAAGTTTAAACAAAAAATTGCGTAATCATTCACCAATTTATAATTAATTTTGTTATATAATGTTTTAAGAAACATCGAAAATAAGAGAAGCATCCCATGCAGGTAGTTGGTACACCAGAGATGGTAATTCTAAATTATTATTCCTAAGGTAACCAATTAGATCAATAATTAAATGAGTTCTTATCATAAGCAAAAAGCGAAACTATTCCAAACCCAAAAGCCATTATTGCACCGTATTTTAATTTATAAATATCTAGACATGCTGGTTTTTCTTATTCAGGACCTACAGCAGCATTTGCTTATTAGCATCTAATTTAAAAAGAAAAGTAATCAAACTTTTTAATATTTAAATCAATCTAGAATGAGAGTATTTTTACTTGGACCTTGCCATCATATTTATTTAAAAGGAGTAGGATTATCTGAATTAGAAATATATTAAACTCTTCTTGGCAATATTGAACTAGATTAACCTAGTATATACAATCAATAATCTTAAAGCTATAAAACAAATAAGTTTAGAATTAGAAAAAAGTTTTGTGTTTACAAATAAAAAAATTGAAGAATAAGAACATAGTTTGGAAATGCATTTGCCCTTTATTTATAAGGTTTTTCCAAATTGCAAATTAATTCCAATTATGGTTGGTGCAACAACTAAGAATTAAGATGCTTAAATTGCAAGTGTGTTACTAAAATATTTTGTTGATCCAAATACAATTTTTGTGATATCATCAGATTTTTGTCATTGGGGTAAAAGGTTTATTAATAAAATATTATTCTTTCTAGTTTCCAATATACTCCTTATAATAAAGAACATGGGGAAATTCATTAATCAATAGCTAAGTTAGATGGACAAGGTATAAAATTGATTGAATCACATAATCTTAATGGATTTTATTAATATTTAGAAGATACAAATAATACTATTTGCGGTAGTCATCCAATATGTGTTTTACTGAACGTAAAAAATACATTTTAAATTTGAGATTATAAACTTAAGCAAGTTGTAATTAAAAACCCAATTAACTAAATATAATCAATCAAATCAAGTAATAAAATAAAATGATTCTTCGTAAGTTATGCTGCACTAGTAACTAGTTTATTATGATTTTATGTATTATTAAAATATTATATCATAATATCAATCAAGTTATTTATCTTTTTTTAGAGAAAAAGAATTTATTTTCTTAAGTATTGATACCATTTTTATCTACCTTTTATGGCTTTTTCTCTTTATATGATATTACGATTATTCATTTTATTCAGTGTAGAGTCTTTAGTATTTTTTACCGGAGTTTTAAGCTACTGATAATATTTCCCTAATCGTTGATTGATTATTATAATAATCATAATATTTGTCAATTATTTAATAAAAAGAAGTAGAATTATCAAAATGATTGTCTTCTTCAATTGATTAAGTAAATTTGATATTGATCTTTTATAAATCTCCTAAAGTTTATTATTAGCTAATTATGGATTATTATCTATCAGGAATATCTTCATAAAGTATTAAAGGTTGTGATTTTTAATGGTTTTTCTAGTCGTCTCCAAGTTTATAAATTGTTGTATGCGCATTCATAGATTGATTATAAATTCTACCTTTTTGTAAATTGGAAATATTTTCAGTAATTTTTGAGTTATTGAAATCAGAGAAGACAATATTATAATTCATAAATAGATTATTAATAATTAAAATCATTTATTTTTATCCAATTATTTCTTCCAAACTGATTATGTAATGGATCTTAATTTAATTTAACCCATTAGATAATTGGTTTTATCAAATTTACCATTAGCGTGTATCCTATATTTGCCTTCATTAGCAATATCATCCAGGTATGTTGGAGTGTTGCCAAATTTGACTTTTGGAGATTGACTATTGTAAACTTTTTGGAGTTACAAAGATTCATCTGAGTGTCTATAATTTCTTCTTAATAAATCATGAATCTGATGAGTTGATGAGATAGTTTAGTAAGTTCTACTCTTTTCTTTTTTTTTATTCATAACCTTTTGCCATGCTTTGGCTGGTGAATTAAAAGACTTTAGAGATTCTGATCTATAAATTCTTAACTCTTCATTTTGAGCTTAAAAGTGAGAGAATTTATTAAGAGTAGAGTTGCTAGAAACAAAAGGACGATTCAATATTTATGTTTAGGTATGAAAACTTTAAAGATTTGAGAGGTTGTTTCCTTCACAATGAATAGGAATATGATCTAAAAACTTATTTCTGAAAATTTTATATAGACGCACGCAATTTATAGACTTTGCACAATGACTTCTAAATTAACTCAATATTTCATCATCTCCGAAGCATTCTTTACATCCTAATATAGAAATCGGATGATTATTTTTGTTGTACTATCGAAATAATTAAACTTCTCCGTCTACAATAATGTAAACAGCATCTACTGGATCTCCTTACTGATATATTAATTAATTTGGAATGAAGTTTATCTCATTAATGTCAGTTAGCAATTATCTCAATGTCTTAGCTGACCATTTACTAAACAAAGGAATGGTTGATAATAATGCAAATTTCTCTGCATCTTACTTTCGAGATTAGAGATCTAGAATCTATTTGTAAGTTTACCTTTAATCCTTCTATAAACATCTTTCTTAATTACTATTAGATGAGACTTTTCTAAAGGTAAAATTGTTTGTGTGTGAGATTAATCAAACATCATTACTTATTCTCCAAAGTGCTGACCAGGATATAAATAACCTTAAGGAGTCAAATCAGAGAATCCCTAATTCAATACTTTTTATCTAACATATTGGTTTATATCTGTTACAATTCTGCATTAATCACTATATC
Source organism: Paramecium sexaurelia (assembly GCA_000733375.1). Lineage (NCBI taxonomy): Eukaryota > Ciliophora > Oligohymenophorea > Peniculida > Parameciidae > Paramecium > Paramecium sexaurelia. The sequence goes on from JPFM01000026.1 coordinate 294,083, forward strand.
TTGATATGTAATATAGCTCCTAGTCAATACTAAAAACTTCCCACTCAGTATAAAGTAAAACTTTGTACTCATATCACCTATATTAACCTATGGTTCATAAGGGATATGGCATTCATATTGAAGTTCTCTCAATATTTATTAATATTATGTTTCTCCTACTTATTTTCGTAAATCATGAAAAAATGGTACTTCCTTAAGACATAAATCTATAAATTCAAGATCTAACTTTGTTTTAAACATTGATCTTTTGTTTATTGACAATATCAATTGATAAAGATCACTCTCTCCAATAATCATTATAATTAATTCATTTAATCTTTTTACATTAATATATTATTTCTCCTACTCTATTTATACATCGCTCTTTCCTCTCTTTACTTTTCATTATTTCATTATCATTTTCTTATTCATTATAAATATTTGTTAAACACTATCAAGAACAAAAAAAGAAAATAATACATTCCATACAAATTAATAAGAAACATTCTAAATCTATCTTTTTTATATTCAATTATATGACTTATAAATTAAATATTAATGTACTTTTATTTTTAGCAATAAAAAAAATAATAAACTCTAAATTAATTAAATTATTATTTCTACACATTCTTGATTAATCAATAAGATTCTAATTTTTCTTCATCAAATTTCTTTTTCTCTCTTTAATTAAAGCTTTTTAATAGCCAATATCTCCTAATATACCTAGCCACTAATAGTAATATCAATAAAATAATCAATCCACAAAATGATGACAAAAAGATACCTAGTAAATTAAGCTATTCTTAATTATAAAACCTTTTATATTTTAATATAATTAATACTCTTCTTCACCAATAATTTCAATTTATAATCTTATTGTTGTATTAATTTATTCAAAATCAAAATTTTCAGCAAAGAAAGTTAATTCTAATGACTCCTCTGTTTTTTACTAAGATATTATTTATGCCTTTAAAATAGTATTAAAATTCTTACATTTTTCCTAACATCATATTCAATCAATTTGCTTTGATTTTCTACATCTCTTATTACAAAACCATTGTCTTAACTTTTACGCACATAACTTTCAGCTATTTTCTTCCCTAATTTTATAGCTTAAAAATACGGAATTAAAACTTAGCTCTGAATTTAATAAAACACAGCTAAATATTAATTATAGTCAAAATAAACTATAGAGAAAATATCTTTATTAATTTATGTCAATTCAATAGGAATATATCCAGGAATAGACGTAAATCTTTTAATTAGAATTACTTTGTAATCCTATGTAATTTAAACTTAAAATATTGGACCATTGTTTGTTGTAATAAGATAATTGTCATTTGACAAACATGAAATTTATCTGAATTAAGTATCAATAAAAAGTTTAGACTCCTCATATTTACTTAACTCATCCAATAATTTAATGGAAACTATTTTTAGATTTGCGTCAACAATTATTAATTCTACGTTTTTTAATTGATAAAGAGTTTTATTTAAAATTAGAAAATCTTACAATTCATTAGACTAATTTTAATAAATTTATTTAAAGTTTTCATAAATGATAATACTTTTTGTTTAGTTTTATTAACCATATATTGCTATATAATTTTAATCGAATCGTAATTTAATCATTTTGTCAAAAGTAGTGTTAAATTAAATTAGATTATTTGGTGTTGATTTTTTTAAATGCAATAAATAATTTTAGCAAATTACAAATGCATACTCTTAAGCTTAATCTAAGTATTTACATTTTTAATCTTCAATTATTTTTAAAGTCTGACATTCTTAATTTAATACACAAATTTGAAGTAATTGAGAATGAAACAATAAAATTTTATTCTAATTATTTGAAAAATAAATAAGATCATTTATTTTATTTTAAGTTAAGTAAGGAGCCATTTTATTATTAATTGATATCATCAATTTTAAATAAGCTTTCTATGATTCTTTAATATAGATATTTGATATTGGGCCATCAAATATATCATTTACATTTATCATATTTAAAGGCTTCAAAAGAGTTTCTAAGGAATATGGTATTACTCTTAATTCTAATTATGTTCCAACAACATTAATATTAATCCCTAAAGACTGATTAAATGAATTTGAAAACTTTAAACTTTTTTATAGTAATTTAAAGTAATCATCTCTTTTTGCTTAAGTTGAAATTTAAAATTGCTTTTAATCCTATAGACCTATAACTTTATTATTAAAAATTAATAGTTCCAATTAGAAATCACTAACAATAAAAAGTGGAGTATTGAGTTTTTATTATATTATTCTCAATATAGAGTTAGATAGTGCTTATTCTTAATTAAAAGTGAATTAAATTAAATGAGTTGAATTAGAAATGTAGATGAATCTATCAGTTTGATAAAATAATTTTGGTTATTTTAAATTGTGTTATACAACACCTCTTAATTTCTATTGTGAAAATAACAATATTTCTTTATCTGATATAACTATTAATTAATTTTCAGAATATTGTATAGATACAATAGTTTAGTTAAATTTCTAAATAAAAACTAACTACCATCCATATATTGAATCAGCTAATACTGTGACTTAATTATTGCTATCTAAAATATAAATTTCATCAGATCCAAAAGCTATTTAAGTTATATTTTAATCTATAAATAATTTTGCTTCTAATTCAAAAATTTAAATTTATAATCTAAAGATTTCAATCCATTATTAACTTTACTTTTTTATAATAACTAAAAACTCTTATCCTAAAAAAACATTATTAACATCATCATTCTCAACATATAAATTGTCATCAATAAAGATATGTAGTCCTTTTGTTTCCGCTGTACTAAATGCAACAACAAATTGATCAGTGATTTAATCATAAACTGCTTAAAATAATTTTAGAGGAGATTTTATTTATGTAAAGATATAGGAATCAAAACAATTGTATTCAATATTTATTTTATTAAAGTAACAGATGTCAGCATAAATAGTCTGCTCTTCTAAGAAAAAGAATGCAAATCTTCCAAACTAATACTTTATCACAGATAATAAGTTATCTGTACTTAATTATTTATTGTCTAATTGTTTTTCAAGATATCCCAAATCTTTTCCATCTCCTCCAACAATCAAATCATTCCCAATCGCATAATCATTATAATAAAATATTTATGTTTAAGGTTATTGTAGATTGTTTTCTGATTATTAAATAGATTTCACAGCTTATAAACCATATTCTAAGACTGTGAATTTTAATTTTCCAATTTAAAAAGTATCTTTAGCATCTTTTGCGGAAATTATACTCAAATCAAGTAATTAGATAATGTAAATATCTTTTTTTTTAAAATAAATAAGTTGGTCTTCAAAATTTATAGGTTATATCTTTTCTGTAGCTTAATATGTTTGAGTATGATATTTAGTGTTAAAAGCTATTTTATTGTCAATAATCAAAAATTTTCTAGTTTAGCTAAGGGACGATATATTCGATTGATTAAATTCAACTATTTTACCTGTATAATCGATTCTTTTTAATTATTCACATTAAACATATAAATAATCCTAAAAGACTGCAAATGATTTGATTGATTAATTACATTCCAAACGTATATCTTCTACATCATTCTCTTCTTAAATATTTTATATTATGATATTATCGTGTTATGCCAAGTAAAGATATAATTAAGTTACTAAAAAAGCTTAAGCTTTATGCAGCTACTACCTTATAAGTTGAAAATCGAAATTAAAATAGAATATGTAATTTTCTGTAATAGCAATAAATCCATTTTAATGAGATTAAAAATAAATTGTATTCTACAACTCTAAGTAATTTAGTTTGATTCTAGTTCCATTCTGAAATTAATAGTTCTAACCACATGCTAATATATACTATTCTTGATCAAATGCAATAGAATTACATAAACCTATGTATTGATGTGTGTACCTATTTATAGTGAATAATTTTAATTCCTATCAATTTAGAATAATGTTTACCAGTTTATTGTAGTATAAGGTATAAACAGTATAAGTTGATTAATTGTTAAGAGCGAGTATAGCCACATGAATAGTTTGATTGAAAGTTTAAGATAAAGAAGCAATTGAAATTATTTGATCTTCAGCATCAATCTATCCTGCATATTATTCTTTATATATTGTATTGAGAAGCTAATTGCCTGAAGTTTAGGCTAGGGATTGATCAAATATCTTATTATAATAATACGATTACCTTGAGTTCATCTTTATTAATGAAAAAAGAGCTAACCAATTATAATATCAACAAAACTAAAAACATAAAATAATGAAGTTATTTTAGCGCATAAGGTTTTTAAAATATTTAAAAAAATAAATTTTAAATTTTAGTTCGTGAATGCAAACCTAAGATCTAGGATAGTTGATAAATGCATTATAATTAACTTATGGCACATCACAAGAAAGTGTGAACAGCGGAGAAGCATTATTAAAGTAGGCTTCTATGCAACCATTGTAATAAAAATCCTCTTAATAATTAGATATGCAATTTCATTACTTAAGATTGTAGATGATCAGACCTAATAAGACATAGTAAGATAGAGTGCAGTAGTGAATTTGAAAACATTTTTAGAGAAACATTGGGTAGAAAAGAAAGAGCTTGGACACTTTATTGTAAATCCAGAAGAAAAGGTTCTAATTAGAGCTACAATAATAGATGCTTTAGCAAGGTTAGTTATAAATTATAAATGTTCTTAGATGCATACAAGTTAAGAAGTTAAGATCATAATATGAAGACTTGATATACAAATTAGTCGCCATCGACTTTCCTAAGGATTGGCCATAATTAGTTCAACAATTGGTTATCAAATTATAGAGTTATACATCATATGAAGATTTATGGAGTGCTTTATTGACTTTACGTAGAGCATGTGAAGTTCATTAATTTTTGTTGGATGCTGATCGTAAACCATTAGAGCCTTTGGTGGCATCAACTTTTCCAATTTTGGAAACTTTAATATAAAAATTCCTTGAGAATTATAATGAACAAAGTGGATAATTGGTCAAAGTAATTTTGAAAATATTCCATCATGCCACTCATTTAGTGATGCCAATATATATGAGAGATTTTAATATTGTTGCTAAATGGATGTTATTCTTTAAAACAATCATATCTGCACCAACTCCTCCAGAATTGGCCTCTTTTACTTAAGATTCTGAAGAGGAAACTAGAAGAGAGAAAACTTATATATGGACTAATAAAAAATGGGCTAGTAGAATTGTATTGAGATATATTCAAAAATTTGCAAATAAAAAGATGGTTGATGCTGATATGGCAGATTTTGCAGAACATATAAAAAGCACTTATGCAATTGGATTTATGGAATTATTTTATACTATTTTAACTGACAATTAATAATTCTAAGGACCTAGAACATGTTTGTTTGCACTTAAATATTTATACTACTCTCTAAAGTTAGATAACACAAAAGAATTATTAAAAGCACATTATGATAAATTGATATATCATGTTGCTATTCCTAAAATGTAATTAACTCCTAGAGATGATGAATTATGGAAAAATGATCCTGAAGAATACATTAAAAGATTAGATGACTTTTCTCTATCAACATACAATATGAAAAATCCTGCAAATGATCTACTATAGGAAATTTGCCAACAAACAGATGCTAATGGTAATTTGATGCTCATACAATTTCTTAATTATTGTCAGAATGCTTTCAATTCTAATGTTGATCCTCTTAATAATCAACCTTTAAATTTACTCAAAAAAGAAGCCTTACTTTGGGCAATCGAATGTTTAGTTCATTAAATTTAAAAAATAGACGCCATAAAAGATGGATTAGAATAAATATTAGAGAAACACATATTGCCTGAGTTCTAGAATCCCGTAGGATTCTTAAGAGCTCGTGCTTGTCATGTTTTTAATGAATATGGAACTATTGAATTCAAAAACAAATCAAATATTCAATTAGCAGTGCAAGGAATATCAAAATGTATTTTGGATAAGGAATTACCAGTAAGAGTTGCAGCAGCCATATCATTCAGTTCAATTTTATAACATAAAGAAGCTTAAGATTTGATTAGACCTTAATTGAGTTAAGTGTTGGAAATTTATATAAAACTAATGGATTTGATAGACAATGAGAGAATCGTTAGATCATTAGAAGAAATAGTAAAAAACTTTACAAATGAAATCACTCCATATGCTCATTAATTAGCTGCACATATCGCTACAATATTTTAGAAATATTGTAATAAATAAAATTAAGGAGATGGCGATTCAGATGATGATGGTGAAGCTGAATTAGCTGCTTCTGGTTGTTTAGAAGCAATAAAAAGAATTTTGAATGCTCCTCTTTAATAAGAATCATATGTATAATTAGAACCAGTTATATTTCCAATCATTAATTTTGCTCTGACTGAAGCAGGATGTGATTTCATAAACGAAGCATTAGAAATATTAAACTTAATGCTTTATAAGAAAAAATAATTAACTCCAGGATTATGGTTTTATTATCCAGTCTTATGTTATATAATTATTGGATTACCACAAGAAACTAATATATATGCTGTATAAGGATTATCAGAAGAGCAATATCTTTTATTGGAAGGATGCAAGAAAGATTGGGGAAGTGAATTCGTTACTTAAATGTTAGGATCATTCAGAAATTACATTTAAAAAGGAGGAAGTACCTTCTTAACTTAAAACGATTTCTTTGGAAACTCATTTATTTCATTGATATTTAGATTCATTTAGAAGATTTACACAATTGCTGAAAATGGATCTGACGAAACAGACTAAAACTAAGTAACAACAATATTGATTGCATTGATCGAAAACTTCCCAGGTTAAATAGATAATTTAATACCCTAAATTATTGACTTTACATTATTAAATCTATAGGTATTTATTATAATAGATTATTTTGTTAGAAAGAAAAGAAAACCAACAAATTTAAGATGGTAAATATTGGAGTTCTTAATATGTGTATATGGTATAATCCACAACTTGCTTAAAACTACTTAAATAGTAAGGGAATCACTGACTAAATATTATAGACCTTGTTGTCAATGGAAAAACATTATAAATATGAATGGGATATAAGTAGATTAATTTTTGCTCTGTGTCAATTATATTCACTTCCACAAATTCCTAACTATTTGTTAGCAACTTCTTCAGAAATAGGAAAACTATTTGTTAGATTATCGACAAAGATCTTAGAATTGAGAGAAGAAGAAGAATCATGCGAATAAGAAGATCAGGCAGAAGAAGAAGATGATCAAAAGAAATTAACAGAAAAGATCTAAGATTTGGAACAAGATGAAGAGGATGATGATGATGAAGATTATGATGAAGATGAAGATGACTATGCTGAATTATATGATAGTCCCTTAGAAGATTATGATGCTATTTTATTAATGGAGAAACTAATATTGACTCTGCAACAAAGCAATCCTCAATTGTACAGTGGTCTATTCTCTTAACTAACATAACAAGAATAGGAATAAATGACAAAGAATATCAAAGAAGCCAAGGAATAATATGATGAATGGTTGAAATAAAAGTAATAATAATAGATGAATAAATGATTGCTTGTTTATAACATATATTATTCATATATCAGGCTGATGATTATCTTGATGAACAATCATTTCCTATATATCCAATCCAACATTTGCATGTATTATTACTTATGCAGACTCCTCTATTGCTGCAATTATTTGGACATTATCTAAATTATGCGCAGAACTTCGTTATGTCTGGACATGTTATTGTACCAATTTATTATCCCAATTTCACTGATACCACTTATCCACTTGTTGAACAACTCACTGCAATTCCATCAACATTCACTATTACTTTTCCATTCACACATTAAGAACTATAACAACTACTTCTAGCTGTTGCAAATGCATTCTATGCTAATGTAGTTATAAAACACTATGAATTTATTCCTGTTTATCCACCTGACAATTTTGTTAACTTATCATTGTAATCTGATTTATATCTACAATCACTTTACTCTCTCCAATAATTACATCCTTAACTCAATTAATCTCCTGTATAACATCCACTTATACTATTAAAATTATTAGAACAACCAGATTGATCTTTAACCTTACAAAATTCTTCGTATACAACTGAACATGCACCTGTTGTCAATGTACAACCATCATCCATACCCCATCCGAATATTTATGCATAATTATAATTTGGAAGGTACCAACCTGTTCCTTCTAGCAATGCCAAAGTGAATTCAGAGATTACTTAATCTGGAAATGGATCACCTGTCATTATCTCATTTCCAAATGTTACTCTCTCCCAATGGAATCCTGCTATATCTTATCCACCATTTTCTTCTAATAATCCACCTACTGCAGCATTGCAAGAAAAATATCTTTTAACTCTATCTAAAACTGTTGGTAATATTATATATTATCTATTTTTGAAAGTTCTTATAACATTATCTATTCCCAAAACCTTATTGTCAATAGGGTTTACATAGTATGGATATAATACACTATTAAATCCAATAAGGTGAATAAATTCATGTATTGCTTATTATAACCAATATTCCCATTCTTCATTATTATTTTTATCAACGTTTACTTAATTGAATATTGCCAAATTTATTTATAATGTACCTAAAATTGGTCTATTTGTAACACTATCTAATTCACAAGAAACTCCTCTCAACCACCAAGATCCTGTTGGATCATTAGAAGCAGCCATTAGAATTCCCAAATCAAAAACTTAACCAGATTTTAATAAGTTTTAAATACTATATCCACCACATTTTTAACTTATAAATGTGTTTGATGTTCTCGGATATACTTTTAAAGTAGTTTGTAAAAATGCTAACGCTGGAGTTATTAAATTGTCTTTTATGAAGTTCAATTAATTTTTCTTGACATATGGCTCCAAATTTGAATAGTCAACTTATGTTCTTATTTATGACCAAATTCCATTAAGATGTTTCTTCAACATCTATCTTTCGTGATGTAAAGTTGATTCTACTGGTATTTCATCATTTCTTGACACAACCTATTCTCTTTAGTAAGCTGACACGCCCTCTGTTAATATTTTGTCATTATCATTTGAAGAGTAATAATAATAACCAGTTGTCAAACCAGATAGGATTATTAAACCTACACCAATTTTAATCAAGGTTGATAAAAATATCATCTTGTAATTATATTTAATAAATAGTGAATATAGATATTTACAGTTTTTATAAAATCATCCATCAATTTCTATAATTCGCAGTAAAACTATATATTAATTAATACTCAAGATGCATTTTTATAAACAATTCCACCCAATAATTTGCTCAATTTTTAATAAACTTAAATTCAATTCATTTAGTATTTTCTATATTTTCATCAACTTAAAGCAAAATAAAGCTTATTTTTAGATTATTTTATTAAGTTTAGCTATATTTTTGTTGTAACCTACAATACTTATTTATCATAATCTACTTATTGATAATATAATTGTTTGTTTTATGACTTATATATATATATTACTTTATCCAATTAATAATCTTATATTTTTAATTATAATAACGTTATGAACCCCAAGTATTCTCTTCTCAAAAACTACAGTCAAATTCCAACTTTTGTTAAAACATTTAACAACTTTACATCAGTTAGAATTAGGTCTCTAAAAAATTTATCAATTTAGCCAGATGCTAAAAAATCTATATTGACGAAATTTTCGAAACCAAACACAAAATTTAACTCCCCGATAAAAAATAAAGAAAACCTCAATTTAAAATAGAATGATTTGATTATAAATGGAATTGATTCAGATTCTCTACATTTCTCATATTCGCCATCATCTTGCAAAAAAAATCAACTTTAAAAGCAAGTCTTTAATAGGAAACTTAAATAGACATCTAAACTCGATAAAAGAACATAATAATTATGCAATATTTATCTGGAAAGGCCAAAGAGTAAAATGAATAATCTTTTACTAAACAAAGTGAACTAACCAATTGTAAGAATAAGATGAATTTAATAATTATAAATATTTCGTATTGTAATTCAATTAATTTAGTAAACGGAATCTAAAATATTTATCTTATATCTAATACTTATTAAAATAGATATATTTTTATTGTTATCAATTTAAAAAATTATAGATATTCTAATTTTTTTATAATTTATATTTTACTTATAATAAGCAATTGAATTGCTTTGGATAAGTAAAACAAATAAATTGTTTCCTAAATAAATAAATTCATAACTAAAAGATTTTGAGAATACTAAACTTAATTAAGGTTAATTGAGCATACGAATGCTAAATTATTTTATTTTAATTCTACTTAAATTAGTTTATTTGATTATGTTTTTTTGTAATCTTTTAAAATGTATTAATTTAAAACTAGTCTAGACTAATTAAAATTCACTATTTGTCTGAAAAGTTTAAATAAATCAATTTGAGTTAATAATTTATAATTTAAATTCATTAATGGATGTATTCTTTAATTTTAAGTACCCTATTTTATTTAATAACATCCCTTTTCAAGTTTTTATCTTAAAAAGTAATTTATGTTGATCAGTATGATAATAATTTTCAAAACATTTTTTAGTCTTGAATCTATAAAGGAATACATTAATTGATTCATCGAGGTTTCCTAAAGATTATCTGAGAGCCAAGTAAGTTTCTTTAGAATTTTAGGGATAATTTTGTAACTTATCCACATAAAAACTTAATTAAAAAATAAAGAATTCATTATAAATATTATAGTTAATACTATATTATTTGTTTATTCATTTTTAAGTGTATAAAAATTATTTTATTTTACAAATTCGATTAAGTTCAAATAAATTTTATGAATGCTTAAGACATTAATAGAATTTAAAAATAAATTGATTTGAATTAATATCAGATAGAATTTAGAATATTTTTTTGGATTTATATATAAATAATGAGTTGGTTAAAAATTTAAAATGATAACAAATTATGCTAAAATCCAAAAAATTATTCTTAATAAAAAATATATATTTTTATGTATTTAATTTCTATATAATAGAATAAGGTGAAATAATCATGATAAAAATTGATAAAAGTCAAAATGGTATTAGAGGCTATATTTTTTCTTGGTAATTATAATTTATTTTGTCTTTTTCTTAATTGAACAGTAATTTGAATTTAATGATTAAAATAAAAATGTTCATCAATTATACCATTGACGAAATTAACATTAATGATATTCTCAAGAGAGAGGACGTAAAGAATAACAGGATAGAAGATAAATATATTGTAAATTCATATATCATAAAAAATACTCGGGTACTCTTCTTGTAGTTTGTGGTTCATTTTCTCTTGGAGCAGGTTCATATTATGAACTATCATTATATATTGATGGGTAATTACAAGCTCATCTTAAGTTGATCATCAACTTCTAGAATACATGCTTGATTGCCACATCTATAGCAATAATTAGGAGCGGAGAAAATAGTTACTGTTTTTCTTTAATGAACATGTTAAAATCCTTCCATAACTAATTAATGAGCTCTAACAACCATTTTCAATTTATTTTGATGTAGAAATTTATCTGTTATATCTTAACCCCATGTCCATCCTGCTCCTCTTGGCGAAACTCCCCAACCACTTTTAGTTTCTTCAGGATCACTCCATAATAAATCACAAATAGCTCCTTCATGAGGAATATCCTAAATTCTATTTAATTATTTAATTTGATCAACAGTTTCAACTGATGGTGATAAACCACCATGAGTGCAAAACAACTAAGTATTTTTATTCTATAATATACGCTGTTTTCAACAATTGCTACTAAAGGGAGATATCCAAAAACATCAGTAAAATGTTTCCAAACTATTTCATTCCCATACTTTCTTTAACATTCATCATAAAATCCATATATTTTGTTGATTTCCCTATTTTCATGATTACCTATAAAAAAGTAAAAATTAATACCTCTTAAAACAGTCAATCTATCTCTATAACGAACTTTAAGACAAAGAATGAGACTAAAAGTTTCTACACTTTGAGAACCTCGATCTACATAATCACCTAAAAAGAGATAATTTGTGTCCTAATATTATAATATACTTAGATTACTGGCAGTCTACCTCCAATGCAAAATAACTCAATTAAATCATGAAATTAACCATGCACATCTCCACATATAGTTAATGGTGCTCTAACTGAAACAATGTTTGGTTCTTCAATTAAAATTTCTTTTGCCTTATCAATAATGCAAATATAAACACTTTTTAACACAATAGCTTTACATCATTTTCACTTAATAATTTCCCACTATATAGATCCTCTATATATTTATCAAAGTTTCCTAACTCTGAATTGCTCAATTTTGATAGATTCATAATATTTTTATTTTATATTAATTGAGCAATATTTCTAACATCTTTACAAACTATTCTTTTATTTAAATCATTACATCAAAAAGTATAAATAATCAAGCACTTTAATGACACTGACATTCTTTAGTAATATATTAGAGTTTAATAATATGATATAAAAATGTTAAAAGCAATTATAATTAATTAAATTTCAATTAGTATAATTATTGAAATTTTAAATAAAATATGATATCCATGCTTATAAATATTAGATTGTATTTTATCTTAATTATTATTAACTTGTATTTAAGAATCCTCTAGAGGTGCATGTGAAAATTTAATTAAAACATGATATAATAATGGAGAGGCAAATTAGATTTGAAATTTCAAGATTCTTATTTCTAAACTTAAATACCTTACTTAATTTAATTTATTTAAAAAATAAAGAAGATACACATAGTAAATAAGAGTTAAGTAGAAGATGCTCAAAACTATAATTTCAAATAGAAATCCACTTGAAGAATAATAAATATGAAATAACGTCAAACTCAAAACCAGATCGGTTAGATGGAATAAATTATATGAGAACTATTAAATGTATATATTATGTTTAAAATTAGATTGCATAACATATTCAACATTGTTATATACAAAGTAATTTCAGTAATTAGACTTTTAAAAATAAATCTATATGTTACTTTTAAATTTGGATCAATTTTATTCTGCATATCAATAAAATGTTTATTTATATACAATATTCTTATTGTTTATTAATCTTTATTTAAATTAAAAAATAATATTTTTACTAGTATATTAATTATCAAAAATTGAATAAATCATAAATTAACATCAAAACATAGATCTAACATATATTTAATTGATTTCGGTGTTAAATTTTATTTTATATTTCTTCATAAATACTTACTAAAAAATAGTATCTAAAATTTAGAAGAGAAACAATTTAATTTGATAATCTGATGCTATTAATTAATTAAAGAGATCTATAATTTGAAAAGGCTTTGGTTTTATAAATAAAGTTATTTCTAGAAATCTTATTATTATATATTATTTATTTATAGTTGGTTAAACAAATATGTTACAATAATATAGAGGAAGTAGTCAACCTCCACGATCAAACTAAATCTAAAATTATGTATCTAATGTCATATAATTAAAGTCTCGTTAGAACAATTAGTAGATGGCTCCTTTTAATATGTTTTAAGAATTTGATTCTATGTCAAATAAAATGATGCAGCACATGGATCGTTAATTGGCTAATTTAGGATTTGGATCTGTTTTTAGAGGTTTTAACGACTTAGAAAATGAAATGATGGAATTCTCGAATCTTCATCGACATATGGCAGGTTTGAATTAAAGAGATGTTAACTAACATTCAAAAGATGGAGTATTTTAGGTGTACTCATCTAGTTATGTGTAATCCTCTAAAATGGGACCAGACGGAAAAGTTATTTAAGAAAAATATTTTGATAATAATGCTGTTGCTAGAGGAGTTAATGGACACACTGTATACAATAATAATTTAAAATAGATAAGTGAAAGATAATAGGGATATAAAAATAGTGATGGAATCGATAGATTTGGACATGAGAGAATGATGAATGATAAAGGTAGAAAACATGTAAGAGAGAGGGATAGAACAGGTTAAATAACAACCACAAATCATTATATGAATATGGATGAAAATTAAGTTGAACAGTTTGAAAATGAATGGTTAGGAATGGGAAGGAATTTAGGAATTAATGGATAATCAGGGGGACTAAGAGCTTTATAAGGATAACCAAATATGAGAGACATTAATAATCAACCATTCCCAAGAGAACAAATTACTTATGATACTCCAAACTACCCTCGTAAAAGTAATCAATCTTAATAGAATAATATTAGGTGATATATCTCCTATAATGTTGGGTAATAATAGTAATAGTTATAATAACAATCCAACACGATTAGCTTTGCCATAATAGCAATAACAAATAACTAGATCCCCCATTTAATAGCCAGGAATACAAACTAGGGTTCCACCTTAATAATAACCTGTTCGTGCTTTACCTCCAAGAAAATAAGAATTTACTGGAGTGTATCAAAATAAAGGTGCAAGAAATCAACATCCTTAAGCTGGATGATAATTTTATTTCATTTAGAAAGATAATTCCAATCTTATTATATATTTTATTTTAACATTCTATCAAACGAGTCATTTCAAAATTTGAGATTTTATTTCAATTTGAAGAATAATTTAAAAAAGTTTGGAAATCTTAAATTTTCTAGAAAAGCTTCTAATTTAATAATTAATCAAATAATTATTTTTAAAATAATAATTAATTATATTTATATAAATAATTGTAAATCAACTATCCAAACTTAATGAATTAATATTTAAGAATTCTATTTAAACTTCAACTAACTTCAAATTTGATAAATAAATTCAATTAAGTAAATTATTTACATCTGAGGACAATTTAATTTTTCTTAATAAAATTTACTTTTTTTAGTTTAGATTTTCAATAAGCATGAATGATTATTCTGGTAGATCTTTAAAGTTCCTTTTGATAAAAATTGCCAAATAAATTTCCCTTTCCTAATTTTGAGTCACTTTTTTTTCATAAAAATTGTAGTAACTAAATACTGAAAACTAGAAAATAGGAGAAGTATTGAAAAAGGGAAAAGAACTTTATGGAGATTATGAATTAAAAGAAGTAGAAAGAATTTTATCAGTATTAACTAAAGAACTCTTATTATCTAAAAACAACTTGAAGGGAAATAATTCTATCAACTCAGAGAGCGCTTTAGAATTTTTACCAAATATTACAAATTAATAAGATAATATTACATTTACAATTTCTATTTTTGACAACCTAATTAAAATAATTTAAAGGAGATATATTGCTTAAAAGTATTATTTTTTCTATTATGACATTATGAAGTTGAAATAATATCGTTTATAAGAACGATTGATAAGTTAAAAATATTAAATTTTTGTATTTTATATATTTATTTTATTAAAATATGATAAATTTTCCTTAATAAATAAATAATAATAACAGCAATTTAATTTGATGAATTATTCTGAAATGCACAGAAAGAGTGTGTCTCCTATTTTACACACTACTATTGAAGATAGGAAAATACTTGAAAACAATAAAGAAAACTATATTTAATACCTTGAGAAATAATTAGAAAAAGTATAAGTGTTTTTAATTTATAGGCTGCAACAATGGTTTATAAAAAATATGAATAAAGAATGAGAGGAGTAGAATAATTAATTGCAGATCATGATGAAAAATTATAAAACTTTGTAAAGTTAATAAAATTGTTGTAAAATTTTGCAGAAACACAAGAATAAGAAAATACTAAAATTACTAGACATGTAAATACAAAATTTGAAGAATTATATCATAATTAATTAAAAGATATTAATCAAAAATAACATGAAACTTAATATAGATTAGAAATATTGGAAAAAACTTAATCAAATAATTAATAACTTATTTTTGATGAATTTTAGAAATCAACGAATCTCAGAATTGATCATTTGATGAATGAAATTCAATAGAATGAGTTAAAAGTTAATTATTAATCATTAGAATAACGAATAGCAAATCTTGAGACACAAATAGATAAGCGTGTCAATATTGAAGATACAGAAAAATTGAATCATGATAAATTGATATAGTAAGAATAGTTAAAAGATTTGAAAGTAGTAATAGAGAATTTACAAAAAGAGCAAGATGTATTAAAGAATAATATTCAAAACATTAATATTGACATAAATCAATAAAAGATTTTATTTTAAGGTCAACCCTAAAGAGAATCAAGAAAATCAGTAGTTTAATAATCAGATGGAGAGTCTATGATGAAACCTAAGTTATCATTGAAAGACAATATTAGAATAGAAAAGAAAATTAAGAACAAAAAATCCTTTAGCCGTCCAGAATCTAATTAGAAGCTTATGGATAAATAAAATTAGAGGTTGAATTAAGCTAAAACTAGTAAGCGTGGATTACTTTCTAAGAATTGATAAAACTTATTTTGTTAACTAAATCTAAGTATATTGGATTTCATTTATTTTTAATCTAACTTAAAAGAGTTAGTAAACTATGTTAAAATAGAAAACTTATATATTATCTATTTTAATATGTTAATTTGTTATGTAAAAAAATACAATTTAAGAAAATATATATTTGTCACTAAATTTATACTTATGGAAACTTCCATCTAAAATATTGAAAATGGAGATAATTAAATTAAATGCAAATTCTTAATAAATAATGATTAAAACTAATAATAGAATGAAATGAAATATTTTCATTTTATCAGAATAGATTGCGTTCTCAATTTCTTGATCAATTAATTATTTTTATATGAAATTAATAGAGATTTTATATTTCCATATCTTATCTGCTCATATAATAATTTTCAGAATATAAGTGCCATTATATCAACATTTTTTTTCAATTATTTTTAAAATTGATATTGTCAAATTGTATGGCATCAATTGATTAGCTTTCCAAGGCAGAGGATCCATAATAAATGCTATAAGATGATTCTTCAACTCCATCACATGGATCAGATTCTTCAGATTCTTCTTATGATTTTGCTTAAGACTTAAACTAAAAGCCTTCATTTAAGAGGTCACCAGAAGAGGAGAAGGAGCTTCTTTATAGATATAGAGGTATATAAAAAAAAAATAAATCTATAGGCAAGCATGGGCTTAAGTACGCAAAAATATCAAATGAATAAAGATAGAAGCTAATAAAATAGGTGACATCTACAGGGTGTACTATAAAAAGTGCAGCCAAAGAATTAAATATTAATTTTTCAACTGCTAAGGCAATTATGTAGATTTATAGAAAAGAAGGTCGAACACAAAAGAAAATCAAAAGGGAGAACAAGAAAACACTCACAACAAAGTAAGAAGCTTTGAATTTAAGTATTTAGAAATTTTTAAATTTTTAGCCACTTCTGATAAACCAAATTATGGTGAATAAAGACAGACAAAAGTTGACGTAGCCTAAGATAATTTAGAAACAAATCTTTATTAACAAGCAGAAGAGACTAATAGGAATTAGGCTCTATTAATTTAATAATTGAATGCATAAGTAAATAAACTTAAATTAAAAATATTAGAATATATTATTATAAGGCCGAGTACAGTAATTGCAATAGGAAAAATAATAAATAAGTTAAAATTACTCCTATTTAACTTATTAATATAACCAATTATAATAGATGGTATAAAGTTCTTAAAATATTATCTTTAGATTTAATAAGTGATGCCTTCGTATTATCGACCTTATCCTTGATCGTGATCTTATATTATTGTATTAAAAATTGTATTAAATCAAGCTTATTTAAACAAAAGGACGAATTAACTTCTAATTTTTCATATCATGAATTAATAAACTCTATATGAATTAGTGTTTGGTTTTAAATATCCCAAAGTCATCTTAATTTTGGGTTTTTTTTTTTAATTAAATTTAGTTTAATTTTAGAATCTCTGATTTTTGAAGAAATCCATTAAATAATCAAATCTGAATAGTAAAATTTAAATTATTATTTGAGATGAAATAGTTGATATTAAACTTTTATGAATTATTTTACACATTTGCATTTTTTAAATCTTTAAGAAATATATAAAAGTTAATTTATTCTTAGATTATTTTCTAAGAAATCTATAAGTATTAAAGGGTAATGGATGAAATTAGAAAATAAAATGAATATTTAACTATGTTAATTAGATTTATAATATAAATGAATTAATTTTTCAATGAATTAGGCAATCCAAACAATGATCAAATGCATATCTGTTTTATTAATGTATTTTGTATTTAAGGAATTTAAGTGGATTGTTTAACACTTTATGTTATTCTGGCATATATGAATCATAAAATTTTAATCTATGATATTCTAATTATTCATAAAGGTTGCCAATTGGATTTGCATTAAGGGGAGCTTTGTTTCCTGTAGAATTTAGATGAGGGAGATTGTAACTGAGACCTCCAGAAGATAAGGAAGTATTAGGAACTTAAAATTTATTTGACGTTGAATGTTTTTAATCTTAATTTTTCTGTTAATTTTAAGAGTTTATGTTTGTTCCTAGTGCTTCTGAAACACACAATCCTTTATTTTAAGAACCATCATCTTGATTCTTAAAAGAATGTATAGAGATTTCATAAGGATCAGATCTATCAGATCCCAACTCTAATTACAAATCTTATATTTTTTGTTTGAATTAGAATATGTGATGTGTTAAATCAACATTAGTAGTTGAATCACTATTCTTTTTAGAAAAATGCATAATAGATTTGCTAGGTTCATCCACTAAAGTAATATCAGCAGCTTAAATATTGCTAATATCAATTCCTAATTTATGCAATTATGATTAATTTAAGTCTACAGCAGAATCTTCTGAAATAGATTGTTAATCTAAATCAGCAAGGGTTAGTGCCCTTGCATTTTGAGACGACTTTCTTATGTTATTTGGATCCATATGATAAAAATTAGCTGTTGAAATTAATTAAATAGATTATAAAGCATTGGCTTATAAAGTATTGACAGTTAATTCAATAAATAGTTTCTAATAATTAATAATTAACAAAATGGAAATCGATTAATCTTGCACTTAACATCTTAAATAAAAGATTAGCTGGGTTTGTTTAGAAAAATAATGTTCTCAAAGAGTTATGTGTTCAACATGTGCTGTTAAGATTCATGAGAAATCACATAAAGTAAATTTGAATTGACATTTAAAAAGTTAGAAGAACTTTCAAATTTATTAGAAAATGGCGTCTTATCTTTGTATTAAAGCAACAACAAAAATATAAGTCCTGGGTTGAAATATTTAATAAATGGAGAACCAGAGTTAATTCAAGAAGAAAATAGAAATGGAAATGAGAATAATTATTTTCAAAGTGTTATAGAGAGAAATTTAAAGGGAGTTTAAAAAAAAATGGATGCTTTTAAAAAAGAGTTTTAAGATAAATAAAAGGAAATTAAATTGGTAAATTAAGACGAGAGAAATAAAACTTTTTCTGATTTAGAATAACTAAATTAAAAAATAAAGGTTTCAGAAGATGTTGGAAACGATATTGAAGAAGCCTTTAAGAAAATATAAAGTTATGTTAATCATAAAGAGTATGAATTCAAGAACAATAAAGAAGGAGAGATCGTAAATAAGAAGTATATATCTAATATAAAATTTTTAGAATTTAACTTTTAAATTTAATGAAGGATAACTTCATAAAAATGATAAAAGCTTATTTTAGTAATGCTTTTACGATAGAATTTTGTAAGTTATTCGATATGTAGATGGAAACACTGAATTCGAAGGAAGTTCAAGATGTAAATGGATTTTTAGATTATGTTGATAGTAAATGGAAATAGGATTATAAAAACCTTTAAACATCAATTGAAAAATTTGTTTAGAAATTACATGAGGGACTTAAATATATAATTTAATTACCATTGCAAGAAGAAAAAGTAAAATACAAATTAAATATAATTTAGCCTTTAAAATAATAAATAGTTGTACCTTAATTTACTTCTCCAGCCAGAACTCCTATGTAGTTTTAGCAATAAGCTTAATTTGTACCTTTAACACCTTTTAACTAAATGCCAGCTTAATATTAATTCAATTAATAAATAGCATAAACAGGTTAGAGAGTGTTCTAAAATTAAAACTAATTTCATTCTCCTCCAGTTCCAATGGTAGATGTAGAAAATGACTACTTTGCATAATCTTAAATAATTTATGAGGAGCCTCAAGTGCGTAATAACACAAGACCTGATTTTGTTAGTTAGAGTTTATAATAATATTAATGATATAAAATTCTTAGGAAACAGAGACTCCAGTTAAAAAGAAGATAAGCATCAAAGATTTCATTAAAATATAAGAAATGGGTGATGGGGCTTACAGTAAAGTCTTTAGTTGCCAAAAAAAAGATGATATTCAAAAAGGCACAAGCAATTAATGTCCAATCTATGCAATTAAAATTATAGATAAGAATTTTATGAAGTTGGTATAATATTTGTAATTAAGATAGAATAAAAAACAACATCATGCATACATTGAAAAAGAGATGCTCCAATATTTAACATATGACGGAATAATCAAATTGCACTAAACATTTCAAGATAGCAATAACTTATATTTTTTGGTTGAATTAGCTTCAGATTGTTTTGGTGAATTTTTAAAGCTATATGGCAGTATCTAAATGCATCATATTTTAGATAAGAAGTTGACACATCAAATAATTTAATTTTATACAGCCGAAATTGTATCCATTCTAGAATATATCCATTCGAAGGGAATCGTACATAGAGACATAAAGGTATGATAAAATAATAATTTAAGCCTGAAAACTTACTAATAACTTAGGAGAAACATTTAAAATTAATAGATTTTGGAACTGCAGTAATTTATGATTAAGAAAAAGTTCCGCCTAAAATAGTATAAGCAATTTAGAATTACAGAAATGATTTTGTTGATACAGAAAGGAAAAGACAATATAGCTTTGTTGGAACAAATGCTTATTTAACACCTGAAATGATTTGTGATAAGCCTGTTGGTCCTGGAACAGATTTATGGGCTTTGGCTATAATAATGTATAAGATGTATACTGGTACCATTCCTTTTAAAACAGACGATTAAGATGATTTATACAAAAAAATTGTGGAGGATCAAATAAATTTTCCATAAGTATCTCATATATTGATTTATTGTGAAGAGCATTCCTTTATAAGCTTAAGACTTAATGAAATTATTTTTAGAGAAAGATTTAAATAATAGATTAGTTGATTATTCTAAAATAAAAAGTCATCCATATTTCTCTGAAATTGATTTCAAAAATTTATGGAATATGATTCCACCTTAACCAGTATAAGTTTTCAGAGACTAAAGAAAATCAAAGACATTTGTTTAAGAACCTATTTCAAAAATTATATTTTAAGAAATGGTTGAAAAAGATTCTGGATGTAAAAATTACATAATAAAGTTATAGTTCTTATTTCTTACTTTTCTCCAAGGCTATTAGTATTATAAATAATTAGTGATATTCCTTCAATTCATTATACAAATCCAAAGTTAAATGACAAAAAAACTGTGATTCATATTACTTAATTTTTGAGATACTAATTGCTTAAGGAAAATAAATTTGTCATAATAGATGAAAAATAAAAATATATTTTTAAAGTAAATATTTTAAAATTTTAAATTTAGTCTTAAAATGCTAAAAAATGGATCGAATTGATAAGTGAAACTTTAAATCATGTTTAAAAATGATCTATTGAATAAATATTTGATATAGATAATATTATGATTTGACTACATTAATAATTTTTTTTTTCAAAAATGGGTAATTGTAATATTTTGGAAAAAAACTAAGAATACTTAGAATCAAGTAAAGATCAAAATTAATTTTAAGCTTAATCTATCCGAAATTACTAAATTCTTGAAGTCTTAGGAAAAGGTGGCTCTGGGAAAGTCCTAAAAGTTAAAAGAAAAATAAAATAATTAATTATATGCGATAAAAAAAATGTCTAAGGCCAAGTATTAAATAAAATAATTAGGATTAT
The DNA here is from genome assembly GCA_000733375.1 of Paramecium sexaurelia. NCBI lineage: Eukaryota > Ciliophora > Oligohymenophorea > Peniculida > Parameciidae > Paramecium > Paramecium sexaurelia. Next base: position 315,947 of record JPFM01000026.1, read on the forward strand.
TTCTTCAAATTGTATTTTTGCAACATTGAATGAAAAAAACCTATTAATCAAGCTTAGACATCCTTTTATTATAAACATGCATTCGGCGTTTTAAGATCGCGAAAGTTTATATTTAGTATTAGATTTGTTGACAGGAGGAGATCTAAGGTTTCATATAGCTAAAAACAAAAGATTCTCAGAAATAGAAGTGAGTATGAAATTTTGTGCATAATTTTAGAATTTTTTGCTGCTTGTATAATTATAAGTTTAGACTATATACATTAATAAGGAATCATTCATAGAGATCTAAAACCAGAGAATTTAGTATTTGATAGTAAAGGATATTTGAGATTAACAGATCTTGGCATCGCAAGAATTTGGAGACCTGAAAATTTTTCAGATTCAAGTGGTACACCAGGGTATATGGCACCAGAAGTGATTTGTAGATAAAATCATGGAATAGCTGTAGATTATTATGCTCTTGGAATAATAGTATATGAATGCATGCTTGGTAAAAGACCTTATGTAGGATAAACAAGAAAAGAAATACGTGATTAGATACTATCTTATTAAGTATAAATTAGAAGAAGCGATTTACCTGTTGCTTGGACTTTGGAGGCAGCAGATTTTGTAAATTAAGTAAATGTTTAAAATAATTGAAGTTAATTTAAAGAAAACCCGATAATAGATTAGGCACAAATAATCCCTCTGATGTTAAAAATCATCCATGGTTTAAAGACTTTGATTGGGATTCATTAAAAACTAAATCATAAAATCCACCTTACAAACCAAAACCAATTGTAAAACCAGGTTTATCACTTGATTCTATTGAAATTCCAGACGATAATAATTTTGCAATTCTTAGAAATAATACTCTCTATAGTAACAATAATTTTTATTTTAGAATAATTTAATGAATATTGCTATGATCCTGAAGCTGAAATGAAAGATTATTGATTATAAATCTCTTATTATTTTGTAAAAACCAATTTTTTTATTAACATAGATGATTCTTGATTAAATTGAATTGTATTTGATTATAACTTATAAATTATTATTAAAATAAACATATTCTAATATAATCTTTATCAAATTTTAATTATAAATGTCTTAATTTGTTATGGCGCAATTTCATCGTTGGGAATATAAATGGAATCTTTCATTTAATTTTTAGTCCAGGCTAATATTATAACTCTAAATAAATACTTAATCGATGTTTCTATTATTCTTACCATGATCGAAGACCACTCAAGGTAGTTTATTCATTAGAAATTTCATTTGGAAATGTTATTTAAACATTTTACTATTCTTGCATATTATGAATTCTTAATAAGTATTCATTATTCTCTTCTTTTGGTATTAAATAAAGTTTAACAATAGGTTCTCCTTTTGGATTCGAAACTTAAATTTGGTTCAACAGTGATTAAAATTATTAAAGTTTAAGATTTTCATTAAATTAATCTTTCGAATCAATTGCAAAAACTTTAATAGGTTGGAAGTCTAAAAATAGTTAAGTTTTTCTTGCAAAATTTGGATTATTTTCTTGATCAAAAAATACTAATTTATGAATTACATTCTATCTAAGTCCAATTTATCTAGGACAATCTGAATTAAATTAATTTTTGCATTAAGGATTATCTTCTTCTTCATTTAGAGGTTAGCCAACTCCTCTTCTATCATCTGCATACATTCTCCTATGAATCATAATTTCAATTTCGCCATCATTAAAACTAGATCCTCCTTAAGATCTATCATTAATTACTGCCATCACTTTATGACTAGCCTGATCTTTGATTTGAATTATTCCATTAATAGGATAATAATTTTCAGCTACAAATTCATTACTTTACAAATTCCAAGTCTCACGATAACCAATTTATCTATGTTATAAGTCCATTCCATTCGAATCTGTGTAAAATATTTTTTGATTTTTAATGCTTTCACTTTTAAAAATGACTATGATCTCTCTTCCTTTATTTTATTCTCTCACAATAGAATCAATAAATGTTTCTATTTCATATTAATTATCTTAAATTTTGTATTTTCTTATCCATGTATTAATATTTGATCTCTCAATATTCAACTCAGTCAAAATAGTTCCATTAAATACTTTGACAGTTTATATAGATCCATAAACTTAAGATCCGCCTTATGGTCTAAATATGTATGCTCCACTAGGTTAAAAACCATCAACAGAAGAAATATAATATTTATATTACAATTTAAATTAGGGTCCATCGTCAAGTGATATTAAAGTGTTAGCAGTTATGTTTGTAAAAAACTAAGAAGCTATTATCTTAGCAGATGATTCTTCATTACTTTTACCCTGTTTAATTTTATAGTATTAAACTCCTTTCTTGATTTTGTAATTAAAATATAATGTACAATCTTATTCGTCTTTTGAATTACTGCAAATGATATCTCCATCTATTCGTTTATTTTATGAATCTAAGACATTCAAAGGTATTTTAGGAACTTTTATTTTAATTATATCTTAATCATTCTCATTAATTTTAGTATCTACTATGGTTAATAAAATAGTTTTATTATTGTTAAGATTTTCATAAATTTCAACACATTCCTAAGAAGTAGAATTGTATGAATATTAATACAATTCTTTAATATTATTCTAATTAAGATCATTCTATATAATGATTTTCATCAATTTATGAAATTCATCATTCATGGATATCAAGTCTCCATGAAGACTTCTAACATAATCTTTGGTTACATGATCTTATGATGTACCCGTTACAGCATCATGATGTTATGAAATTCCTAAAGAGTACCCTAATTTCTTTAAAGATTTTAACAATGGTTGTTTTAATTCTAAAATATCTTTATTTTATGAAGAAAACGAATAAGAAATAAATGTTTTCAATTGTTAAAAATATCTTCCTGAGTATCTTACAAATCCCTTGAATGCCACTTTGCTTGTGAAATATCCTGTCCAATAGCAATGTTCCTTATCTGCATAAGGGAAAAAGTCATCATTCTTTGTAGGATATAATACCTCTTCAGAATATTCATTTATTTCCTTGATATAATCTTATGGAGTTCCAAACTTAATTACAACTTTGTACTTTTCAGGATGTGAATTAATGTAGTTAATTACCTTCTCCATATTTTCATAATAGGATTTAGAATTAGACCATTCATTATCATCACCTAAGGTATGTGTAAGAATATGTCCTTTGTATGATTCAGCTTACTTTACAAAATATTAATTTAGACTATCAGCCTTTTATTAAACATTTGAGTCATCAATATGTCCTCCTGAGTTTCTTAATGGGTCGAAATCGAACTTCTCTGGACTTGAGTAATGAAAATAATTCACATGTATTAAGATTGGATAATTTTATTTACTTGTTGTATTAGGAACATGAATCATTTCTAATTCCTTATGAATATCACGATTTTTCTTATCTTAATAATCGATTCTTGCATAAAAAGATGCTTCAATACCGAATAGATATGATAGTACACTCTAAGAATTTGAATGTCCAAAAGGATCAATTTGCCATCCAACTTTAGGAATCACATTAAATGTTTTGTATAAAAATTCATGCCCATAAGTAACCTAATCTATAATATCTTCATAATATGGTGTTGCTTCATCATTCATTACTAAACCCCCTCCTGCAAAACTTAATTAACCATTTTCAACAAGACCTTTTACTTTTTATTGCATCAATACATTTTACTCATTCCACCATCTTTCAAAATACACAATTTCTACTTATACAAACTTTCTATTTTTATTTTCTAGGAGTGCATTTATATAAGATGAAATAATGTTTCTAACACCTGGTTAAATCAAATAAATATTATCCACAGTATCTAACCATCCAACATCATCGTGAGAATGAGGTAATAATATCACTCTAATTTTCTCGCTAGTTAATTTATTAGTCATTCCAAAATATTTCGACTAAGCTAGATGGATTAAAATCAGAATAAGGAAACACGAATAATTCATTTTAACAAATATAATATATATTATTAATATTTAATGAATAAATAGAACTTTATTATTTATGAAATAAAAGTTAACTTTACAAAGATGAATCAATTTCGACCTAATTTTGTTATATAAATTAATTTTATGTATTTCAACTTTGGTTAAATTTTTAAGTCTTAAATTTAGCTTAAATTTATTTACATTATTGTTTTTAAATCAGACTTAAAAAGATTGAAATAGTATCTTCTAAAATATAAAAGAACATCCAACATTTTATCCAAATAAAATACTAATTACTAGATCAAAATATTTTAAAATTTAACATCCACTTTTATTATATTGTATATATTTATAGAATTAAAAATGGTTCATATTATATAAACCAAAATTAATACTTATTCATAGTAAGTGGGGATAATTACATTATAATAAGATGAATCTCAAAAATTTTTGTTTTGAAAATTTTTGATAAAATGCAGGTAAAAATTAAGCAAATTAAATCAAACCTTTAATTAACACCTTCAATACTGTATCCTTAGTCGATTGGTGATATAACATTTTTTTGATTAAAAAAAAATTAATAATTTCATATTTATATATACGTTAAAGATGCTATCATCGTCTAAATTATTTAATAGTCAATCTTAATTGGAATGTAATGACAATTTTTATTTTTTACATAGAGTGCTTATTGGATATTTCAACCAAGATTTTGCATGACTCAGCTATTGAATCGAATAAAGACTCTAAAAGCATTGTTTTTAGTAGAATTAAAGAAATCACACTTGAGGCTTTCTCTAAATAATTTACAGATGAAATTCATCGTTTATAAGCAGATTTAAGAACAGAGTAGGCTTTGAATGATTAAATTAAACGAGAGTTTTTAGAAAGAGAAGAAACAATAATTTAGGAATTTGATTCTAAACAAAGAGAATTTCAATTATAATAAATAAGAGAAGTTTAGGAGCTTTAAGATTTATTGGAAGCTTCAGAAGTATAACTTCAAGTATATATAAATTTCAAAATTAGAAATATTAACAATAAAATGAAAAGCATATTAAACAAGTCAAAGACTTGTAATCTAAAGAGCAGATTTTATTGAAAGAAAATTTACTTGCAAAAGAAAATATTTAATAATTTGATTAACGATAAAAACTCTTAAATTCAGATTTAAATGATATGAGATTAAGAAACGAGTCTCTAAATTAATTAAATTAGTAATTAGATAGATAAAATAGAGATTTTAAAAATGAGTGTGAACATACATTAAGAGAACTTACTGAAATTAAGAAAAAGTCATAATAATAGATGGAACTTAATATCAATTTGGAATAAGAAATAGAATAGTATAAAAATGAAATTGAAAAAATTAAAACAAAAAAGCATCAAGAAATATCTAAATAAAAAGAGTTACTTGATTAATTAAAAGATAAAAGCAATTAAAAAATTAATGATTTGAAAAGTAGATTAAAAGAAGCCTAAAATATTTAATAATATCAATAAGAATAATTGGATGAATTTTAAGAATTAATTAAAGAATCTGAGAATCAATTAAATTAATTATAAATCAATCATAAATAAAATCTTAAATAAATGGAATAGCAATATAATCAAAAATTTAAAGATTTAGAATAATAGTTTTTAAATGAAAAGTTAAACTTAGAAGAAAGTTTATAAACATCCTTTGAGTAAATTGTAGTAGATAAAGATAAATAAATATAAGATCTAATTAAAGAAGTTAAAATATAAAAAGATAAATTATATCAATAGAATTTAGAGTTTGAAAAAATTCAAAGGGAATAATAAAATCTTGTAATGGAAATTAATTAATTAAATGAGGAATTAAATTAATAAAATTAAGATTAAGATGAATTACAAAATAAAAATAGAAATCTTGAATTAGATCTTACAAAAAAAGAGTAGAAATTAAAAGCTTTATTATCAGAATTAGATGATTTTAAAATATTTTCAGAATAAACATTAAACACCATTAGAGAAAAATAAGACTATATTACTGAAATTGATAAAGAAAATCAGTAATTTTAACAGTTATTACAAAATATATAGAATCTTTTAGATATTAAAATTTAGGGATCGTTTTCATTCTAAAGATTAGGATAAGAAGTAGAATAAAAAGTTAAATAATATAAAGAAGATATTAAAAGATTTATGGAGGAATTTAAAAAGAAAGAGGAACTACATAATTAAGAATTATAAGAGAAAGATTAAAAATTAATGCTGTTGTAGGATAATTTTAACGAAGAAAATAATAAGATTTAGGCTTAATTATAGGAATAATAAATGGAGAATAGAAAATAGAGAAATGAATTTAAATAAAAAGCTGAAGAATAGAATAAAATTATCATAGAATTATAAAAAGATCAAATTGAGAGTAATAATTAGATCGAGTTTTTATAAATTTAAAATTAGCAAATTATTTAAGATTTAGAATCTAATAACGATTAATTAGAATATGCTAAATCTGAAATATAAGATTTAATATAGAAAGAAAAAATTTAAAATGATGAGATAGGAAAATAATTTAATATTTTGAATAATGAAAAAAATTAATTACAAGTTCAACTTGAGGAATAGAAATATAAATTAAAAAATTTTAAGTAGAGAGTACTTAGATCTTTAAGTAGACAAAAGGAGATTACAACTATTTAACTAATTGAATTAAGAAATTTTTTCATTAACAAATTAAAATAATTAGAAAGTGATAGTAAATTAATTTTACAAAATTTGTATAAAAAATAACTTATGATAACAGAAAATAGGGTATAAATGATTGAAAATGAAAAGTAATATGAGATTGAATCATTAAATTTAGAAATGGAAAAAAAATTAGATAATTTAAAGAAGTAATTTAAACAATCAGAATAATTAATTTATGAAGAAGGTTAAATCAAATTAAAATAAAAATAATAATAAATAGAATAATTAATTATATCAAAATCTAATGATAATGAATTTAAAACTTAAATTTCAATATTAAATAAAGAAAACGAAGAATTTTAAAAACAATTACAATTATAAGAACAACTATTTATTGAATAAAAATAAAACTATGAACTAGAATTAATGAATTTGAATAAATTGATAAAAGAATAATAAGAAGAATTGTATTTAATTTATTTAACTTAGAATTTCTCAGTAACAATTTTCTGAATATACTATGAATAAAGAGAGATAATACTTTGAGCAAAGATATTAAGAATTGAAACTTAGATAAGAAAAAAAGGTTGATTAAATTTAATAAGATTACTAATTATAAATCACATAACTAGAGAATATAATTTAATAACCAGTAAAGATGAAATCTTAATCTCCCAATAAGTATACTCAAAAGTCTCCTTTATAAAATCGTTAACCTACATAATTTAGTAAGATTTGATTATATTATCTAAGGCAATAAATCTTAAAGTTTTGGAAGTCCAAGTATTAATGCAGCTATTAAAACACCAAATAAGACAGTAATTAATATTGATAATACTGATAAAACAATAGAAGAATTAAGATAAGAGATATAACAACAAAAAGAGAAATTAAGTAGAATGAAACTAACATTTACAGAAAGTCAAAAAAAACCATATAAAAGGAATTGATTACTATACTTTTATTGCAATTTATATAGTTTATTATTAACTTTATTAATTTACTATTTAAATAATTAGAAAATTTAATGTGATTTAGTTTTATAACTAAAATGTAATAGTTTAAATTAAATTTAAGGATCTAATCTATTTAAATTAGTTTGAATAATACGATAAATAAAAGGAATACTAAGAAAGCTAAAAATTTATGATAATTATTCAAATTAAATTATATAATGATTGCGATTAGAAATCATCATAAAATTACTTCATCTTATTCTGTCTTTTTCTATTTCATCTAAAGTAAAATGAAATCGGATCTTTTGTATGATGGTGCAGTTTCTATTTCTCTCAGTTTTAAAGGTCCTTTTTTAATCAATAACTGCTGATATTAAAATAGATTACTTATTGTTCATCGTCAGTTTCTTCTAATTCAGGAACTTCTACTGGTTAGGGAACATCATTTTCAGGAGGTAAAGAATTTTCATCATCACCTACAATCAATTCTTATTCTGATTCTTCACTTTGTTGGGTTTATTCTTCTTCTTAATGTTCTGCTGGTGGTAAAGAATTTTCATCGGCTCCAACAATAGGTTCTTCTTAATCTCTATGTTAAGGAGGTAAAGAATTTTAATCTCCTCCAACTTTTGGACTATCAAGTCTTTATTACTAGTTTATTATTTATATCTTATACTGTTAGTGCTTCTTTTTCTGCTTCGGTTGTTTTATTGTCAATTTCTTTATCATATAATGAATATAATTATGAGAAAATTGCTAATTATTTTAGTAACCTTTCGTGTTCTTCAACATAATCTTTATATGCTAATACACCATCGTTTTTAGCTACTTCAATAGCTCTTTCAATATCTGTTACTCTTTCCCTACATTATTAAGCACTATATTCTAAAGCAAGTAATTGATCATTTAAATTTTCCTATATAATTTAGATACATATAAATTACTAATTGTTTTCCTAATTCAACAATCTTTTACTCAAAAAATTCATTTTCTTTCAGGATTCTTTATTTCCATTCTAGGTAAGCTAATCCAACTCTGATCATATTTGCTTATGCAACTGGAATATGTGAATTGATATGAGCCTCTAATTCATCCAATACTGCTAAAATTTCATGTCTAACTTCTTAAAATTTCTTCATTTCTATTGGTCCCATATGTGTTTCAATCATATTAGGATTTTCTTCCTTTTCAATCTCCATTTCTCTTGTTAATTCTAAAAATTCATATTTTTATTCTTTTATGTCTTAAAGAAATGATAGGATATTTTTCATAGCTTATGATTTTTATGCAAAGGAAGTGCCTTCAGACACTATTTTTTCAAGTTATTCTTTAACAAATATTGAGACTGTTAAGGAAATTTTATCATCTCTCACAGTGTCAACAAAGTTTAAAGATTGTCTGCATTATAGATCTTCAATTGTTTAAATTCTATTTTTATTGACGTGAATTCTATGTTAGATCCATGAAATCAAATCTGACATTTCTTGAATTTCTGTTTTTTTATTCACTACATTCTCATCTCTTCTCTAACAATCAGCCTCTTAATCAACCTTAGTTTATTTTAATGCTTAAATACTAGCTTGTTTCATCTATATTATAGATATCAAATCAATACTTTTTAAGTTAACACCCATTCAGCATCTAAAGTTATGATTTACTCATGAATTTCATCCTTCAGTTCCATAAGCAATTCTTACACATGCTTTATATCATTATGTGTGAGAACAACAAATGCTAACAAAGCGAATAGCACTATTTATTTCATCTAATTAATATTATAAAAACGGGTAATTAATATTTCATATCGATTTTAATTGTATATCTATAATTTTTTTTATTTTCTCATATTTCTAATTCCCATCATACAAGTCTATTTATTAACTACTAACTTTATTTTTATACATATATTTAATAATAAATAATTTATGACATCATGGATTTAAGATAATCCATTTTTATCAATTAACTAAGACAAAATATTATAAAATTAAGTTTTTAAACCTAAATAATACTTTCCCTAAATCAATAATTATTATAATGAACATCATTTTTAAAATACTCAAGTACTTTTTGGCATGTATTTCCATGTTTTTCGAAAAGAATCGTAAGAGATAATAATCTTTAAAAATAATTGAAAAAGAGGAGATATATGAAAAATGGTTAGAATTAGCTAAGGAACATGATAAACAAGATTACATTTAGTAATGGTTACAAAAAGAAGAATCAAATTTATATCAATACAAATACATCAAGAGCTTGAATCAAAAATTGAAAAATGCGAAATCAGAAAAGAACATCCCTTTAATTTGTTAATTGCTTAGATAAAATGCAAATAGAAATGTAGGAAACATCCTTAATCCAAAATTATATACTCACGCATTCACAAAAACAAAGAATATAATAGAAGAATTTTAAGAAGTAAATAATTCTTAAAATATTCCTAGGAATATGAGAAATGTTTAGAATTTTTATACCATTCAGAATTTCCAAGTAAACAACAATTTTTTTAAGAACTTCAAAAAGCAATAGGCTAAACTGCTTTGTTATTTTCAGGTGGTGCAATCATGGGATTATATAGTTGTGGAGTTGCCAATATTTTAGACAAATTGAGTATTTTACCTAAAATAATGACTGGAAGTTCAGCTGGGGCTATATTAGTCAGTTTGGTTGGAACAGCCACAGATATATAAACTATTTTTTAACCAAAGTATTATGATTACTCTATGTTTGAATAAAAATCTTAATTTGATATCTTAGACAAGGTAGGTAGATTATTAACCAAAGGATACATGTTAGAAAAAGAATAAATGCAATAATTTTTATAAAAAGCATATGGAGATGTTACATTTTTAGAAGCATATAAAAAGACAGGGAAAATTATGAATATTATGGTAACAGGAAAAGAATGTTCATCATCTGATTGCTTACTTAATTACATAACTTCTCCTAATGTAATAGTTTGGTCAGCTGTATGTTGTTCATGCTCTTTGCCAGGAGTTTATGGGGCTTCTCATTTATATTATAAGAATGAAAAAGGTGAAATCTATGAAGGAGAAATTAAATATGTAGATGGATCGATAAGTGCAGATTTACCTATGTAATAATTAGCAGAATAATTTAATATTAATTATACAATTGTATCATAAACTAACCCTTGGGTTTTTCCATTTTTAACATCTCATCGAAGTGATCATTCAATTATTTATAAAATTACTGATAAAATTTTACAATTTATTTTGGGAGAAATAAAATATCGAATTTAATAGATCATGAATATCGGGTTTCTGCCAAAAATGATATGCAGAATGTCAAATCTTTTGATTTAAAAATATGAAGGAAATATTACTATATGGCCTAAATTCTTATGGCTAGACTATTCAAAATTACTTGACAATCCTGATGAATATACTGTATAAAGAATGAAAGTAGAAGGATAAAGGAGAACATTTGAAAGTATTTTATATCTTTATTTTTAGAATTACATTTCATTAATGCTGCAACCAGATTAGAGAGATCTATATAAAAATACTTAAAATGATTTATTTTATTCTTATAATTTGTAATTTCAATTATTTTGTACAATTTATTATTATTTGAACAAATTATTTTTTATATTATATTTATCTTGTTGAGTAAAATGCAAAGGTGAATACCTTTTTGCAAGAGAATAATAACAAAATTTTGAGTTGTACAATTTACTGTTAAAATAAAAATATTATTTATAGATCAAACATCTGAATGAAGTTCAATAAATTAATTAGTATCCTATTTAAGATTTTTAATAACATAATATTAAACTTTATCAATAATAAATATCATTCTAAGCTAGAAAATTAATTTAACATTAAAAAGATTGAAAATAGCAATTATTTGGATATAATGTTTTGTTATATTGATTTAAATTAGCTAAATTAGTTAAAAGTTATTAGATTAATTTATATTTTTTTTTTTTATTTTGGATTAATTAGTTCTCTATTTATATTTTAAATATTAATAAATATTTAAAATTCTTTGTATCAAAAAGTTGAAATATTTACTTTATATCTGAAATTCAGTAATAATTAAAAATTATGATAAGAATCAATATTTCTATCCATGTTATTTAAGAGTAATTATATGATAAAATTAATTATTGTATTAAAAAGTAATAAAATTTTTTGTTTAGTAGCTTCTCTTAATGATAGTTTCTTGTTAATATGTCATAAAAATTATTCAAATCAAATTACAATCTTATCCTTCTAATATCTGAAAAGGTTTACTACCTAGATTACTTGTACTCTATTAGAAAAATTTAATGTTTAAAAGTTTTTTCTTTCTCGTGGGTGTGTGGAACAAATCTCTTGCAAAGAATCATCTGAGAGTAATTCATAATCAATTTCATTTTCTTGGATTTGATCTGCAAATTTTTATTTAGGTTAGAATTATTCAACAATTGAGAAATTGAGTTTGATGAATTCCAATATACAAGTTTTAATTGTTTCTTCATTTATTGGTTGATCTAGAGGAAATTCTTCATATATTGATTTAAGTTCTTAAGCTTTGAGATCATTTTATAATTTTCTTTCTTTAATTTATCTTCCAAGTTCTCTTTATTTGTTTTTAATTTATTCTTATCTTCTTTATTCTTCTTTTATTTACTCTGGATCATAAAATTTAATTAAATTTCCACTGTTTGATTTTGGAAATTCAGTTCCTTTAGTAATTTTCAATTTTTTAACTTCTTCTACCAAACATTCTATTGATCTCTATACAAAATTCTTTTCGTGAATTTCTTTCATTTAATAATAGTTATACTTAGGGATTTCAATTTTCTCCTAATAATCTAAATATTAAAAAATTCATATACATTTTTTTAAAGGGTAATCTAATAATACTCCTTTTTTGTTGCAAAATTTAACATATTCATAAATATCATTGTATTTATGAGTCTCTAAGTATTCTAATAATTTTGGATGTTAAACGCACTTCCAAAAAATTGGATCATTTTCTATTTACTCTAAATATTATTCTCTTATCAAGACTTGTTTTCCTCTTGTTTTAAAATTATTTCTATATAATGCAATATATTAAAAATCTTCATCCCAAGAATCTTCATCATTTTCTTTAGGGTTTTTCCTAACCTTTTTTGATGTTCTTGGTTCTGATTCTTGTTCCATAGAAGAGAAATCATGATAGGAGTTCGACTCATTAGTTTAAATCATTAATTCATGTAATTATATTTTCTCAACTCATCATTTAAAGAAAATCCTTATTATTTTTTGTTAAAATAGTTATTTCATTTATGAAAAAGTATTATTAATTATAAAGCTTATTACATGTACTTCTGTAGTGCCAGTTTATAAGCTTTATTCTAATTAATTATATGAGCCCATAAAATTGTTTATATAAAAATAATTACTTTTAAATATCTTAATATTTTCTATTTCCATAGTTTTATCCATTTATAAACATAAATCTTAAAAGTTACATTTTCTAAAATATTACTATCAAAAACTTAAGTTTAAGCAAAATTTACTAATCATAAAAATCTCAAAATATATAGTTTTATTTTAACAATATTATAATTATTTTTTTGCTATCCATTATTGATTAAAACAAAGTCTTGTTTCGAAATTTAAGAATAGTTAATCAGTTTCTAAAGTAGTTACTTTGTTAACTTTAGGATATTTAAAATCTCTTCTCTCAATATGAAGGCTATTGCAAAGAAGGTATCATTTGATATTTTTTTTTACATTTATTATCTTACTATTCTCTAGAGAAATCAAAGTTGGGTATTTATGGAGCCGTCTTTTGCTAACATTTAAAGAAATAATAAAAACATAAGAATTATTGCATAGAGAGGATGAAAATCTAATCACTCACTATATAATGAAATATTAATTGGCTTTTATAATTAATAATTATTTTTTATAAAACGGATAGAATGAGAACAAAACATCTAGTTTTATTAGGTGTTATTATAATGCAAGGTATGATATCTTAAAAAACTGTTTAGTTTGCTTTGTGTAAGCATTGCATTATGATTTGACAACACTTTTGGATTAACAAAATGAAGTTGACTGTGAGAATACTGATTTTGTGTAAATGCTTTAGGACTTTGATTCATGGAGTGAAATAATTGAATTGTTATAAGGGGGTTAATTGGATACAGAAATGAAGCAATTATAAGAACTTTCTGATTTCACTAATGAGATGATATCAGGTAATATTTTAACATTAAGTTTAGCTAATCCAAATGATTTAATGGAAGACTAATAATATGATGAATAATTAGAATAAATGGATTAGTAATTGTAAACAATTTAAAATTAATACAATGGTCCTTAAAGAAAATTCTTATTTGAATAAAGCAGATAAATATCAGATTAAATCAGAAGAGTAATTGAATCAAGTATAATATAATTTAAATGAACTTATAGGATCTTTTGAATAAAAGAGATCATAATTGGCAATGTTATACGGATTGATTGAATATTTATTAAAACAAATATCTAGAGTTCAAAATCAATATTAACAAACAACATAACCATAGCCAAGATAATAATAGCCTTAACCTTAACCATAACCATAGTAGAGAATTAAAGAATAAAAAGAGAGAATTATTGCAATTAAAGATAAATGTGGTGATAGATATCAATAAAGAAAAGTTTCTAAATAAAGAGTAGTACCAGGAAATTATAGATAAAATGACCATCCAGTACCTGAAGAAGTAGGTTGTGATATTCCCTTCCCATAATAAAGATAACCAAAATGTGTTGTTGGAAATGATATTATCTTAACAAGTTCAATCTCTGCAGATTAACCAACAGTTTCAACAGAAGTAAAGAAATTAAAAGATGTTAATGAATATGGTTTTGGTTTTTGGATGAGATTTTTAACATTGTATCCAGAATAATTGTAAACTGGTTTGACTGACTAATCTTACTTTGTTGCTAAATTAACAAAAAATCAATAAGATGGAGATGATAAAATTGGGGATAGATTATTAACTATATTCTAAACTTAAGAATAATACATTTTTAGTGCTTAACACGATAAACCTGAAAGAAAAGAAGCAACTGCTGCTATAGTATTTGGAGATATTGAAGCAGTTTGGACATATGTTTATTATAGTTACTCAGCTTATCAATAATAGGCTATCGGTTTCTATAAACAATCAAATAGTCAATTAGTTAAATAAGTTACATTGCCAGCAGCTTAAGGAACACCTTAATATTTGAGATTTGTTTTGGGAGGTTAATATTTTGATTTCCCAGGATTCAATGGATAAATTAGTAGACCAGTATTAGCAATTGGTTTAGGAACATATTTAATCAATGAATAAGAATTCTTGTAATATGCTATATCATGTAATCCTTAACCATATGTTGCACCATAAAAACTAGTTCCATACTAGTTCGTTAGAGACTCAAAATATGTTGATATTGAAGATAACAATGCCCCACCAACATAAGAATTTATTGATTTATTATTACCTGATGAATATGCCGTTTAAGGTTGGTTCAAATGGGAAGAAACAGATTTGTAAGAGAACTGGCATACAATGTTTAGATTATCAAATACACCATTAAGAAAATAATAAATATTATTAGGAGAGAGAGTATTAGCTGCTTGGTTAGGTAAACCAAAAGGTGGATAAATTCACTTTTCCACATATTCATATGCCAATATGAAGGGATCTGGTAATCCTAATGCTCATTAATATGTTTAACATTAAGATTAACATTTACATTGGCATTTTGTATACTTTGGTTATAGTAGAGATCAAAGAAAGGCTTATGCTTAAGTATTATTCAAACATGTTCATGCTAAATCTTTAAGTTTCGTGAATGTCAATCACTTTGTATCACCAAAACATTACTTCTACTTTGGTAGAGAAAGACAATTCCCTGTATACAGTGGAT
This sequence comes from Paramecium sexaurelia, assembly GCA_000733375.1. NCBI lineage: Eukaryota > Ciliophora > Oligohymenophorea > Peniculida > Parameciidae > Paramecium > Paramecium sexaurelia. Next base: position 331,405 of record JPFM01000026.1, read on the forward strand.
TTATGGCTTATCTTGAAGTATTCTTTTGCAAAGGATCTTACTTAACAAATGTCAAGCCAGCTTTGAGACCAGTACCAACACCACCACCTCCTAAGAAGAGATGTGTTGAAGGACCAAACAGAATTATCAATGCAAAATATGATAAGGGCCCAGTTGTTCATGTTGAATTACACAAAGATGATTTGAAAGACACAACTTAATATGGTTATGGATTTTGGTTTAGATATACAGGTTTGGCAGGTGGATAATATGAAAGTGGAAGACCAGATTGGTCATTGATTGCTCGTCTTACAAATAAGAAAGAAACACCAAAAGATATTAGAGATGGATTATTAACTATATTTTAAGGTAAAGTTGGTTTCTTCTATATTACTGCAAATAATAAAGCTAAAAAATTAGTGGAGTTAGCCTAGCCATTTGGAGATATTGAAGGAGTTTGGATATATACTTATTTTAGTTATACTAGATACAAGGCTATTGCATTCTATTAAATCGAAAATTAAGCTCCAATAACCTTAGAAGCTAAAGTTACACATCCAAGAATGGAATAATTATTGTTCTAAGTTGGTGGAAAGGATCCATAAAATAGATATTATTCATTTAACGGTCAATTCCATAGGCCAGTCTTAAGATTAGGTTCAGGATCCTTCTTTGATACATTGGAAGAGTACAATCCATTCTGTTTAAGTTGCAATCCTTAACCTTAAAAGGATTGTTCAAGTAAAGGTTTGATTAGAGCAGTCTCAGCCAAGGCCTCATAATTCAACGGTAATCCAGTTAATTCTGGAGACAGATTTGGAACAACTGAATAATACTCAGTTTAAGGATGGTTTAAATGGAATGGTAAGACATCTGGAAAAGATTAATTATTATTCAGATTAACATCAACTCTTGCTGGTGAAGATGCACTTAATTTTGATACCCTCAGTTGTTACTTTGATACTAGAGATTAAACTCTTAATTTCTACACTTATACATATACTGATTAATTAGGGTATTATATATATGTAATAAAACAATAGATCTGGTAATCCAGAAGTTAGATAGATTGTAGAAGGAAAGACATTTGTCAAAGATTGGTTCCACATCTATTTTGCTTATTCTAGAAAGAATAGATAAGCTGATGTCATAGTTGATCATTCACAAGGAAAAGGAGCATTGTCTTTCAAGAATGTCAATCATTATGTAGCTCCATCCCTCATTCTTTACTATGGAAAAGATCAATTAACAGATGCCTTCTAAGGATTTATTCAAGGTTTAAATCTCTTTGCTTGCGACATCACCTATTAACCAACTCCTAAACCAGTTGAAGATTGCACACCAATGAAAGAGTATTAAAGTTATTTATTTATTTAGTCCCATCTGTTTAGCTGGTGATTAATATGAAAACGTTTCATTAACTAATATTGATAACGTTGTTGAAGAATTAGAGAAAAGAAAGTAATTGATGTAAGATAAATAATTTGTTTTGCCAACTACTTAATGCTTCTGCTTCCCCTAACAAGGAAAGAAAGTTATTCCTTAAAGATAAGAAGGTTTCCTTGAAATTTATGATGATGATGAAGAACCTTAATAATAAGAGCCAGTAGAAATATGAATTTGTCATTGATATCATAATAAAATCATTATCAATCAAAAACTATTAAGAAAATTTTATAACTCTTTTCAAATTTTTGACTAGAGCCATTAGATTTAATGCAGCTTATTTAAAGTATATATACTTTATTTATTGCTCTGCTAAACATTGTATTATCTCCACCTTCTTTTTCTTTAAACATATTGAGTATGATATTACATGAATTGCTACTCACTCTATATATTTGATATGTTTTAGGTATTTTAATTGATTTTCTTAATATTATTTACAACACCTTAATGTTATTTAATTTATTTTTATCTTTAAATTATAATAAAAACTTTTACATTTAAGACTCTTTTTCCTATATGTTAATTTACTATTTTAATTGTATTACTAACACAATTTAGATCAATCAAATCAGTAATTATCAATTAACTCAATTTCAAGTATTTGATATTTAATTTGTAATCTTTACTATACTTTATTTATTATTTTTTTTTAATAATAAAATGAGTAGAATCTTAACTTAAATAAAAGCATTTGTTAAAGTATTATAATTTTCTTTTGTTAATCTAGATTTTCTAGATAACTTCTTGTTTCTTTATAAAATTTCTTATAATAAATTTTTATCTAATAAACAAAATTTTCTCTATTTAAATTCATGATCTAAGACTATTCTATTCAAATACAATAAGCACATACAATAAATAATAAAGAATAAGCTGAGTTTCCGGAGTTCAATCCTTTAGGATTTTCATTATTTTTTGAAGCCAATTGTTAATAAGAAGTAATTGTAAAATAATTATTTGCTCAAATTTTGAAAATGATAGAAGATAAATTATTAGAGCTGGAATAAAGATTAGATAATAGAGAGGAAATTCAAAAGATTAATTTAAAAATACCATTATTCAAATCATCAGAGTAATATTTTTCATAAAAATAAAACGATGATACATAATCTGAACAAATCAAATAAAGTATCAATTTTTTTATTTTAGGAAAATTTAGCTAATAATCTGATTTTGATAATAATTCACCTCAAGCAGTACAATAAGAAGATAAATAATAGATAAATTCATAAAAACCTTTAAGATCCCGTTCATAAATAAGTCGTGTTAATACTGAAATAACTAAAACTGACTTTAAGAATAAACATAGCGAAGAATAATTATATTAAAAAATAGAATAATTTGATAAAAAGTTAAAGTTGTTAACAGAATAGGTGAATAAAATTTCACAAAAAGAAACTTAATTTTCAAAAAAAATTGAATAATAAATAAATTATTAATTAAAAGATAGTTAAGATAGATTAATTTTAAATGAAAAATTATTTAAATAGGTACATTCAACAAATTAAGAAATAACTGATAATTAAAGAGAATTTTTAACTCACTTATAATAAGTCAGATAAGATATAAAGTAAAATAAATCATGCAAATATTAGTTATATATCCTAAGAATTAACTAGAATCAATGAAGAAATTAAAATTAACTTAACTTCATGTGAGTAAAATTTTGCAGAACTCTAAAATTAGTTTGGCTAATAAAAAAATGATCTAAATCAACAAAAATCTTTTTTAGAATCAATTGATAATGACTTTTTGATTATCTTAAAGAAATTTAAGGACTTATAAAATGAACTTGCCAAAAAAAAATTTCATTCAAGTTAGTATAATTAGAAGCATTCTTAATGATATTCAAAAAAAATTTTTATAAAAATATATCTACAAATTTTAATTTTAATCATAATCCTACTTTATTTAAATTACATTTCATATCTTATTCAATTTTCCAGTCTCAAAGAAAGTTCCTTGAGAAATTTCTTAAGGAGTTTTGATATATTTTTATTAAAATATTCTTTTTTTTCTATTTATTAGTAGTTAAAGAAGAGTTATTTAGACAAGTACTAATAATTATGAAAATTAAATAGCAAATTTTTAGTCTTTAGATATATTTCAAATCATGATTAGCAAACCATATGAAACAATATAAATACTTAATTACAATATAGTAATAATCCATAAAATTATACACATTGTTTTATTTTAATTATTAATTGTATATTCTCAATTCAATTCTTATTTATTATATAATTTTATTATATATTGTTGAAATACAAACTATAGTTTTTAGCTACTTTAGCAATTAATCAATTTGTTTTTAAGTAAAGTATTCTATATTCAAATTATCTAAATTGCAAAATAATTCTTTAAAACCTGCCGACTTATTCAGCAGTGATTGCTTAATTAATATTTATTCTGTTACATGAAAGTAAAAAAAATTTATTTTTGTCGAATAGATCTATAATGTATGTTTTAGATAAGTTAAAAGTATTTTCAGCACAAGATTTTTTATTAATCCTAAAGAGCATCCAAATAATTGATAATACATCATTTTACCTTTCGTTATTATGATAAAAAAGCTTTGAAATAAGCAAAAAGAAATACTATTAAACATAAAATCAATAAATTAATTTTATAACTTTTTAATTTTTGATTTATCAATTGAAAACAGTTATTATTAATGCACTATCAATAATCTTTTAAGAATTCAATTTTTTAACATAGTTTATTATTGATTAAGGTTATAAGATAAATAAGCTATATTTTGATCAATAAATTCTTTTTTCCATAATAAAATAAACTATAATTACCTAAATTCTAGATATAATCAATAGAATTGGCATTTATACCTTTTTAAAATAATGACTAATTCGAAAATCTAATAATTAAAGAAAATTTGATTAGGCTTACAAAATATTAATACAACCAAAAGATTAGTTGTTTACAAAATAAGAAAAATGAATTTTGTAGATTGAATTATAGCAAATTGAATACCTTAAATGTTTATTGAGATTATTAATTTTTTAATTAAATTTAAATTATCCATATATTACATTTTAATTTGTATAATTTTTTATAAATTTAGAGGATTATAAAAAGTTAAACTAAAAAAAATGAATTATATGATGATCAGGGATAATATTAGTTTTAATTAGAATACTATTAATCCATCAATTCTTTAATGAGAAGTTTGCAATGATCATAATCTAAAATTATTTTTTTTATTATTATTTTGATAAACACTTTTTTAAATCCCTAAATTAAAAAAGATCAATTTTAAACATCTTAATAATATAAAATTTTTAGTTATATAATGCTTAATATGTTACTTTGTGCTTCAAAAATTAAAAAAACTCTGACAGTTTATTAAAAGGAATAATGAACATTTACAAGTACATTCTAGTCTTGAATTGAATTAATTATTAAATAATTTTATGTTAAGAGTGAAGAGAGATGAATAAACTAAAGAAATTATAAATGTTCTCCTCGCCGAGGATGCTCCTATCTAAAGTCTTAATAAGAATTTATTTAATTAGGAATTGCTTTGATCGATTTATTACAACTTTGTAATTATTAAGTAGTTGCTTGTGAAACTGGTACATAAGCAAGGGATGAACTGTTAAAAACCGAAAATGAGTTCGATTTGATTTTGTTGGATTTAGGTCTGCCTGAGATGACTGGATTGGAACTTTTATTACTTATAAAAGAGTAAGTCTTTATTTGAGCTTCAAGTATTGATAAACTGAAAGATGTTCCAGTGATTATGATGAGTGGTGATGATGAGACAGGAATAGTTGCTGCTTGTATAAATTCAGGAGCAGTAGATTATATGGTAAAACCTGTCAATTTTAAAAAACTTCAAGGGCTTTAAACATTTGTAAAAAAGAAGCCCAAATCAAGAAATGTAGAAATCATTATATATTTTTTATTAGAACAACTAAAACGAAAAGGGATATTATACGATTGTAAGAAATATAGGTAGAGGTGCATCTGGTTCTGTAGAATTAGTGAGAAAAAGTACTGATTAAGAATTATATGCTATGAAAGTAATATTGAAAATGAATTTAGGTTATTCCCACTTTTTTCATGAATGAATAAGAAAGAAAAAATGCTGAAAATGAAGTAAGTTTATTAAGAGTTTTGACTGCTCCAACAATAATTAAATATTATGAAAGTTTTACTGAAAACGAATCATTAAATATAATCATGGAGTATGCAGAAGGAGGCTCTCTTACTGAAAAAATATCTGAATATTCAAGATAAGGAAGTTAAGTTCCTAAGGATTAAATATTAGCTTGGATGGCATAATTGGTAATAGCAATCCATTTCATGCATTCTAAAAATATTCTTCATAGAGATATCAAAACCTAGAATATGTTTTTAAATAAAGGTTTTAATTTTCAGTCTTATTTTTAATAGAATAAGTTATTAAGTTGGGAGATTTTGGAATTTCTAAAGCATTAGGAACTCATGCAAATTTTGCATAGACTTTTTTAGGAACTCCCTATTTTATGTCACCTGAAGTCATTAGAGGTTAACCTTATGGCAAAAAGTCCGACATATGGGCATTAGGGTGTGCTTTGTATGAATTAGTTATGTTGAAGCGTCCATTTTAACATGACAACATTCAAATTATTTTTGAAATGATACAAAATAAACCATATGATATGGATTCATCTATTGATTAAGATCTTTAATTACTTATTGAGAAAACATTATAAAAAGACCCTAATAACAGACCAACAGTAGAAGATTTGGCAGCTATTCCTTGTATTGAAGAAAAAATTAATTAGTTTTATAGGGATCATCCAAATGAAAGTATTACATCTGTAATTGTTTATTAGCTAATTTAATATCAGTGAAAAGATTATAATTGGGACCACAATTAAAACCTGAAACTATTGAATAAGTATAAGATGAAAATTACATTAACATTTCTGCTGATATGATCGAAAAAATTTAATTAAGGAAAATAATATCTGGATACATGAATTAAATGTAACTATATCTTTGAAATTTAGCGAATACATAGGAGTATTAGGTTAAGATATTTTAGACTATCTTTAAAAAACATGTAAAAGTTAATTAGAAATTCAATAAGTTGGTTAAGAATTATTAGAATCTCAATTAATTATACCTTTGGAATCATAAAAAGACTTAATTCCTAATTAATATTATTCCTTCCCAGTTTTCCTTTAATTTACTGCTGCCAATAATTATTAAAAATATTTAGGAAATACTTCAGATTTGATGGAGATCTTAGAAAAATTAATAAAAAGATTCAAAGAATTTCAAAAAAAAATTGTAGACAAAAATGGTATAAAGGAAGATGTTTTAGAATAAGGATTTAAAGAATATTTTTAGTTAGCCTAAGAAACAACTGAACTTTAAAAATCTACCATGTTAGATTATACATAGGAAAAAAAGTTAGCAGCATATGTTAATATTTTTTAATTAATGAGACTTCATCAGTATATCTTTCTTATCTATAGTATAGATCATTAACTTAATATTATGTTAATAAACTGTAATTAAAAGGAGTAAAAGATGAACCTAAATCAATACTAAAAACTATCATAGGTTCAATTTTGCCTCCACATCCTGATAAAAAAGACTTCGCTTATAATATAGGAGGGGTTATCATTACTTTACCTTAAATAAAACATGGTTTCTTGAGAAGAAATAAACCTGCTCCAAATTTTCATTAATTACCTAATAATGATCAAAGAATTCTCACTTTAGATACGAGGGGAATTGTTTTTATTTTTACTGAAGAATACTAAGATTCTTCTATTAATTTGACAGCTGAATTATAATATTTAGATGAAAAAACAGTTTTATAATACATATATTATCATATAAAGTAGTTTATATTGAAATATGTATGTCTTGATATTATCGAATAAGAAATAATTATACATCCCATATGTTAGAGTATATATATATTTAAAATAATCTATTAGCATATCTAAGTGATTTCGGATCTGAAAAATAATTGCTTTAATGGCTACTTGACAAGATGGACGATGGATATAATAAAGAGAAACTATTAAGTTAATATGATTAATAGGATTTCTATATGAGATTCAAGAACACTTCTATAAATGTATCTAAAAATTGAATTGTTTTCATAATAAAAATAAAAAATACCTTACTTTTTTTTGTTGTTAATTATTTTCTAAAAGAAAAAAATTCGATTTAAAATATTATATTAATTTCTATATACAGAAATTTATATGCATAAAAACAATATCACAATTTTAAAAATGAAGCATGAATGAAGTTATTTCTATATATGATACTTAATCTTCTGCCAGCTTCTTAAGGATCCAGTATTAACAATTATCTAATGTAAGGGATTTTTAATTCAACTTAATTAATATCCAGTTTTCTAGAGATAGAATTAGTTTAGCTAAATATTCTAACTTGAAATACATCGTTGTATAAATATATAGCAATAAAGAGCATCTTGTGCTTCATAAATGCTCCTTTATAAAGCAATTAATATTTGATATATTCTAAATCATTATTCTTGTTCACTTTCATACCTTCTTGATTACTTGGGATTATCTGAGTGATTTAATAATTTAAATATAGTTAATTGCTTTATTTTTAAACATTGACTTGCTTTCCTCTAATATTTAAAGGTACATCTATAGTTTTGCAAGTGACATATGAATGAATACGTAATCTTATAGGCTACCATCTAAATGATTATAATATTTCATGACATGGGATATAACATAGAAAATTGCAAGTTCTATCATTATGATAAACTAGTTCAGATATAACAGTCTTAAATGTATCTAAAATAATTGTATTTTAATTTATGTTCATCTATTTAATTATTTCCATCCATAACTTTTTTTCAAATACACTATTTGACTTCCTTAACAATAATCTATCAAAGAGCCAACATTATTTATTTAGGTTATCTTCATTAGATTCTTCAGATTAATTATTAAGTTATAAGGTTGATTATCTTTAGATTAGACCGACACTTGAAAAACTAGACGTCGCAGATCTCTTAAAATTTTTCTTAGTGTCTGTAATTTACTGAATATAGAGTTAAGTTCTTTTTCTAAAAGTTTCAGGTGCTTTAATAATTAAAGCGTATATTTTTTAGATTTCATTCAATCTCCAAGGTCTAAAGAATTATTCAACTACTTCATGAGGTTATTCTGGAAATATTGAATCTAAAAAGTATTAATTCATAATTAAGAAATCTGATCTATGAATAGTGAAGTAGAATCTTCTACAATTATTTTGATTGTAAATGTAAATTTAAAAATAGCTTTTAATTAATGTTACTGTTATAATAAAATAGCTTTTATCTATTTTTTTAACTTATTTATAAATTACTCTTGAATATGATTTTTAACCAATAAGCACATTGTTATCATGATATTTATTAGATAATAGATATTGTTTACGTATTTAATTTTAAGTTATAGGCATTAGCTCTAATTTGGAATATGTCTAAGTAGTTTTTAGGATAAATTATTTACATAAGGTATAAATTAATTTAATTGGATCTTCTTGATTAATTTAAAAAATAAAGAGATGAGATTTACTCTTATTTCCAGCTGGCATTATTCTCATTAACATTATTGAGGAATGAATTTTCGCAGAGACAAAAACACATCCTATTGATTTAATCTTTGTTTAAACAAAATATTATTTTACTTATGTAAATTTATCTTACATTAAAAGAAATCTGATATCTTTTGATTATGAAAACCTATTTTCATTTTAATACAATTAAAATCCATTTAATGTTTTTTTTAATTTAGTTTTATAATTTAATATATGTGACCGCATATTCCCATCTATTTAAAATAAATGAGCCCATTTTTCTGTCTATTCAGAATTAAGTTAAAGGGATATTTTTTTATTATTATTAAAATAAATCAATAAATGACCTTTTGATTAACCATTTCTAATGTCTTGATGCATTTTTCGAAGATCAGATAGAATGCGTAATTTCACTCCTATCGGTTTGAATATAAACTAATGTTATCTTATAAGAAAAACTGAATTAAAATGAGGAAACAATGTGATGTCTTTTGCATTAATTGTTTGTTCATTTGTTCTTGAAATATGTTTATTCATATCTTCATGAGACAAGATTAACCTAAAAGGAAATTTCGGCTTTCTAGGTTGTTCAGGATCTTATAACATTATCTTTCCATTTACATTTTTTAATAGATAACAATTTGGCAAAAAACTTTGATATTCAACGTATGAATTGTTATTTAAGATTCCAAGTAAAAACACAATATCAATAAGAGGTTCTCTCTTGTGGTCTTCAATCAATTCAATACTTTCCTCTTATTGACTATTACTTTCTTGTGATAAATCTTTAAGACCTTCTTCAATAAATTCTTGGGATTGAATGGTAAAATATAATCTTTTATTTACTCTAAATATTTTATTTAATATTTTTTGCTATGAATTATCAGTCTCATCTTATTTAATTTAAATTTTACAATTTAGAATTTATAACTTCTGTTATAATATATTCTATAATTCTATTAAATCTATTATATAACCTGTTCTCCCAACAGAATAATTAATTAATTGCTTTAATTATAATTCAAGATCGTCTTCCCATAAATCTCTACCAAACACTTACTTTAATTACAATTTGTTTGATAAAGTTAAATAATAAAACTACTTATCAATTTTTACCACTTATGTTAAAATTAGATAATCTTCTGAATATATCGGTTTATATTCTAACTTTACATATTTCTTTGTTGGCATCTCTTATCTAAAACGATAATGGGATTCTGTTAACAATTTTCTTGTATTTGGAGCTGATGTAGGATGATAATCAATCGGAGGTATATTTAATTTGAACTCTGGAAAATATCTATATAAATAATCTTAAGTTTCTAATGTAAATATATCTATTAATTAAGGAGGTGCTTCTTAATGAGTCATGTTTTTCCAGTTTGATTTAGCTGTTTATTTCATTAAAGGTTATATTATTGGAGTTTCTCCCCCTAATATTAATTATCGAGATTAGAGTTCATTACCTATTATAATACCAGTATCTTTTAAAGATATATATGGACTTCCTCTTTATGATTAAAATTGAGAATCATCATCTTAAGCTGGTGATGAAACCTCCTTCATTATTGTTTGTTTTCTCTCTTATGCTATAAATAGATGTTTATCTTTATTCCTTTTTCGATGTCTTTTTTTACTTAAAATAGGCTTGCTTTCTTAATTTTAAATTTCATAATCCTTATATTGAAAATATTATTTAATTCTTTCTAATTTTTTTTAGTATATTGAATTATTGTATTATTAAATCGAAACTTGGTGATTTTATGAAACTGACTTAAACTTATAACCATTCATTGTCTTTATATAACTCTTTCTTTTAATTAAGAATAAGATTTTTGATAATAGATATTGATAATATTGTACATTCTCTTATAATTCAATTTTCTGTTCCTTATTAGATTCGATATTAATATTTTGCCTTTTTTGACCAGGAACAGCAACTTTATTCTTACCTACTCTATATAATGTTTATTCTTTTCGACTATCCAGCCATTCACTAAATAAATCTTCTTACATCAAATATATATTAAGTAATTAATCAAACAAATCCATCATATCATCATATGATTATATATCCTTATAATTTTCAACAAGAGTATCTAATATAAATCTAAATTAAACTCTTCTAGTGTGATTAGAGATTTCAATTGAACCAATTACTTAAAGGGCTGATTATCTTTTTAGATTAAAAAGAATATTTTATATCTATTCTAAGTTAATTTATTAACAATCATCAACTTTTGAAGACTTATGTAAGAATTATCCTCTTATTCTAGGATTTTCAAGTATCCATTTAGATGTTTCAAAATCTGTGAATAATTTATCATAAAAATGAATAGGATACCATTCCATAGTATTTGCTGATTAAAAAAACTTATAAATAATTTTACTAGCTTCATTTTCAAGTAGTTTTTTTTCAACAATATCAATTAAAGTATTAGATCTACTAATCTATTATTGTTTATTATTCATTATAACTCTACTTGGCGAATGTTGATGTTTTCGTTCTTACATTTCTTTTTTTCGTTTATTTGAATGTTGAACATATTATCGTAGCTTCCCTTTAATCTTTTCAACAGCTTCTAACAATATATCCATTGAATGAGTTTCTAGATACTTAGCAATTATAGAATCATGCGGAGAGAGTACTTTTATTGGTTCATCATTCTCAAATGACAAGTTTTTATTTTCTTCTTATTTTATAATATCTTCATCATTGTCATTAGTTAAATTTTTAGTACTACCTACTGGTTTGATATTTAAAATTGTTGGTTAAATTTCAGGTGCTAATATTTTTTTTTATGAAGGTCTTTCAATTTTCTAAGTACTAGGAGTATTAGATATTTTTTTAGGATCTATCTTGCTTCCTGTATTAATTCTGGAGGGCTCCCTAATTTAAGGCCTAGATGGAATAGTGAGTTAGATTTGATAAGTAGAAGCAGTTTATTTCGATGTATATTATTTTGCAAATTCAATTCTTCTAAACTATTTGATTTCATATTGTGGTCGAGTATTAAGTAATTCATTAGTTAGATTAGCAGGTTGCGTATCATCTAATTCTCTTAAAGCACTTTATTCTAAAGAAGGCATTTTATTATGAAATCTCTCAGTGTTTTTTTTAGATAAAAATGAAGCACCCCTATTGGGACTGGTCAAATTTGTGGTGCCTTAAGAACTGGTAGGTCTTTTGGATTGATTTTTGATAATAAATAGTTACGATAATGGCGTATCTTTAATTGTGAGTGTAGGTTTGTTTATTGAGGGATTAGTGTTTTGTTTATTTGATTTATCTATCTTTTTAGAAGGTTTTGGAGCTCTTGCAGAATCTACATTTATAATATAATTATTGAAAGAGGTTATTTTAGGACGAAATTATTACAAAATTTATTCCCTCGGTGTAACTTAAATTTGTTATTATTGCTCCTCTTCCTCTTCATCCTGACTCTAAATTTCTATATTCACAGAGATCTTATCACTCAATTATTCATACAACCTTTTATATTCTTGGGTTCTTTTCTCATGAATTCCAAGTAATTCTTCTGAAAGATGAAACGATTAAAAATATAACTAAGCAGCTTCCCTGTCTTTATTTTATTTATGATATATTTTTGCTTGGAATGAAAGTGCTTATAATAGAATTTATTAAAACTTCTTAGAAAACTATTTATAAAGATAAAATGTTAATCCTATTTCATCCATTAAATTCAATAACTTCTCATTCAAGGGTACAATATTATTAATTTTACAAAGTCTACCATTTTCAATTATATGATTCAAAATTTATACTTATGTCATGACAATACTTCTTTAGTTTGTTTTTGTCAAAGGGATTAATTGGATTAACAGATTATATGCTTATTTATTATTATGCTAAAATTCAAGATACTCTGCATACAACATATACGTGGAATATTTTATATTAAGCAACTCCTCCATTTCTAACCCAGCTGCTAATTCAATAGCTCTTTAAAAATATTTCTCACCTTATTATTTCTGTTGTATTTAATATCGACCCGTTTGATTGAGTGTCTCTATGAGATTCACACGTGCTTAAAGTGTTTTTGGTGATTGTAAACCAAACTCAGAAAGAGCATCCAAATAAGAACGCTCAAGTTGAAGGAGTGACAATTTCATTAATATTTATTATAAAAAATTCAATGTTTAATTTTTTCCATTATTTTATCAGTTTCAGAAGGATAGTATTTATGAATCGCCTTTTTAACTACATGTAATGGTAACCAACTTGCAATAACAAGCAACCCAACATTTATTACAAAATTAATAGTTATCTCACTCAAATTAATGATATCACGCATAAAGTAAATGCAACTTATATATAAACTAATTGAGATAAACTAACTTACCAAAGTAATAAATTTAAAAGTCTTAAGCTCAGTAATTACATTCAATAATTCTATCACAATTAAAGCTGTGAATGTAACTGTTACAAGCTACAAAAATGTATTCTAAAAACTTAAAAATGATAGAGCCATTATCATAGTACCTTAATAGATACTTTTCCATAACCATATTAAAAAAGTCTTGGTTGTTATCTCCCTTCCTTTCTATAAAGATTTGTAGAGTTCAGCAAATTCTAAAGCTTTGTTCTTCGTGATATCTTCATCAAATATTAATGAAAACACTGGTAATACAGTGAAAACTGTTGCATAACCTAACATCAAATATCCATTGTATATTGGAATAGCAACTCCGTAAAACACTAAACTAAATATAGCCTAGATAATCGATATTACTAATCCTCTATGCATTACAAATTAAGCCATTACAGATGATCTCTTATAAGCTAATCTTCCATGCCATAATAAAAGTGTAGATAAATCTTTAAATTTCGTTATTGAAAAATCACTTGCTAATGCAGCTTGTTTCCCTTCTTTCCCAACTATTCCTATTCCTACATCTGCTGCCTATATCATAGAAACATCATTTCCCCCATCTCCTATTGCTAAAGTAACCTAATTTGTATTTTTCTTTATTGCTTCAACTACTTATGCTTTTTAAGTAGGCGAGCATCTACAACATATAACACAAGGTGCTCTACTTGTAACATACATAAATTAATCAAAATGATCATTAAAAGCAAGAGCCAAAGATATACCATCAATTACTAAAATAGAATTATGTTTAGTTGAAAACTAATTCAAAAGATTCTAAAGATTTAAACAATCAGCCTCCTTTATAGTAAACATTTCTTATTAAGGAGTTTTAAGTCCCGCTGAGATACTTATGCATTAAGCTGTTTCAACTTTATCACCAGTCAACATCCAAATTTTAATGCCTGCATTCCTAAGTTAATCAATGCAATGATTTATGTCTTCTTATAATAGATCTTCTACACCAGATATACCTAAAAATTCCATTCCTTATTCTAATTGTTCCATAACTTTATTAACTTTTATCTCTCTATCCTCCATCGATGATTTTGCATCTTCATATTAGATTTGCCATTTTTTAAATTCATCTGGTGAAATATACTTTTAAGTCATAACAAGCGTTCGTAAACCTTCTCGACTTAACATCTCTGCTTCATCCATTAGAAATCCTCTTTACACTTCAGGAACCTTATTCTTAATGATTTAATCAGCTCCTTTGAGATAAAAGAAGTAACCATCTGTCAAATCTGATTAAACAATAATTCCCATTCTTTTTCTTTCACTACTAAATGGAAATTCATAAACGATTTTGAATGTTTCAATCCTATTAGGAGTTTAGATCACCATTTAATCAGCTGTCCTAGAAATCAATTGAATTCCCATCTATTCACTAATTTAAACTAATGCTATTTCATCAGGACTACTTGCCTAAAAAGATCTTAATCCATCTTCAATTATTGGAGTTACATTATGACAAAGAGATAGACATTAAATTAAATCTCTAAGTACTATGTCTTTGTTTCTTCTAGAATTTCTTTTTGTTTTCCCAGTAATAATATCATGTAGAGGAACAGGATTAGATAAAAATTATCTCTTTAATATTTTATTAACAACATTTAAATCTTTTGTTGTGTATGTATTGCTTTCTAGAGCTAATTTCTTGAATGTCATACAATTCTAAGTTAGAGTACCAGTTTTATCGCTCAATATATAATGTACTCTTCCTAATTCTTCAGGAATCTATGAATTCCTTGCCATAGCTCCAACAATATCTTTATCATTATTAATCTTCATTGAAAATACTAATTTAGAAAAGTCTAAATTGACTCTCAAGGAAATTGGTATAATACTTGAAAGCAAAAGCACATATCTAAAAAATTGTAATAAATTGATTAAAACATCATTCTCAGGTGTTAGTAACAAAATGAAGCCTGCTAGTATACACATAAAAGTGAACAAAACTTTTGACAAAAAGTTTAATTCTCTATCTAATCTACCCATTTTTAATCTACTTCCTCTTTGATTCATAGAGGACCTACATTCCTTTCCTGTATATATGACAACACATGTAACTTTACCAGCTGCTACATAAGTATTAGCCCATAATGTATTATCAATAGAAATAGATTCTTTTTCTTCATCTAATTTAATTCTGCCCTTAAAATTATAAATATCTAATTTAGGAGCTTCAATAATTAAGGAACTCCCAAAAAACTATCCCATTTATGTTAATTTTAGACCACTCCTTAACTTCCAATCAGTTTCTCCATCTAACTGATCTGTTCTGATAAAGACTGTTCCACTTTTCTCTGATGTCTTCAATAGAACACAATCTGCAGGTACTCTTTAATTTGCTTGTACTTCTATAACATCTCCAACTCTTAATAAAGACGATTTTATTGAGATTACAACATTCTATTATATCCTAGTATATAATTATGAATTAGCTTCCTTATCTCTAAGAAACCTCTTAAAATCATCATATGCCTCTTTAATTAGAGTTAACGTAAGAACCTCTTATTAATTCAATATTGATTACAAATAAAAGAGGAGCTATATATGAAAAAAGGAATCCAACTTTCAACGGTTCTATGAATTGAGATAAAGTTATTAAGAGGAAAAACAAATTGAAAAAGTACCTAAATTAGTCAAATAGCACAATAGGAATAAATGTAATAAGGCTATATTTTTAATTTTTGACTATGTTTGGAACTGAATATGGTTGGTTTTCACCTGTAATATCTATTGTCCTTGTATCTTAGCTTACTTTATTTTTACTAAAGCTATCTATGGTTTTCAATATTAGACTTCTTGTATCTAAAATCTTATTATAATATACCTGTTTTATCGTTCATACTATCATATTCCTCTTATTCTAGTTAATTATCCAAGAACTTATCATCATCTGCTCGCTCAACCATTTCAATAAGTAAATTAGTGGAATGTGCCTACTTAAACATTATTAATATAGTAATATAAAAATATCAACTATCCACAAATGATAAACTTAATCTCTCATATCCTTTTTCAAGAATATGTTATTCATCTAAATCTTATTTGTTATACACATCTTTTGACTCAATCATCTCCTTCTCTTTAATTGTTGATAGAAATGGTAACAAGATCAGAATATACACACTTGTCATGGTAATCATTATCCATAAATTTTCAAATGATGCTTCATTTATATCTATTTTATATTATGATATATTGTACTCATAAAATACATTAATATCCCTCCAATTTATCTAGCCACTAATTATCCTAAATTTATTGTTGACATCAATAATGCATACATTGTACCTTCTATTTTAGATGGACAAATTTTGCATGCTAATACTAAAATTGGTAGCATATTCAGTTCAGCTACTAATTGCATTAACAAAGTATCACATAATGAAAATACTTCATCTTTAATTCCTAATTCTACATTTCTTCTTGTTACTTATAAAATCTGTAGTGCATTTACAACACTATATGTTAAAGTTGTTACAAAGAACACAGATTTGAATGAATAATTTCTTAAATATCTATTAAAGATGCTCACAGCTGTGATGTTTGCCAATGCAAATAAGAACTTAATCTTACCTAAAAATTCTGCTGTATAATGTAAATAGACAGTTTAAAAATAAAACATTGCTGTAGAAGTTGATGGTTACAACATGAAGCAAAAAATAAATACAATAGGCTTGTAAATAGCTTTGATATTTAGAAATCGATGTAATTCATTTAATTACTTCTTGATATCAGTATCTTTGTGTTGGCCTTCATTCAAAAATAGTGAAGCTCCTGCAATTATCAAAGGAAATATAGATGTTATTCTGAAAACTAAAATAGCAGTTCTAATTACTTTATTATTTCTGCAAATATTTTAAAGAGTAACCACTAAGATAGCTTGTCATGAGGGTTCCAAAAGCTTTAAATCCAAAAAATAAACTGACATTGTTGGTTGAACTATCATTGCCTGTTGAAATCTCAACTAAAAGAGCCTCTTCATTGTAAAATAGTTATACCTGCAACAACATTACAAAATGCTATACAAATTTGAATGCTTAATAAAATGCTGACACCTGTAAATGCATCTTTTGTCCCATATATCGAGAGTGCATAGAATAAAACAAAACCCATCAGACCAAATAGAAAGAGATAGCTCTTTCTTCTATAACTGCATATTGGAAGCAAATCTGTACAGAGACCCCATATTGGTTTAATAACCCAAGGTATGCTGATGATTCCTTATATGTAAGTCATTTCTGTTGGGTTCATTCCATAATCCTCTTTTAACAAGTACGATATGGCCAGCTCTGACAGGTTAATGACGCCTTAAGAGAATGCCACCAAACAAATTACAGCATACGTGGAATGTGATTACTTTATCATTTATTTTAAATATTGTATAGACTATTTTAAATAATAAAACGTATTGCAATTATAAACCTTTTATATATAAATTTATTTTAACAACAACATCCACACTCTTTAATTTGAAAATATTCGCAAACATCTTTATTTCGCTATTGTTCAAATTTAGTTCAACCTTAAGCAACTTTTTCTTCATCCACTTTTGGATTAAATTATTACCTATTTATTATATATAAAATAATATGAACATCATAATTATTTTTACTTAGAATGTTAAATATTGACATGAGCAATTAAATTAATAGTTTATAATTATAGGAATTTCATGATTTATTTATATTCTAAATATTCAAGAATGCAATTTAATCTTTATTATCTAAGAAACTAACTTATAAAAAGTGCTCAAATTAATCAAAACCATAAGATATTTTTTTGTAAAAATATAAATTATTTAAAAGTAGATAATTCCATTTCTTTACTAAAATCTTTCTGAATCACTCCGTTGAAAAAATGTAAATTATATTTGCTAATATAAGATGCATTAAATTTTATTATTTTTAGTGTAGAAAATTATACAAGGACTAATAATTTTTAATATATTTTTCCATTTATTTTTTTCTTAAAATAAATAATTCATGATGATGCAAAATTCTTTGGATTTCAAAGAGAAGCTATTCATTAATCAAAATAATTTTATCTTATATCTTAAATATTATATTTTTTTATTTATGATTATCATAGTATATAGATAGGAATATTTAATCATTACTTTATGATTCTTAAGAAATGAAAATAATATATTCAGATTGGAAATTTTACATTTTTATTAAGTATTAATCAGAAATGAAATCTTAGTCATAATTTGGACAATATGAATGTATGAGATCTCTAAGCTTAATTTGATTTGTAATTTTTGGATTTGGCTATAATATAACTTTTTAGAATAATTTAATTAAATAAATGGGAGCAACTTGTTGCAAATCAAATTTACAAACATAAGATGGTATTAATAATTATTGATCTATTGTATAGAACTATCAGTTCAATCAGCAGCTTTTGGAGATAATGATTAAGGTTCTTAAAAGAGAGTTGTTAAGCAAACTACTGCAAGCAAACGTTAAGCATATATTCCTGCATAAACATTTGGTTTAGGATTGAAATAAAACCTATCAGATGATGGAAAAGAAGTATACGAAGAACCAAAGAAAGTATCAATGAAAGTTTCAAAAGAATTGGAATAATTATTGGAGCGACAGAATTCCGATACTGATCGAAAGAAAATTCTTGAATAGCAGTCTTTATAGAGTATTAAAAAGATAAGTAATATTAGAAATGGATTAAAAAATGCATATAAATGTTGATATCTTTGTGTAATTGAAGAAGGGTTAAATATCCGATCATTACATTACTGGGAAAGTGTTGGGAGAAGGAGCTTTTGGAAAAGTATGGAAAGTGACGCATAAAAAGACAAAATTAGATCGTGCAATGAAATAGCTAAAAAAGACATCTATTTTAAAAGAAGATAAAGAAAAATTGTTTTCGGAAATGAATATTTTAAAGAATTTAGACCATCCACACATTGTAAAATTGTATGAATTATTCGAAGATGATAAAAACTATTATTTGGTAACGGAGTAAGTACTAAATTCATTGAGGATAGGTATTGTTCTGGTGGTGAACTTTTTGATCGAATTAAGAGTATGAACTTTTTTAGTGAAAAGAAGGCAGCAGAATTAATGAGATAAATTCTAAGTGCTGTTTGGTACTGTCATAACCAGAAGATTGTTCATAGAGATTTAAAACCAGAGAACCTACTTTTTGTTTCTGATTCTGCCGATGCCGATCTTAAAGTAATTGACTTTGGAACTTCTAGAAAATTTGAATCTGGAAAAAGAATGACTAAAAGATTAGGCACACCCTATTATATTGCCCCTGAAGTGCTTTTGGAAAATTATAATGAAAAATGTGATGTGTGGTCTTGTGGGATTATACTTTATATTTTATTATGTGGATATCCTCCTTTCTCTGGTAGAAGTGAATCTGAGATTCTCAAACGAGTGAAAGCAGCTCAATTAAAATTTGATCATGAAGATTGGGCTCATATTAGTTAAGATGCATAAAATCTTATTAAAAATATGTTAAATCCTAATCCAGCTAAAAGGTTGAGTGCTGAAGATGCTTATAATGACAAATGGATATAAAATAATGCTCCTTCTAATGTAATAAATTAAAAGGCATTACAAAACTTGTAGCAATTTCATGCGAAAAGTAAATTTAAATAAGCAGTATTGACTTTTATGGCGACTTAAATTATAACATAATAAGAATAAGATGAATTAAACAAAACGTTTAAAGCTATTGATAAAAATGGGGATGGAAAATTGTCAAGATAAGAACTAATTGATGGTTACACTCAAGTTACTAATAATTAAGAGTTAGCCATTATTTAAGTTGATCGCATAATGGAATTAGTAGATATCAATCGTTCAGGTGAAGTTGATTTTACTGGTATTTGTTATGTTTAACACTTTTAGAATTTCTAATAGCTGCAATGAATTAAGAAAAGTTTTTATCAGTTCAAAAAATGGAATAAGCCTTTAAAGTGATTGATTTAGATGGTGATAATTACATATCCAAAGCAGAATTACAAAATGTTATGGGTGACATTGATGATGAGGTATTTAAGTGTAATTTAACCAGATTTGGATACAAATATTAAAGGAATGCGATAATGATAATGATGGGAAAATATCATTAGAAGAATTCTCATCTTTGCTCCAATCTAAAGTTTTATGATTTCCTGAAGATTGCTTCATTATTATTATTATTATTATATTATAATTATGAAATTTTACATTCATTTTCTTTTTCTTGGTTCAGGCACAGTTGGATTCAAATCTGCTAATTTTTGTTTAATAAATAATTTTCTTAATTAATTTGCATCCTCATAAGGCCCAGATCTTTCGGGACATTCCAAAAAAAACCAAAGAATCTTTATTTTATATCATTTTATCAATACATTTTCAACTTTACACTCTCTCTTTGGAACCTCATCTTTAACACTCTTTTCCTTCAAACATGAAACAAAGTTTTTTTCTAACCAATTGCATTCATTACTAACATCTTAGAATATTTATTTTACACATCATTAAGTGGTGGACGATATTTGACTTCCATTATATTTATATTAATATTAATTTAATTCAATTCATATTCCATCTGTTATCTTTCCTATTCGTATCACAGTAAACTCCTCTCTACTAATAAAATATATAATTTGAATAGATCCATATATATATAATTCTGAATTCTACTTTTATATCAGAATATTTGTCAATTATCAAATTACTTATTTCTTTCATTCTCTTTCATTTTATTTTCAATTTATTATTATATGAATAATTCTCTCCTCAATGTCAAATTGTAATCGAATTCTTAGAAAATTCAAAGTATCTATATGCATTTAACTTAAATATTACAATAATAAACTATTATATTACAATAATAAATTGAGAAGTGTAGTATATTTATATCACTATTATATAATATTAATTAAATCAAATAAGAATTATTTTTGCTTTTCTTCAGGTATAGTTTCATAGAGAGGAATATGCACAAATATAGTTTATAGATTATATTTCAAAGATTAATAGTAGAGGTAATTACAAAGGAATCGGCCTGGATTATAAGATTTTTTCACTTAATGCCCCAATTTTGAGAGTTAAGACACAATTAAATCAATATTTAGTGAAGACTTTATCTAATCATCCATATCTAATTGTTAATCGATTTTTACTCTTCTTATTTTACATCCATTAAAATCACTCAATTCGTAATCTAATTTATTATAAGCACAAATCTCTATTTAAAACATTTAAAGCTCATGATATAATCCAAGATGGAGATTAATTGCATTTTTATGATTAATTTCATTTAAATAATCATCGCATGCCTCTTTTGTAACTTTAAGAGTTTTAATAGATTGAATATTTAATTCTTATTATTATTTTTAGGAAAATTGTTAAATTAAAAGTGCACTAGGATTTCTTTCTGTTTTACCCCACTCACCAAATCCAGATAAGTTAATGTGAGTCACCAAGTTCTTTTACATTTAATAATATCTTTTTTATAATTAAAAATTTTATTTAAATTGTGTAATATTAATAAATAAGCGCCGTAATTCAAACAAAACATATATTATATATTGCGCTCGAAATTTAAGTTAAAAAAAAATGGCTGATTAAGATGATGACGTGGGAGTAGTTCTTGATCAACAAAATATACAAAGAATTTATGAGGAGCAACAAAGAATGGAAGCCAAGTTTAAGGAAAGTGGATGGTAATTATTTTCCAGGCCAAAACCAAAATTGAATGATGGCGAGGCACTGTAATTTATGCAACTCGAATGTGATTATTATACTTTAGGAGGATAAAGTATAATAAGAATGTTTGGGGTTACAAGCGAAGGAAATTCAATTCTTTGCCATATTACAAATTTTTTATCATTTTTTTATATGAAAGCACCAAATGATTTACTCTTAGATCCAAAACATATCTTATAATTTTAAAAGGAATTTAATTTGTTATTATCAAAGCAAAAGAATTTTAATATGAAAGAGCCAATTGTAAAAATTGAGGTATGTAAAAAAGAATCAATAAGATACTACAAAGGAGAAAATTAAAAGATTAATTATTTAAAGATTTATGTTATACAACCAACATTTGTTGCTTAGATTAGAAATTTTTTAAAAAGCGATAATAGATTGGTTAATGATATGGAGCTTCCAGAACTAACATTTGAATCAAACGTTCCATACGCATTAAGATTTATGATTGAGTATGATATAGTTGGGATGGGTTGGATAGAATTGAAAAACTATAAAATAAGAGAAAATTAATTTAAAATATCATCTTGCTAGATTGAAGTTGAGGTGGATTGTTAATTCGTAAAGAACATTCCTTTAGATGAGAAATCAGAGTTAGCTCCTTTGAGAATTTTATCGTTCGATATAGAATGTGCTGCTGAAAAAGGATTTCCAAATGAAGAACATGATCCAATTATATAGATTGCTTGTATAGTTAAAGTACATAATCGAAGTGAAGAACTAATTAGAGTAGTTTTCACATTAGGAGAATGCGAGAAGATCCCTGGGGCTTGGGTAAAATCTTTTAGAAATGAGGAAGATCTACTAAATGAATTTTAAGTATTTTTTTAAGGATTAGATCCTGATTTTATAATAGGATATAATATTTAGAATTTTGATATTCCTTATATATTAAATAGGGCATAAAGTTTAAAAATGAAAGGTTATGGAAAATTTGGGAGAATTCCAAATGCTCAATCCTAAATAAAAAATGGTAAATTTTTAAGTAAGGCCATGGGGATGAGAGAAACAAAAGACATCAATATTGAAGGACGAATTTAATTGGATATGATGATTCATATGATGAAAGATCATAAGCTTTCATCTTTTTCATTAAACAATGTTAGTTTTCAATTTTTAAAATAATAAAAGGAAGATGTGCATTATTCAATCATTTATACTCTTTAAAATAGTAATTAATTATTTTATAATAAATTTAGAAAATCCTGAAACAAGAAAAAGAATAGCAGTGTATTGTTTGAAGGATGCTGAATTACCAATCTTATTAATGGATAAGTTATGTTGCATTTATAATTATGCAGAAATGGCTAGAGTGACAGGTGTCCCTGTTAATTATTTATTTATGAGAGGTTAATAGATAAAAGTAGCATCTTAATTGTTAAGAAAAGCTAAGCATTATGATTTCATAATACCAACTGAGAATTTTAAATAAACAGATTAAGAATATTAAGGAGCATATGTTTTAGATCCAGTAAAAAACTTTTATAAAGTTCCAATAGCTACTCTTGACTTTGCTTCTTTATATCCAAGTATTATGATGGCTCATAACATGTGTTACAGCACTCTTTTGAATGCATCTCCACTAAAATTAAATTTAGAAGCTGATTAATATACTATATCACCAGAAACTAGTGCAACATTTGTTAAGCCAGCAGTTAGAAAAGGAATATTACCTTTAATCCTTGAAGATCTGATTAATGCTAGAAAGAAAGCTAAAAATCAATTAGCTTAAGAAACTGATCCTTTCAAGAAAGCTGTTTTAGATGGAAGATAATTAGCTTTGAAAATTTCTGCTAATTCAGTTTATGGATTTACTGGAGCTTAGATAGGATAATTACCGTGTTTAGAAATATCTGCTTCTATTACTAGTTTTGGTAGATAAATGATTCAATGTACTAGAGATACTGTAGTTGCACATTATAGTATATAAAATGGAGCTAAATATAACGCTGAAGTAATTTATGGAGATACAGATTCAGTTATGGTCAAATTTGGTGAATATACAGTATAAGAAGCTATGAAATTAGGAAAAGAAGCTGCAGCTTTAGTTTCTTAAAAATTTATTTAACCAATAAAACTTGAATTTGAAAAAGTTTACTATCCTTATCTATTAATGAACAGAAAGAGATACGCTGGATAATTATGGACTAAACCAGATAAACCAGATAAAATTGATACTAAAGGTATAGAAAGTGTTAGAAGAGACAATTGTTTCCTTATTAGAAAAATGGTTACTGAAATCTTAAACTTCCTTCTTATTAAATAAGATGAAAAGTCAGCTGTTTAATATACTAAAGAATAAATAAGAAATTTATATCTTAATAAAGTTGATATTTCAGAATTGGTTATTACTAAATCCTTAAATAGCAAAAAAGAAGACAAGGATAAAGATAAAGATAAAGATAGGAAAAGAAATCAAAATGAAGATGATGGAAATAAGTTAACTAAAACATATAAATAAAAATAAGCTCATGTTGTTGTTGCTGAGAAAATGTAGAATAGGGACGCAGCTAATGCTCCATCTGCAGGTGATAGAATTGCCTACATTATTATTTAAGGAGCCAAAGGAACAAAAACTTATGAAAATGCTGAAGATCCTGTAGAAGTCTTAGAAAAAGATTTTCCTATCGATTTTGATTATTATGTCAATAATCAAATCAAAAAGCCTATTATGAGATTATTTGAATTTGTTATACCAAATCCAGAAAGTATATTTGTTGGAGATCATACAATGTCAAGATACATTCCAAAAGTTAATATCAATTCAGCTTTAGGCAAATTTGTTTAAAAGCGTACGGCTTGCCTTAATTGTAAGACAGTCATTAAAGAAAATGAAGCTTTATGTCATAATTGTAAAGATAAAACTTTAGAAATTATGACCAAATCATCTATTGTAAATCTTATTTAACTATATTTAGAAACTTTAAGAACTTTAAATTAATTATCATAAATATTGGACAACCTGTTAAAGTTGCCAAGGCTCTTTACTAGAAGACATTTTATGTAGTAATCGTGATTGTGAAATATATTATAAGAGAATAAAAGTTTAACGTGACCTAAAGGAAAAATGGGATGAAATTGATAAATTATATGCCCAAAAACATTGATATTTTATTTATAAGTACCATCTATCTATAATCATTATTTTAATATAATCCATTTTAAGTATAAGAATAAGGCATAATGTAAATATTTCTAAGTTTAAATAATGAATCTAAATTAATATTTTCTTACCATTTAGCATTATTTATATATTTTTATTTTTCTAAAGGAAAATAACTCATAGGCATTCAACTCATAAGGTTAATAGTTTGTACTAAAACATCTTTTAATAAGAAAGATATTATCTTAATGATATAAAATAACAAGATTGATTTTTACTAAGAATGATATTTGTTAAGGGTTGAATCTCATATTGAAAATAATGATATAAGAATATATGATAAGTGAATATTTTAGTGCTTTCAAAAGATCTTTTTGTTTATACAAAAAATTATTAATGATAAGTATAATAAATAAATAAATTAGTATAAATTTATATTGAATGACTGACAACCAATTTGATAATAAGAATGAATTTGATGAAATGGACTTCAATTTTGTGATTCGTATGAATTCAATTAATACTAGATATCCATTTAAAAAAGAGAAGTGCCAGAAAGACTTAAACAATTATTGTTGGCATTCCAGATGAATTTGATTTAAATAAAATTATTAGATTTTGGAAAAAAGTAATTTCTATATATATTTTATAGCAATTTAATTGTACTGGTGGTATTATTTCAAAGGATGAAGATTATGGAGATTAAGTAACAATTAGATTGACAGGAGATAATAGATAATAAATTGCAAAATTTTTAGTGGAAGAAGGAATAGCATTGTAAGATAACATAAAAGTTCATGGTATTTGAAATATCAAATAATATATTAATCTATTTATAATCAATATTACATCTATGAATAATCCTTAAACATTTTAAAATGAATCGTTTATAAACATAGATATCTTAGTATATTCTCTTAAGAATAGTAGATAAAACAGACAATGATCTTAAGGGATCCCTAAATATCATAATTTAATTTATATTCAATAAATGTATAAAATATTAATAATTGATTAGAATTGAGTTATTTTGTTGAGAAGAAACTCTTGATTATTCGAGTTATCAATACCTTTATATTTTTTTATTACTCTAAGTAAATTTTGCTAAGGAATATATAAGGTTTAGATAAACTGTTTAAAAATTAAGTGTTGTTACTTTTAATTATTGAATTCATACAAAAGATATAAAAAATTATTCACAATATTTTCTTCTCATCAGAATTTTCAGATTTCTCATTGTTCTTCTTCTATTTTACTTTTTTGTTTTTTGTCTTAATATCTTTCTAGGTTTTGCCAGAGAAATTTTCCGAACTACTCTCAGTTTCTGAATCATTCTTTGTTATTCTTTTAAGTCCATTATCAATTCTTGACTCTAGGAAGCCCTTTTCTTCTATAAGGAATTTTTTTAAGTTCTCAGAATCAGGTTTATTCCAGTTTAACTATAATTAGTATTAGATATACTTAAACTGAATCTCCTTTTTCGACTAATGGTGTTATAAATAATTCTCGACTGACTTAATATAGAAATTTGGTTGGTATTATATATTTAGGATTTTATTTCTTTTTTATTCTGTCTTCATTAACCTCTTACACATGCTCTATTATACATTCAATACTTTTAAATTCTTTTATCAATTTATAAGCTGTTCCAGGTCCAATACCTTCTATTTTTTCGGTATAGTCGCATCCACACTATTAAATAATTAAAATGAATTATTACTAAAATGCATAGATCTACAAATTACTCATAAGTTAAATCTAATTCTTTAATCATATCATCATATGTAATTTCATAAATGGGTTCCTTTCTAGTATTAAAACCTCTTAATAAAATTGGGGTTCTAAATGCCAAAGCATCCATATCTTCAGTTGCCGTAGCATAAATTTTTCCTGCTCTGCATAACTCAGCACATTAAGCTTCTGCTTCACATGGTGCTACAATTACAGGACAACCCATTAACTTAAGCATTTTGATTGCATCATCCTTCATGATATTTGAGATTGTGGTAGTTCTTTGATGTTGAAGTAAGGCTTATTACATATCACCTTATTCTAGAGCTTTATCCGATTTAATTTAGGCTTCCTCTTTTAATTTCTTCCTTCTTGCCAATTCTCCACTTTTTAATATTGGTGGCTTGCCATCAAACACCCAAAGAGGTTTAATTCCATTTTCAAGGAATTGTAATGTTCTGTTAAATAGCCCAACTAAGTGTCCAGTTCTGTTTCCATATTTATCTTTTAATTCAATAATTTATGTTTATCCTACAGACTGCGTTTAAATTAAAAATTAATACATAGCCATTGATGCATCACATCCAATAGTTCTATATGTTTAAGATTTTCAATTACCTTCCTGAAAATTAATCAAGCGTTTAAGTTTTAAAACAATTCGGTGCTTTTTGTTTTAGAAATTGCATAAGTTAATGAATTCCCATTTTAATAAATAATATAAAGCGGCAAAGTTTAATATGATTTTATATAGATATATTTTGGAATGATCATCATTTTTATGTGTCTACAAAGACATAATTTTTATTTAATTTTTCAATATCTTTTTCCAATTAGGCCAACTCTTTCTCACATTATTCTTTCCTAAATAGATAATATATTAATATTATTACTTTCTCTTCAATCCAACAGTATCTATCATACGAATATGTGTGATTGATTAATATTCTTTATTAACAGATTCCCATTTCTTT
>JPFM01000026.1:359364-397492 GCA_000733375.1 Paramecium sexaurelia
CCATCTCCTCAGCTTCACTTATATGCATATTTCTAATAATTTCATATTCACTTGAAATGCTTTATTAAATTTTGGTAAGATAGTCAGGTACCTTGCCATAATCTTTTTTCTCAGTCCATGGTTTTTCATCCACTAATTATTTTGGAGCACTTAGAATATTTTCAACTGCATTTGTCACTATATAATTTTTATTAGATTTAAGTCCATGAATAGGCTTTTCATCTTTTTTGGGTACTGGAGGTCTAACTGATGGCGGATACTTATATTATTTGACTATTTCATATTTAATTTCCATTACCTTCAGGCAATTAATTTGATCCCATTGTTCCAGTATTTTTCAATCTGAACATAGTAGAATCAGGTTTATATGATCCTATGAAAATTCAAAGTCAAATTACCCTTAGGTCTTCCGAGTGAATTAGATTACCCCTTATGAGTATGTGGACCCCTGACCAAATCAAAATCTCCATTGATATTGTTAACCTGAATAAAATTATACAACTACTTTAGGTCGACTAGTAGTATGATTATTGAATGTGCTGCCAGATGGTGTCAATCCACTTGGATATGCCGATCTATACATCGGTTCTTTTGGAGGAGGTACATATTCCTTAGGAATCAAGTTATATATGCTTTCCTGTTACATAATTTTAATATATTTATTAATAAATGGTAATTTATTAATTATTCATTATTGATTAACATCGAATTTTTAAAGGAGAGGATTATAATAGTCAATATCCTCCTTTTCTCCCACATATTTAAGCATTTGCTTCACAGAACTAATGATTTCTGATTAATCAACATTCACTTCATAATTTTTGTTAAGTAATTCTAATAAGATTACATCTATAGACTCTATAATAATTAATCCCTTCCCCAATAAATCAAAATAAATTTTTTCTAACTATTTTTCATCTAGAGTATCGTATTCTTCGGGATCTATCAATGGTATTAAATCCACATACTCATTTCTAAGCTTTTTAAGATTCTCTAATTTTTCAACGCATTTATCTAGTACTCTCTATTTAACCAGTGTTCCTTCTCAGTAATTATTTAATAATTTAAACAGTAGTTTCATCAATTTCGAATTGTTTATTTTAATCTTTATTTTTTAATCCTTTTCTTTCTAAAATTGGAAATATAATAGATAATCCTCCAATTTAAACTAACTTCTAACAATTTTCCTTGTGATTATTAATTGCTAATAAAACTAAACTATAAGCTCTTATAGATTAAGAAGTCTTTCCTTAAATGATTTTTATCATTAATTACAGACCTTCATAACTTTAGAAATAATCTTAATTTTCTTCTTATATTAATAGCAATGTAAGTAAATCATAAACATTATTTAGAATTTCCTTCTCCTCTACAGTTTCAGGATCTTTCTTTTTATATTAGTTTAATACCATTAATAAGCTTTCAATTCCTCCGCTTCTACCAATGATCTCCAAGTTATCCTTTGTTTATTAAGTAAGTATAACTAATAACTCGGAAGCGTATAATCTATTATCATCTAAAGTTTAACTGTTGTCTTCGACTCTTTTAACTAAATATTATACTATTTTTGATCTAGAACCAATTTCTTTACATATTGATGTTTTGATGTCCACCATATTTTCAATTACTTCAAAACAATCATGTAGCAGGTTAACTTCTTCTTAAGTTTTTTCGTCGTTTTTCATAATTAACTCTCCTAAGGATTCAATAAAATAGTTTTTAATTAAACTATCATATAATTCAATAATTATTTTAGGTTCTACATCCCCATCAGGAGCAACCAATTCTTTGAAAAATTGAATAACATCATTTTAAATTGATTAGTTATTATGTAATAATAACTATATTACAATTTAAAGGGCACTGCTATGATAAAACTTGGATATAATTAAGGATATGCAGATAAAATTAAAAGCTTTCTAAGATCTTCATCTAAATCTACTTCAGAATCAATAAATTTATCAGGTTGATTAGGATATCTCATTCTCAAATCAGAGTTTAATTTGTAATTATTTTCCAAATGAAAAATCATTTCTCTTAATTATCTTTCATCAAATAATTCATTATTTTATTCTTTAAATTACATCTCTTATTGGTAATCATTTCTTTCATCAAAATCCATTTCATCATCTTCATCGTATTATTACATTTTGACTTTCTTTCTTGGGTCCATAATTATATTAATAATTAAAGTTAAAAATTCAAAAATAACATTATTCAATTATATCTCTTAAGCAGATTCTTAATTCTGCCTAAGATTATATTATAACATTAAAGCGAAAAAACTATTTTAAATAAAATTTGCTTAATACATTTTCAATCATAAGATTTACATACTTTTTAATAATTATTAAAAATGTATTCTCTAGGATCAAATCAATAAATGATTTAATTATAAAATACAAATTTATATACTGAATTATTCTACTCATAAAAATAATTCTTCTTCCCTTTTGATTAAATTGCTTGTTAAGTCAATCAAATTTAAAACTTTATTTACATTGTCACCCCAATCTTAAAGTACATCATTTTCGTTTTTCTTTAACTAATAGTCAACAATACCCTTCATTCGATCAATCTTGCATTTAAGTAACTTTTATTATAGAATAAAGTTTATACTTTTTAATCCATCATAATGCAGATTTCTTCTTCTAATTCTTATGTACCGATACCAATTAATTCTTTTATTCTGCTTAAATATACAGAATCATAGTAAATTTAAAATACTCTTAAATTATGGTGAATTAATTATCTTCTAAAATCTAAAATCATTTTATCACAACTTACCTTTGTATCTTTAAAGATTATTTTCTATGCCCTCATCGAAAATCTCTGCTGCTTAAACATTATGAGATTATGGATCTGTACTAATTAACTCAGTTCCTAAAAAGGCATTAATCAATTATTAAAGATTTGGCAATGCTTCAAGACCATATTTATATGTAGATACAATAGTTTACAATTGTTTTTACTAATTTTAGATCATCTAAAATATATACCTTATCGTCAGAATATTAGCTTAATATAGTGTATATTGCAAAGTTTTCTAAAATGTTGTTGTAATCTATTTTGAAATTGAAATCCACTTTTGTAGCCTCTAATTATCTATTTTTATGTAATGATTCAAGTATTTTAGAATAAGCATGAGCTGTTTCTTAATAATTATTTTCATGTCTATAATAAATTACTAAGAATGAGTAATAAATAATCTTGAGATCTGCAATGTTATCATCCTCAATATTTTTTGGCTCAATCTTTTTTGAGATTATAAACAATCTAACATAATCTAATTTCTTAATCATTATTTTCATTTAATATAAGATGAATTCTAACTTTTCCCTTTTATCCATAGATCCATAAGTTTCAACCTACACTTCTTATAAGATTTTAGCAGCATCTGCAATTTAATTATCATCTTCTTTATATTAAGTAAGCATCAAAACACAGCGAGCATATTCAACTTCTAAGTAAATCTTCTTTTCACATACTTTCATAATGGCATCAATCATTTCTAATTTTTAATTTATTGGAAGGGTTTTCAATTCAATCATTGCCATTTATACAAGCTCGATTTAAGCTTTTTTTGGTTATCCTCTCTTTTTACTAAGAGAAACTATCAATTCATTAAATTTTGAGTATTATTTTGTATCAAAACAAAGTCTTGCAATCTGTTTAGTTACTTTAAGTGTTTCAACTAAGTTATTAGCTAAACGAGCTGTCTTCTCTTTATTCAGAAGGTCATCTATTTATTTATCAAATTCATTCTCTTCAATGATCATTTGGATTTAAATTTAATTTAATGAAATACTAATCTGAATTATTTTAATAATGATCTATGAAGGCAAATAATCTATTTTCAATCATCAAGATTAGTATGCACTTATAAGATTAGTTAATTCTGAAGATGATGCAACCACAAAGAAACATGAAGAAGGTAAAACAACATTCACACTAAGAATGGCAAAATACTTATCAACTTCAGGAATTGGAGATTATTTGGATGGAATTAATGTGCTTTTAAGTTTTCTATTAACAGTGCTGCATTTAATTGATTGTTCTTTTTGGGTACAAGGTGGAACTTATGATGTTCCTGAAGCTTAAACTTTTATTATAGTAATTTCAATCACATTATAAGTTTTTTAGATTCCAGAACTGATTTGTTATATCTATTTCCTTCTTGATTTTGTTATTAACTTCTATCTATCAGAGAATAAATTGTTCTTTACTTTTCAAACAACATCTTTAATTGAATACGTTTCAATTTTTCCTTCTTTGCTAGCTAGATTGAATATAATAACTGGATACAAATACTTATATTTGCTAAGAGTATTGCGCTTCTTATTATGCTACAAACTAGATAAAGTATTGTAAAGATTATCAATGGAAGGTATTTAATGTATTTAATTTAGAGTATTTAGGTTGGGATACAAACCAATTGTAACTGTCATGGCAATTATTATGATTAATTCTTCAATTCTTTATGTCGTTGAATAAGATTATTCCATAGTTGAATATATCTATTTTATGGTCGTAACAGTTTCAACAGTTGGATTTGGTGATGTGTATCCAACAACGATTTATGGAAGATTTTCAATTATTGTAGCTATTTTGATAATGTTTTTGGTTTTACCGACTCAAGTTGAAATGCTAACAAGAGTTTATAGTTTGAGAAGTCAATACGCAAGAAATTAATACATTTCAAAAAAAGAATTAGAACATATTCTTTTATTAGGGTCATCTTAAGTAGAAGGATTCAAGACTTTTTTGAATGAACTTTATCATAGTGATCATGGAATGAACGATATAAATACAGTTATACTTCAACCTTCAGCACCTACTGAAGAAATGACTCTATAATTGAAATAACCAGCATTATAATCAAAAGTAATATATTTAGAAGGACATCCATTATAAAATAAAGATCTTGAAAGATGTAGTTCTAAAGATTGCAATTGTGTTATTGTTTTAGCAAATAAAACAAGTAGAACACCTAAAAGGGATGACTATCGAAATATCATTCATGCATTTGCTGTGAAATAATTTGCAAAAAAGTAGAAATCAAGAAAAGGTGTTAGAGTATGTTTATAAGTACTGCAACCATCGAGTAAAGATCTATACTTTAATTCACTTGGAGGTCACGAGACAGATCAAGTTATTTGTGTCGATGAACTTAAACTTTATCTATTAGGAAAAACATGTTTATGTCCTGGAATTAATACTCTTATTTCCTTCTTAATCTAATCATCCAAACCTTCTTATGATATAACAAAGTATGATAAAAATAAGGATGAATGGATTGATGATTATTTGTGCGGAATGTAAAATGAAATATACAGAGTTCCATTAGAGTCTGAAGCCTTTGTTGGATTAACATTTAGTTAAGTATGTTATTAGTGTTATAAATTATTTTAGATATCTTAAGCAATATATAAAGAGTTAAACATTATTTTATTTGCTCTTGAAGTTGAATTAGAATCAGGCACTAGCGTTTTTGTAAATCCAGTCGAATATCTATTTGAAGACTACTTACATTATGGATATGTAATTGCTAGTGAAATGCCAAATATTGATTAGATATAATAAACTAAATTTCCTGAGTATATTTAAAAGAACTACTGCTTTCCTAATGTTTAAAGATAATAAAATAATAAAAATGCTCTTCAATAAGAAGCAGAGTATTTAAAAGAGATTTTAAGTGAAGGCCTTAAAGATGATTCCTCTAAACATCCTGCTTATTATTAAGTTAAACCTTAAACTATCACTACTGGTCTTCCTAAAGTTGGGGATTAAGAAAAATTTGAAAATCATTTTATTGTTTGTGGAGTTGTTACCGATATGAAATATTTAATGATGCCTCTTAGGGCTAGATCACTTAAAAATATTTAACCAATAGTAATTTTAAATTAGGATTTGATTCCAACTGAAATCCAACTATAAATTAATAAATTTCCTAAAGTATATTTTCAATAAGGATCTCCGCTTAACACTGAAGACTTAAAGAAGGCTTGTATTTAAAAGGCTTCAGCTTTGGTGATCTTATAAAAGTCTGCTGATTAAGAAGAAGGAATATCTAATATTGTAGATGCTGATACAATCTTCATATATAAAACTGTTAAATTATTAAACTAAAACATCAATATAATAACTGAGTTGGCATCAATTTCAACCATTTCTTTTTTACAGATTTCAAGAAATAATTATGTTTAAAAATATGATTGGTCTGTTAGTGAACCATTTGCATCTGGTGAGATTTATATATCCACTATGCTTGATACTCTAATATGTTAAGCCTATTATAATCCTTTTATTACAAGCATTTTTGATTAAATGATATTAGGAAGTGCTTCAGTTAATAAAAAAGTAAAAAACTTATATATAATAATCTTTAGCATAAAAAACTATACTAAGCAAGTAAATTACAATAGAGCAATCTATTTCTCATTAATCTACCTCCAAAATATTATGAAAAAACATTTGGAGAACTTTTTGAAATCTTACTTACAGAATAAAAAATGATTCCAATCGGACTTTACAGAGGAGAGAAAGTTAAAAATAATAATAAACCCTATGTTTTCCTAAAACCTCCCATGGATGTTGTAGTATCAAGCAAAGATAGAGTTTATGTCTTAAGTGCTAAACAACCTAAAGAAACAGAAAACAATTTAGATGATGAAGTTTATTAAGGATAAGAAGCATACTAATATTTGAATATCAAATCTAAATTATAAGGAGAAGAAGGAAGAGTTGATGTCGAGTTTTCAAGAGAATTAAAGAGATTTAGTGATAGAATGAAGGGTTTTGGAATATAACTCAATGAAATTAATTAATAAGTCTTTAACTAAGGATTAATCTAAGAAGGTATTAACAATTAATATATGTAGATTTTATTTCAAGAGTACGATAAACATTAAAATCAGAGTTAGCCAATTTAAACCCAGGAACTTGATATATAATCATAATCACTAATATATATAAATATAAATAAAGTATCTAAATCATTTTTACATTCTTGTTAAAATTGAATACATGGCATTAATATGACAAAGTGTTTATTTCTATAAGCTTTTTATTATGAATTCTCTTTAATAACCAAACTATTCAATTTAAGAGATTACTCTTAAATCTAAATTAGTATTTTGCACCTAAACTTTATTGTATTTCAAATTTAATTCCTTAAGCCAAGGATGATTTAACATTTCCGTTAGAGTTATTCTCAATTTTGGATTAACATTAAGTATGGATTTTATAAGATCTAGTATTAAAAATAAGAATTACCAACAACATCATTAGATAAGTTTAATTTTTTCATTTCCATAAAATTTAGTAAACCATTTTAAATATTATGATTCAATTCATTCATATTGTTACCTTTAAATGGAACCTTTCCAACCAGTAAAATGTAAAGCAAAACTCCTGAACTCCAAATATCACTTGCAAATCCTTCATAACCTGTTTTACTAGATATGATTTCAGGTGCTAAATAAGCTGGAGTCCCACATTATTCCAGTATCTTTTATCCTTTAATAATTTATCTACTGACTCCAAAATCACAAATCTTGATCGAGTCTCCCTACATCAAAATATTATCTAATTTAATATCTCTATGTAATATATTATGACTTTATAATATCTATAAAGACAAAATTAATTTTCCAAAGAGATTCTTTGCTTGTCCTTCAGGGATTGGTTTTTCCTTTGTCCATTTCATCAAATCTCCTCCTTCAACATATTCCATTATGATATAAATCTGCTTTTTTGTTTCAAATACTTCAAATAGAGATGCAAACTACTCATATTGTGAAAGTGTTTTCATCAATGTAATTTCCTTAAAATAGAATATTGGAGCTTACCAATAATAATCTTTTTTTAGCACTTTCTGTTTTAAGTGTCGATTTTTCAATAATCTTCATGGCAACTTTAGCACCTGTTAATATTTGTATTCCCAAACATACTTTTGCAAATGCTCCCTTGCCTATCACATAACAGAGCTACCTTACTAAGGTTAGGGATGCGATACCTTATAAAAATCTGGAGTTGTAATTGGAATGCGTTTCTTTGTCTTAACTGTATATGCAATTCTATTTGCTAAAATTATTCTTTCTTTCATTAAATCTTCAGTAGCAGGAAAGTGAATTTCAGGTAATTGTAGCATGAAATCTTGGCAATCTAATAGTTCAGTCTCCATTCTGCCAAAATCGGGTAGCATTTTCGGAAAGGTTTCTTCTTTACTTATTTGACTGTTTGAACGTGATTTTTGAGTTGTTTATTGACTTCTCGATGTAGCTTTATTTCCAAGATCAATTTTCACTTTTCCCAATTTTGAAACTGGTTTTGAGTTTGACATGGAGGTTGATTCTGAATTTTTGGAAGGTACCGGTAACCTAATAATTTAATATGATAATTCTACTTAATTGTTGGACATTATTTACTTACAGATCTAGAACGGTCTGTTGAATTCTTAGAAACTTAATTTGAGATACTCCTAGTACGAGTATTTGTTGATTAGG
The DNA here is from genome assembly GCA_000733375.1 of Paramecium sexaurelia. NCBI lineage: Eukaryota > Ciliophora > Oligohymenophorea > Peniculida > Parameciidae > Paramecium > Paramecium sexaurelia. The sequence continues at coordinate 367,872 of JPFM01000026.1, forward strand.
TGTTAAAATTGATGCATTTAACAGAGATATGCTTTTTCAGTTGATTCATTTTATAACAGATAAATTTTAATTATTCTAATTTGAGCAACTCAAACAATCCCAAATAAAAAAATCAACTATTTCTAAATTAATTATAGTAATCTAAAACCATAGATTACTATCACGCATAAAAAGACTTAAAAATTAGGTATGTTTAATCATTTTAAAAAAGCATTTATGTTATTTTAGCAAATTAGAGAATTTAGTAATTATAAAAATAATTATGTAATTTTTAAATCACATATCTAAGAATTCTTGTAAAGATAGTCTTCCATCCTTGTCTTTATCATATGCATTTATTAGAAGCATTGCCTCTTAATGTGTATATCTAAGACCACTTTCATAAAGAAATTATTATAACTATTTTCAAAAAATAATAAATACATCTGACACCCCAATATAATTATCTCTTGTTATTCCATCAATTTTATTGAATAATTATATATCGGCATTTAATTTCACTGGAATTTATTACATTAAAATTAATAAATCTATCAATAGTTTTATAGTTTAATTGCTAAAAATCTGACTAATCTTTTTCTTATCGGAATCCAAACTTGGTTATCTAGTATTTAGTATTTCAGCAAAATTAATTGAGTATGGCTAAAGGAGATTTAGTAGGTCTTGATATGTCAATTAGTCCTTGTTAAATCGGCTAATTATGTGTACACTTAAGCCTGGTTTTTAATTAAGTAAAGAATCAATTTCCTCTACTCCTATAGATCCTTTGCTATAAACATCTAATGCTCGGAAAGCATCCAATACATTGAAATCTTTTTATAAGGCTAGTTATTGTTTAATTTTTTCTATTTTAATTTCTTTGTCTAATAGATATTCCAATATTTCATATGGTTGTTTTGATTTGGTTTTTTATTGAGTATTGGCAACCTTTTTATTAGTCTATAAAGATTCAATTGTTTTCTTTTCATTTGTACCTTCTTATTTTTTTATAGTTATTTTTCCTCTTAAGTTCTACTTTTAATTATTGTAAGCTATCGTTTTAGTTGTAGATTTTAATTTTTCCATCATATTTTTCTTTTAAGGAGATTAATTGTTAGTTTTTGGTCCTTTTTTAGTTGATTCTTTCTTCTCTGTTGTTTTAATTGCATTCTATACTTACAATTTCTTTTTTGGTGTGATGAATGCAGATTATGATTCTTTTTCATTTTTCTATTTATTAGATTAATTTAGTATTAAAACCCAGTTTTTTAACAATAATAAATCAATTTAACCATCTCCATAAAAATCTAATCTCTTGATCATTGCATCAACCTCATCCTAATAAACAAATATTCTTTCCTTTTTAAATAAGTATTCAATTTCTTCTCGAGTTCCTTCAGATAATTCTTGTAATGATTTAGGTGGTCCTAAATTATTCATTAAGGTTATTTCTAAGTTAATATGTTTTGCAATCTCTCTTAAACATCCTTCTGTTAATTAGGGTTTTTAATCTGAGTGAGAAATAAAATCTCTTAACAGTTGATTTGTTGGAAGAAGAAATCTTAAGAAATCTACATATTTAAATTCAGATTTGTAAAATAATATGCCACATTCTTTAAGAGTATGCAAATAACCAAATCTATGTAGAAAAACCTAAATTGTTTATGCTGTAATAAAACCCTAAATTTATAACAATCATTTTACTTCATTAAGTTGATCAATTTATTTATACGCTTGATAAGGATGAAATGAAGGAAATTTCATTAAAAATTGCCTACTAATTTCTATGGTTCTCTCGATTTTTGCACATTCCATTAGAAAATCCAATAATTCCATTAAAACAGACAAAATAAATATTTAAGAATTATGAAATCATTTTTATTCTATAGTTTATGTTGAAAATTCTCATCTTAGATTCAAGTTTAAGAAACACAATATAAATTTATTGTTCGAGAAGAATAGTTAGAATGATAATTTTAAACATAATATATTCATAACAAATTTAATTTATTAAGAAATGAAAAGAAACAACAGTTCTTTTGGATAATAAGAAACTGTTTATCATCTTTCCAAGCCTAACTCAATGTAAGAAATTAACTGTAAATAATTTAAACTAAAAAAGCATCAATATGCATAAGCCAATAATAATAATAAAATAATTCAATAAATTAGTTATATGCTAATAGATTCTTAGGTGAATGGAGTGAAGAAATGTATAATGTAACAAGGAAATATGTGTCCACTTATACAAATGGTTTGAATTTGTATACTACATATTGTTCTCCTTAGAATCCTATTGCCACAATTGTTATCATACATGGATACGGTGATCACTCAGGAAGATATTTCCATGTATTATATTTGAATGGGAAGATTAGGTTGCTGACGAATATGCAAAATTAGGATTTCAAGTTATTCTGTATGATTAGAGAGGGTTTGGAAATTCTGGGGGAATTAGAAGTCATGGTCACATTAAATAAATGCATTAGGACCTTGAATGCATATTATTAACAATAGAGAGGTCTTAACCTATTTTTTTACAATGTTAATCATTAGGTGCAGCTGTTGGTTTAAGTTTTTGTATTTCTAATCCTACTTTGATTCTTTAAGGAGTGATAGTTGTCAATCCCTATCTGTAATTTGCTTAAAAATATGGAATCTTCAAAAAGACACTCCTCACCTTAATGAATAAGATTATTCCTGTAAATTTAAAATAAATCATAGGGATTGATGGTGAATTCTTATATTGATTATGGCCATTGTAGTAAGGATAACAATATTATTAAAAATGTTGCTGAAGATAGTCTGGTTCAGACCTTTATGAGTATAGGGATGGCTTATAATATTTTGCAATTAGAGTAATTCATCTTACCTAATGTCTCTTAGTATTTATGCTGCCTTATTATATTTAGATTTGTATAACCACTTTTGATTTTACATGGTAAAGAAGACAAAGTGGCTAGTCATATGAATTCGGTTGAACTATATAGGTTGGCAGGATCAAAAGATAAAACCTTAAAATTATTTGATAAAGGATTTCATGAATTATAAAATGATGTTGAGTTTGAGAGAGTTAAAAATATTGTAACAACTTGGTGTTAGAAATAAATTAATAAAGATAAAAGAATAAGTATTGTAATTTAATTTATTTATAGGTTATTTTAGAGAATTGAATCATGGTTTAGTATTAAAGAATAATAATAGTACAAAAATGATAATTTTGCAATGGATACTCATATATTTTATGTTAAGAAAGTAATATTATTATGTTTATTATTTTTAGTAAAATAAAAAATCTAGGAAGAATAGCTAGATTTATTTGTATAATAGCATTAACGATTGCTTCACTTATTGTTCATATTAGATGGTGATGATGATTAATATCTATAATATTATTAATTAATAGTTAACTATTTTTTTTGCTTCATTGATTCATAGATTTCGATTTTCGGTTGAACCATATTTCTTCATTTTGAAAAATAATATATACTGAACATTTAAATTTAAATGATATAATTTATAATCTGATTGATTAATCGGAATTTAAATATAGAATACTTATTTAAATAAAATAATGCTATTATTTTGATTATATGAAGATTATTTTTATTATTAAAATTATAAAATAGTTAGATCAAATGTCAAATTTAGAAAATGCTAACATCAATAACCAAAATAACAACAATTAGTTAGATAGTGATGGAGAATTCGATTTTGATGAAGAATTCAATTTTGACGAAGAAGAAATTCCTTAACTAGTTAGAAGAAATGGAACAATTTAATCAGAGAAAGTTTAGGGTTATTTTCTTTTAGAAAAGGCAGCAGAAAAAATGTTTAAAGAGGATGCTTGTCCCATATGTTTATGTGAGGAAGAAGAATTATATCCTTTGTTTTGCGGACATTCCTTTTGTGAAAATGACATAAATAATTTACTAATCGACTCTTAACAAAAGCAAAATGTAGTGTCTTGCCCAATTTGCAGAAGATATTAACATATAGAGTCGTTTAAATAATTATAAGAACTAAATTATATATAATTGAATACTGTTTAAAAAGAAACCAATTTAACCTATTGAAATTTAAAAGAAAAATTTTGTTATTGTACATATAGTTATATATAAATATTGAAGTTTTATGTCTACCTAAGTTCATAAATTATATTTAAAATGAACTGGTGAGAAATAAAATAATAATTTTAGTTTAATTTATTTCATATTGAAATTCTCAATTCTTAAAATTTTAATTTTATATGAAGTAAGAATGCATTCCCCCTTAAAAACGATTTAGAAAATTCATTTCCACCATAAAATTTTATTTAATTATTTTAAGTTTTTTTAAATTGAGCAAATTTTTGGTCTTTATTTTATTTTCTCTAACTTTAAATTTTGTGAAAAAACTTATTCTCTTCTCAAATAATAATTATCAATTATTTTGGTTTTTAATTAAAATTTTGCATTCCAAATTCTATTCAAACAACTCTCTACTCTGAATAAAAGAGAAATATACAACTTATTTTCAGATTGCTATATTCAATTATATTATAGCATTGTATATTTGATATTACATAAAAGGAGAATTATATTTTTAGTTTTACTATTATTATCATCTTATTATAGTAATATTATGAAATAATTTAATTATTCAACTGATAAGTTAATAAATGAATCAACTGTTGTCTATTTCTAGTAATAATGAAAATATTACCAATCAAGAAGAAGAATTATCTGATTATGAGGATGTAGTACTTCCTAAAATGTAAAGGATGAATGCTCTAATTGTCTATGAATAATAAGAAGAACTTCGAATAAAAAATTTTGTTCCTAAAAATATTGCTAAAATATATTTTTCTGAAAACTGTCCTATTTGTTTAGAGAAAAAATAATTATTACCATTAGAGTGTGGCCACATGTTTTGTTTTGAAGACATTTAAGAATTATTTATTTAGGCTCGAAAAGCTAATAAAAATATATTATGTAGTATCTGTAGAACAGAATAGAATCCTTCATTTTATTTTGATAAGTAGTTACAACATTCTTCACAAACTGCTTTATGAAAGAGTTCAAAGTGATCTTGATTATTTCTATTAGATTAATATATTATATTATTTAAATGTAGTATTAGAAAAAACAAAATCTATGTATTTAAGAAACTGCCTATGTAAAATGCTTAAACTGTGAAAGTTTAATCAAACCCTCCTTATTATTTCATCATCAAGCAATCTGTGCTTCAACAATTTCAGACAAAGATTAAATCAATTTAGATGAAAAACTCGCCGTGCTTATTGACTAAAATAAAATTGAATCCAAAATATTTGGTTTCCCATATTAAGGTAATCTGACTAAAGAATAAACAATTTAAGAAGTTTAAAATAAATTAGGAAATAATTACTAACTCATTTAGTAAAATACCTCTTATTAAGAAACTAATTTGAGACAAGTAATAATGTATTAACCAAATAGGGAGCAAACTTTTTTCATTAAGATTTAAACGAATAACAAAATGTATCAATTCATAAACAGAACTTGCATTAATAGAATATTGATAAGTCGACGATAGATAAGAAAAAGTTACATTCATAATCAGCCTTACAAGAAATGTTAGTTAGTATTCCTTAAAATCACATACAAGTTTCACAAAAACGAAATTAGAATGTTTAAGAATATAAAAATTAAACAAAATCTACTTAGAATCAAATAAAAATGGCAGAATTTCAGCCACCTGCAAAAACACAATTTAAAGCTAACATCAATTAAAATGTATAAGATTTGATTTCTATTTCAAATTAATCAAATAGTAATGGATTAATTGAAAATTAAAATTATGAACTGATTTCTGGTTAAAATAAATTAGGAAATGAGGGTTTTAATGTTATTAGACGAATCTCAGAAGAGAGAAAACTTTCAACCTGCTAAATCGAACCAGATCATTAATTTAGTCAAGTCCAAACTATAAAATAAGAAAATATAAACTAATAAGATAATTTTATTCATAAATAACCTTAATTATAGAAGTAAGTAGATAATAATGACACTTAAAATAAAAAACATAAAATAATTGAAGTGTAATACAAAAATCAAATATCAAATTATCCCATTAACAATTAACCAAATCAGAATCCTATTACATATCAAGAACAATAATATCAAATAGTTTAGAAGCAAATGAAATAATAATACTAATTATAATCTGATTATTATGCATAATAAAAACAATCAACAAATTATTATTAAAAATATCATTAACCGCAATAATAATAATAATAATAATAATCCTAATAATTGTAGTATTAATAGTAATAATAAAATTAATAGTAACAGTAATAATAATAATACTAATAATAATAATAATAGCAATAATAATAATATTATAAATAATAAAAGTATTAATAATAATAATAATAATAATAATATTAATAATAATAATAATCTTAATAATAATAATAATCTTAATAATAATAATAATAATAATAATAATAGTAATAATTGTAATAAGAGTAATCGTAATAAGTGTAATAATAATTGTAATAAAAACAGTTATAGTAAAAAAAACAATAAATATAAATAACCCAGTAATAGTAAAAATAATAGCCTTAATAATAATAAATTTAGTAACAGATATTATAATAAGAATAATTATAAGAAGATTAAAAATAAATATAAGATTAGCAATAGATATAATAATCTCAATAAAAATAATAGCAGCAATAAAAATAATAATTGCAGTAAAAATAATAAATTTAATAAAAATAATAGATCTAATAAAAATAATAGTTATAATAAAGATGTTAGATATAATATAAATAGAAGGACTTTTAGCCCGAATCATAATTCGAATAATAATAAAAATAAGTTTAACCTTAAAAAAATGCCAATTAGCTTTAATAATAGAAAGAGTAATAAAAACAATAAAATATTAAAACTTCATTTGAGGAACCAAAAATTAATGAAGATCAAATTATTTAATAAATAATTACAAAACAGATTATTCCATAAGCAAGATCACCGATTTCTAAGAATATCGATGTAAAGTAAAATTAAAATTAAAGAAGGTCTAATCAACAATAACAAAAGAAAACTCTAGATAATCATTAATAAGGGTAATTATTTTTATTAATTTAGTCATAAATAAGTTCAAATTAAAATATAAGAAATAGAGTAAAAGGATAATGTCTTTAGCAGAAATAATACATCAAATCAGATTTAAATAAGAGAATAATTTTAATACAGGCCAGGTTTGGTATTGACTAATGAGTAAGTAAATTAAATGTCTGAGGAAGAAATTTATGATTATTTTACTTAATTAGATTTAGAAAATTAGATAGGGTTTTAAAGCAAAATAAATTTATTAGACAATAAGAGAGTTTAAATAAATACCACTGATAGCTGCACAATTTGTATGGAAGATATATAACCTTAAAAGGGAGCTGTTGACATTAGATTAGATTGCAATCATTAATTTCACTATGATTGTATAAGGTAATGGTTGTTGAAAGCAAAATTCTGCCCAATTTGCAAGGAATACGTTAATCTTATAAATTACTATAATCTTGAATGATTAATACATATAAAATTATATTAAATGTTTATGACGTACATATAATTAAGAAATAAGTATTGTTTTGAAAAAAAAAAAAATAAAATATTTATAATATAAATTTGAAATTGGATATGTAATAGATTTCTCCAGAAGTTGAGCAATACTTGTAAGATGCAGTCAAACCATTACTTGAGAAAATTGAAGAATTTAAATAAAAAGATATATAAAAAGAAGATTAGATCAAATTTCTTACAGGAGAAATCAGTCAACTCAAAACACTAATTTCTACACTTAAGCCAGCTGAAGACAAAAGTATTATATTTTAAATTATTAATTAGAATAAGGTAAGCAATAATAGAAACAAGAAAACAATGGCAATCATAATAATAATAATAATGGTAAATTTGATTATATCTAGAAAATTAGATCATAAAAAGATTGATAGACCTTAAACAGCAATTCAATAAAAACCTGAATAAAATAAATAAAAGGAATAAAAGCCATAAGCTGGAAACAAGAATTTAAGTTAAAGCGCAGTGATAGATAAGTCAATAAAGAATGAAGCAGAAAACAGTAAATTAATTTTAAAAATTAGCTCCTCATAAATCTTCAGGACAATCAGTAGATAAATAACCTAAAGTTACTTAGTAACAATAGCAACAACCATAATAACTCAAATAAAAACCTGTAAAATAACCAGAATAAAAAGATACAAAAACTTCTAACTAAGGTATAATATTATTTATGATTTAGGTTAAGCATAAAAACAAGTGAATAATTAAAAAGAAGATAAAAAGGAAGAAAATAAAGATGATAAGAAAGTTGATAAAAGTAAACCAAATAAATAACCATAACCTTCTTAAACAGAGAAATAAAAAGATTAACCAAAAAAAGATGACAAATAGCAAGAATAAAAATAAAATGGAGTATAAAAGAATTTACATACCAAATAAGCTGACAAAAAGATTGAATCTAAATAAGAGCATTAAAAAATAGTTAAAAAAGGTCCAAAAACAGCAGCTTAATCAGGAAATTCACATTAAACTGATGAATAGTTCTAACAAGAATAATAGAAAGTAGAAATATAATAGGAACAACATTCTGCAGAAAAATCATCTTAAGAAAATCATCCTGAATAAAATGGATAATAATAATAAGATAATCATTAGGAAGTGATTAGTTAATAATAAGAGACAGTTGAACATTAAGAGGAATAGAATCAATTTTAAAATAATGGAAATTAAGAATAAAAAGAAGATGAAGATTTATTAGCTGATAATCATTAAGAGGATAATTAAAAAATAGAACCAGTCTAATAATAGGATATGTTTTGAATTTAATAAAAATATCATGAGAAAAAAGCATATTATTATTATTAATATAATTTTTATATTGTTGTTAGATTATTCAATGAGAAGTTCTTACCAACTCAACAACCATGACTCTTTGATGGATTTTAAATCAGAAGTATTAAGTTTTCCTTTTAATAGACATTCTAAAGAATTAAAAAACATAATTTTAGTTTGGAATTATCCGAGAAAAAGGCTAAAGATGGTTCAATAGATAAAAATGTGAGATTAATCCCCATGACCATTGCTCATTACATTGCAATTTTGGCTGTAGCCATGCTAAAGAGTTTAATTTTAATATTGTCTTTATTCATGGCCTATTAAATTTATCACGATATTTAGGCTCATACAGAAATTTAAAAAACGAAAGCTTTGATTGAATTGAAAAATTGTGAAGCTGAATATTAATACAATTAATGTTCAGAAAACTATGTTATTGAGTCTATGTTTAAAAGATGTTAAGAACTAGAAATTTGTATGAATTAAAATGTCGAATAAAAAGTGAGGGCAGAATAACTATGGTTAAAAGTACTAGGAAATTCATTTGAAAATATATTTAAAGATCTTTCATACAAAACTTGTATAATCTTATCTTTAATTGCAGCAACTTTGAGTTTTGTATCTATTAAGAGATGATTTGATTATATTTCAATTATTATTTATTAAATTTAATAATATTTACATGTTTAGAGGCAATTATAATAGATAATCCTTGAAACCACAAGTTGTTACTTTTTAATATGTTTTGGATTAAGTTAATGCTCTTGATTCTAGAGCTCTTAATGTACTAGTATTTATTATTATATAGCTTTTACATAAAATGGTTAATCCATCTTAAATGAATATATTTGCAACTGCTGCACTTGTTTCTTTATTTGCAGGACTTATTAGGGAAATACCATCTGAACTATTAGATGAAAAAGTAAATTAAGTTTTTGATATAGAATCTAAATTGGAGTTTATTACACATGTTTTTAAATGATGTAGGAAAATTTATTGAAAATCTAAAAAACTTTAAGGACTTTATTAATAAAAATTAGATTACCTCCAAAAATATGTAAATTGCTAATTACTGGATTTAAAAATATAATGAAATATAATAAGAGTAAATAACATCATAAATTGTAGTAATTAATATTCAGTTTCATTTGCATTTATTTCAATTACTTAACTAATTATTAAACTTGATAAATAGATCAATTAGAGATTGCCGTCAAGTCCAGCAAGATCATTGTCTGCATCACCAAGCCCTAAAATGAATAATAATGATGATATAGATGAAATAGATGAAATTAAACTTTAAGCAGAAAGAATGAGTGTTAAAGATCCAGCAAAACCAAAGGGATTGAAATTACAATTAGTCCCCAACAAACCTATTTAACAAACACTCGCTCATAAACACACTTAGAGTCAACAAATTAAATAAATAGCACAAATTCATGCTCCAATAGCATTAAAAAAGAAATGATCAAAAATTAAATGATCATAAATGAGAGTCAATTTTTAAAGTTTTAATTTCATTTTTATCTCACATTTAAGAGCTATTTAATTAAACCTCTGATGTAATTCTTTAGTATTTCGTAAAAGTTTAATATTAAAACAATTCTCATCTTTTTACGATTTTAACTTTATATCAGCTTATATTATTGTATTCTGTATGAAATTTAAATAATTGATAACTCTAATAATTTTTAAACAATATTAAAACATTATTTATTTAAAACAGCTAACTAGAATTATTGTTTTGTTTAAGATTTAATATTTAATTTCCAAAAAGTGAGGAGAATCCTATAAGTTCTTTATTTAATTATTATAGAAATTAAATATGATTAAGTGGAAAAGACACCAAAGGTTATTAAGAGATTTCATGAGGATAAGCCAAAAGTAAAATGGTTTTCCATGTTTTGCTAAGTAAATTATTTTTTCTTTTTCTAAAAATATTTTGATTACTTTAGGTTTTAATTTTTGCTATTAAAATGAATTAAAGATTTGATAATTTAAGAATCTTTTTACTATTCTATTTTTATATAATAATTTAAAAAAATACTCTATGAATAAATTTGATAAGATAAAATATTCTTTAGGTTGTTAAAATTAGCAGTTGATTTAAAAATTTAATTAATCCCATGAACTTTTGAGATCCCTGCTTATTGGCATTATGATATTATATTAATCATATAATTTTATTTCTTGTGAGTCTATTTCATTTTAATGATTAAAACACAGATTTGAAACAAATAATTAAATTTACGATTTATGATACTAGCTGAAGCTAGAGGCTCTGGCATTATTAGAACTAAGTCTACTTAATAATCATTATAAAGCATCGAATCAATGTTGAATTATTATCAAAATTAAATACAAATAATAAATTAGAATTAGCATTGCTTATAGATAGAATTTACCAAATCTGAAAATTGAGGTTGTTTTTCTTTATGCAATACCTAATCCAATAGAAGAAATGTCAATAAATTTCATGTTTTGGTTTAGATAATTATAAACACAGATATGAAATTCTAATATTTATATTGTTATAAATCAATCAACAGAATTATGTAATAGCTAATTGACTTTGATTTTTTAGCCTGAATAATTTTATTATAAATTTAGATAAAACATATTATCTCTAGGGACTAAATATTAGGTTAAATTACTTTTGTTTTTTTGTTAGTAGATAAAAGAGAAGGGAGAATCATCTATCTTATGAACAGACGAACTCCTATTAATTCTTTTCAATTATTTAATTATTGGGTTGGGAGTATGAAAATTTTGTAATATGTTTATCTATTATGTTGATTCATATTTAAAGCCAATCCCTTATTAGTTTAAGGATGGCTATTACTATGTTTATCCGAGGGAAAATTATGATTAGACCATGATTTGCGAAGTATGTGGTCTGATTGATTGAGACTATATTTATTCTGATTTCCTATCCCTTTGTCTAGTTTTTGTAAAACGGAAATCATTTTAGTATTTTAAAGAATTTTATTAAAAAAACATTTTTTATTAAGTTTTTTAAAGTTGAATATATTTGTTGAAAGTAGAATCCATATCATTTGTAGAAGTTGAATTACATCTGGTTAATGAATATTTATTTTATATTTTCTTTATTTTGAGATGCTTCTATCTAAAGTACTATTAAATAAATGTTGGCATTTTTTTATAATATAAATTTCTAATATGTGCTCCTAATTGATCTTCATTAGTTTAGATTTGCTAATCCTAGCAAGTAGAAGTTTAAAGAACTTTAAAAGAAATATTCTTTTTATTATCTTAATTGATCATTTAATCATTATTAGCATTTTACCAATTTTTTTCTAATTCTTGACATTTTTATTTAAAAATTTAATTTCTCTAAATAGTTTAATCTTTAAATATTTTACACAAAGATTAAAAGATTCCTGGTGAAATATTTTTGAGATTTTGAATAGATATAGTTAAAAGAGAAGCAAATTTTGATATTACCTAAACATTGTAAAGTGCTTATTGTTATTGAGTAAATTCCTATCCTAAAATGCCTTAATCATTTAATTCACATATAACGATTTCGTTAGACCAAAACTTTTTGGGTAAAATAGATTTTTCATAGTGAGAAAGTATTTTCTAATAATTTTTGCTTATTCTCAAGACCCCAAATTAGAGAATAAAAATTGAGTTTCCTATTTCATCTATTTGCTATATAAAATCTGCATGAGTATATTTGACTTCCTAAAATAATCTTATTAATTATTCTTATATTTTAGGAGCAACATTTTCAAAAATAGGTATATTTGCTATTAAAGATTTCTTCTTTTATTAATATAACAGTTTGTGACTAGAAATGAATTTTTTATAAGACTCAATTGGTAATGTAAAACAATGAGTTTCTAACTAAATTTAAATATTTATACAGTTACTTTTGCTTCAAAACCTAATTCTGATTCATACCACATTTCAGGTAAAATCTATAAATTATTTTATGTATTAAGCAATCCTTTTATAACATAGAAGGCGAATTTATAATTATTTTAGACTACTTAACCTCTTTCAAAATAGACATATCCAATTGTTTTACATATCTAAATTATTATTTGTACACATACATCTTTCAAAGATTCATACGGCACTTAGAATAATGGTAATTGACTCAGATAATCTTGAATAATAGAGATATCTTCTTGAGATTTGTTTAATTTAGTCAATTTTGGAATTAAATGCATTATAATATATATTTCAAGGCAATCTAACAACCTAATCTGAATAAAGGATGTGTGGTAAAACAGATTCAGCCTTTATGTGATTTCCATTGCTTAATATAATCTACAATCTAACAAACATTTCTTTCCCATCAAATGGGAGTTCAGGGAAATAAGCATAATTAGATCTAACATTTCCTATCCATTGTTTATCACTAAAATATGTAACAAAGAAATTTACTTAAAAACTCTAATAGTTTTAAGAAGTGGTCCCAATTCCCCAAGTTCCAATTAAATATATAAATCATATAAGTTAGTAACACTTTCTTTTAATTATATATTTTTGATATATTTTGTAGGATCCTTGAAATCTACATTAGCAGTTTTCATTAACTCTGTATATCTATCATCATAAATGGCTAAACCTCCAATCAGTCCATCAACTGCTTATTATTATTGAGAGATGTTCTCAATTTTCAGATAAACAGATTTCAAACTTTTACCTTAATTTAGAATCATATATTAAGCAATATCCCATCCTTTATTTGTTAGTATTTTTGAAGGTTTGAAGGTTTACAATCCTTAGTCTTAAAATTTCAAAACCAAACTTAGTTATAAAATCTTTTTATCAAAGTTTTTCATATTAATGCTTGCACTAATATTGCCTTAAGGGTCAATCTTAGTTTTAAATAACTTAATTAGAAAACTTTTTTGAACTTAGAGATCTCCTTTAATTTTAATGCTACTACTTCCATTCCATGCATCGTTAAAATTTAGACTAGTTTCCCAATTATCTTGAATTTCTTAACTAACAATCTTCTTTGTTGGATAACATAAGGAATAATCAAAATCATTCAAATTATCATAATACCCTTTATAATGAGTGTACTTTTAACCATCTATATAGTAGGCTTCACCAACAGCATTATTGAAATATGTTTATAAGGGAAATTCTTAATATGTTCTCGGTTTCAACATTCTCAATAGATCCTTATTACTATCATAACTAATGTAAACCATAGATTCTCCAGTGAATTAAGTTCCATAATTACCAGCCCAATGTTCCACATCCTTTCCTAATTCTATGAATTTAATATATTATGTATCATCAGTAGTTTTAATACTTAATGTATGTTCTCTCCATTTATCATCGGCTACATTAACATAGTCAGCATTAAATTAAATTTCTCTTTTATTTACTTTTGTCGAATAAGAGTCAATACTTGCTATACATTTATTTTATCTATCGTACAATTCTATTCCTATCAGCTATTATAAATAAATTATTAATCACATATAAATCATCAAATTTTGGACCTGTTCCTTTGACTCTTGCATTAAACTGTACAATACCTCCCTTATTCTAGGAAACTAAATTCAATTAAATTGTATAAGTTCTAATACACCAATCAAACGATGCGATTGCAGTCTCATCTCCATTCTCTTGTACTATTTTCCAACCAGATCCTCCATTAGATGTAATTACCCATTGATTTTTGTGCTTATCAAACAAAGATACAGTATTTTTTCCTTACCATAATGAGTTATCATTTTAAATGAATTATGATCTACTTCCATTTGATGTTTCATATGTCCAAGCCTAGCCAAAAATAGCTGTTCCCAATTATGCTTTCTTTATTTCTTACAAAGCTATATAACTATCGTATTAACCACCTCCATATTATCCTCTGCCCCATATATCAATTCCTACAAAAACATTATTTCTTTAGTCTCCTGCATTTCTTTAAGTATTTGACAATTTATCTAAATTCCAATGATAATCACTAAAAAAGTAATTACAAGCTTAAAAATATTTCATATTATCTTAATTCAATTCAGATTACCATCTTAATATACCATCTGCATTATGACTATCATAATACATCAAAATAGCTCCTATTTATTGTAATTTATCACTCAATTCTTTAATGAATTATATAAATTAATCTACGTTATCGACATTTGTTTCGATATTTAACAAATAACCATCAAATTTATAGAATTAACAAATCTGTACTAATTTATCAACATATTATAAATTTATTATTTATTTTGTCAGTGTGTTGTCATCTCCTTCTGTTATTATTGTTCCTAATATTCTTGTACCAAATTAATGGCAAATATTTATGTATGGTACACTTGGTATTGTAATAAATGTATGTGAAAAATACACAAAAATATCGCAATGCGTCATATAGTAAAAACGATAACTATTTTATCTTAATGGATTTCCAAATGACCAAATATCTTCTTTATATCCACCTTGCATATCATGACATACTAATAGGGGTTAATTTGAGGTTCTGCTTATTTTCTTTAAATTTTAAATAGGAATTATTGTATATTCCTCATTTGGCTTCCAATTATCTAACTCTTCTATTGATTATAATGGTTTGGTGAATGGCAATTTATATTTTATTTATCCTATATCATTCAAATCATTAAGGATCGACTTTTAAAGCTTTATTTCACCTTCTATTTGCATAGCCAATTCATTCTATTTGACAAATCTAACCTAAAAGTTTCTTGTTATTCCTGTAAAAGCATTCAAATTACTCCTGCTTCCTAAAAATATCCCAACCTTATTCGAGGTATATGAAAATCTTTATTGAAGTTTTTAACTTTGAACATTGAAATTTGTAATCACACTTATCTCATCATAGAATGATATAAATATTGGATACAATTTATACAAAATGATTTATTGAATTGGAAATTTATACGTATTATCCAAATATTGAATTATTAACTCTCTTTATTTCAATGTTATTTTTATTAAAGCATTTCCAAAGTTATCTTGAATATCGATTAATTCGATAACACTTTACTCCTATTCTGCTAAAATTAATTAAAATTAAACTATTCCCACATCAGATGGAGTTAGCTATGTTAAATTAAACCTAACATGTTCAGGTACTAATTATAATTAGCCATCTCTCTTTAGTCCCGAATTTAAAAAATAATTGCTCATAATTTTCAATTTATTTTTATTTATAAATTATTATAACTAAAACCTTAAATATACATAATAATCTAAAGATTCTCAATCAATTTTCGAATTAAAAATAATATCTATATATAATTTAGAAAATCTAATATAATAATTTTAATTCTTTTATTCAATTCAATTACAATTAAACAACAGTATTAATTTAATTTAGAATTAGAAACATATACTTGCAAATTCTTTGATATTAATTATGAATACAAATTTCTTTAAATTCATGATTAAGGTTCAATAAAAAAACAACCGTTTTAAACTTCTAAGTGCTTAAAAATATATTTCTAAATAAATAATAATATAATTCAATTACAACACTTATGATATTTAATTTAATTAAGTTTCTCCAATCAAATAATTCGATTCTAAAATCCTTGATATTTTTATAAAGTTCTTACCTTTTTTTGATAAAATAGTGTAAATTATTTTATAATACTGAAATTCAGGCTATGAAACTTTTTTTAAAATAACATATATTTTTAAATCAATATTAGTTTGAGAGTGAATAGTTTTGAAGAATTGAATATAGTTAAATGTAATATATGTAAATAAATAAGATTTGGGGATTTTCATAATAATCAAATAGTTAAATAAATTAAATATTTGTCAGTGTTCAAAGCAATCTAATTCTTTTTCCAGATTTTTATCATCATTGTTGCTATTGTATAGATTATCCTACATCATTTAACAAAATTAATCAAAATCAATTGTTTTCTATTCTTCATTTTTTGTTATTTCTAGAAATAAGTTAATTAATTTGGATTGAGATAATTATCTTCCTTCCCTCTCAAAAGCTTTCCTTACATCCTCTATAGTAATGAAATTTTTATTATCGCTATCAAAGTATTTAAATAAATTCCATAATCTTTCTTTATTTAAAAAACTTTTGCAATTCACTAAAGCACTTAAGAAGGAAGTGTAGGTAATTTGTGTATCTTATGTAATATCGTCATTAGATGGATTAATGTTATTAAATTTTTTAATCAATAAAACAAGTTCTTCCTCGCTTTTTTTAAAGCCTAATTTTGCCATAATTTACAAGAGTTCTTAAATTGATATAGTGCCATTGCAATCTTTATCATAAGAAACAAAAACATCCTTTAATTGAGAAATTTAATTTTCTGTAAGTTGATTAATTAATATTTTAAGAGTTTCTTTTTTTAATTTAGATGAATTCGCATATGTATGTAACAATCTTATTATTTTTTAATGATCATTATTAGATAGCTTTTGTTGATGGGAACTTTATTTCATATTTTTGAACCACAAATGTTCTAATGCTTTTTAACATGTGATTCTCTTTTTTGGTTATTTTACTAATAGATTTTTTATTAGATCCTTTGCTTCAGGAGTTATATGATCAAAAACAGAAAAAGAGAAATCAACTTCTGAATACTTTATTTTGGTTTCCAACATATCTAATTTTTTCGCTTGAAATGGAGGATTACCACAAAGTAATACGTGCAAAATACAACCTAAAGACCATTCATCACATTGAAAAGAATAACTATAATAAAAATATATTTTATACTCTCCAGCTATAATCTCAGGAGCAACATAAATTGGAGTGCCTACCTTACTATTCATTCTTTGAAGCTTTTGATTTATATTCCTAAATTTCTTGCTTAACCCAAAGTCTATAACCTTGATAGGGGAATCCTTATCTTTAGTGGCAAAAAGAATGTTTTCCGGCTTTAAATCTCTATGAGCTATCCCCATAGAATGAAGATAATTTATAGCTGAAAATAATTGTTACATTATCTATTTCGATTCAGATTCTCCGATATAACCTACAGAGTGAAAATATTATTGTTTAAAATACCTTATTCTACTATTCTTTCTAACAATTCGCCTCCACTACAATATTCCATTACAAAGTGATAATACATATCATCTTCATATTCTTCAAATACTTTTATGATATTCGGATGATCCAATTGTGTAAGAATGTCTAACTCTCTTAGTACTAGGTAGAATTATTCTCGCATTCGATACTACTTGGACCATCGTGTTTACTTTATGAATTGTCTTTATTGCAAATGCTTTTGAATCTCTGACACTGTAACCCACTTTTACAGTCCCAAAGCTTCCTGTTCCTAAAACTTTTCCAAATCTGTAAAACTATCTTATGTTTTGTTTTGCAAATCTTTTTATTTCACTTAACTGCTGTTTGCTTTTTCGAATTGGTTGCTATTTTCCAGAGCATACTCCCATTTCTTATATGATTAATATAATAAATTTTATTTTTAATAAGCTTTTATTGTAAAAAACCCTTATTTATTTAATCGAATCACTTACTATTGCATATATGCTTCGTTATTGAAAATTAAAACAAATCCTATGAATTCTCAAATTAAAATATAATACTGATATTTATGAATAAAAATAAATAAAATTCTAAACACTAATATATTTTTAATCTTATCATTTAACTTACTTTCTATTATATATTTACAATCCAACATAATTATTTATCAACTGTAAAATGCTACAATAAATCAAATATAAATTTTAATGTTTTTTTCAACAAATCTAAATAAATATTTTTTAAATTCAATTTAAAATATAATTTATAGCAAACAACTTTTTCAAAATTAATAATATATATATATATATACAAATACTCTAGTTGAAAATTTGGTTAAATCACAGATTTTATAAATATAACCTCTTCATAAATAAATAAACTTTAAATGTTTATTTTACTTGATATATATATATATTTTTTTTAAAATTAATAAACATTTTAAAGAATTAAAGATGAAGATTTTAAACATAAACATTTATCTAATTAATTAAATTATTTTTTTTATAGTAATTTAATATTTATTTTATATATCTGATTTTTAGTGAGTTTAATATTGTTCAGTAATCAGAATATTGTGCAATCTTTGCAGTTTGGACAAGTCTAATTAAAGGATTTTACTGTAAAGCAAGGGATTGTTGATGAATGCTTTTTACAACTGTAATCTACAGAAACTAATTGTTAGCAAATCAGATATTGTGAAATCTCAAAACATTTGATCTATCTTGAATGATTACATTGTTAGAATTTGAAAGTAATTTCTTCTTCACATCTTAAACATTGTTGCGAACAAATTAATTTACATTAATGACCACATTTTTGCTTTTTTAAACAAGGTTAAACACATTATAAAGATTTTGGATCTTAAGAACATAGAGCTTTTTAAGAATGACCACAAAGAAGAGGTACAATAATTGCAACTTGGCATGGTTCGCATTTTTGGTAACACTTTCTAGTGCATATTGAATTGTGAGGGCAACTACTTTTTCTTTCACATGGATGAGTGCAAGTATAATACTTTAAAAATGTTTGATCAAATTATCTATAACAATTGATAATTGCTTAATGACCGCATTCTAATGTTTTCTAAAAAGGTTCCAAGCATGGACTACAAGGTTACGAACATTTATTATTACAACCTGTATTATGTCCACAATCTTTATTTTTTTTGCAAGGTTAATCACATACTACTTTAAGTTTTAAATTCTTTTAGTAACATTAAATTTAGTATTAATGACCACAATCCAAAGTTGTAAGAATTTTAGCTTAGCAAGGTGTACATTCGGCATTTTTAAAACACATATTAAAACAAGGCTCTTGATGACCACATGGCCTTGGTTTAATACACTATTATGTACACCTATAACCCTCATTAGGGATGAGAGATTGACAGCATTCAAGTTTGATTTCATGTCCACAATTAAGTTTTTGTGAAACTATCTATTTACATTAAGAGCAATTTTAATAACATTTATTGGTACAAGGGTAAGAATGACCACATTCTCTTATTTTCATACATTCTTCTTTACAAATTATGGCATTGTCAGAATATTTATGGCATTTAATTAAATGTTAATGACCACAAGGTAATATCTTAATGACATCTTATTGGCAAGGTTCACATTAAATACCACAAATATTTTTACATGGGTAAATATGTCCACATTCTCTTATTTATTCACAAGGTTTTTAGCATTATTATTTTTAATTCAATTAATGACACTTAATTTCAATTGAATGGCCACAATCAAGCTTTTTAGTTACTATTTATTAGCAAGGACTACATTCCTTTTCGTAGCACTTTAATATGCAAGGATCTTGATGACCACATTACCTTTTTTTTTAACATGGTTCAGTGCATTTAAAATTTTCTTTTGATTTTTCATATGAATGACAAATAAATTGGTGAAAATGACCACATGGCATTGTTTCATTAATAACTTAATTACAAGGAGAACATAATTAAGAACATTTATTAATGCATTTTTATTGATGTCCACAAACTCTTAATTTGTTACATTCATTTTAACAATTTATAATATAATTTGACTTATAACATTATGTTGAAACTGAATGTCCACATAGTAATGATCTTTTTATCATTGTTTAACAAGGAGTGCATTCTTGATAGCATTTATTTAAACATTTGAATTCATGTCCACATTAATATTTTTTCGTGCATTCTTCCATACATTTCGCTTTGTTAACTTGAATATCAGCTTCAAAACATTTTAAATCAATATCATGTCCACATTTTAATTTTCTTTAAACTATATGTTTACATGGAGAACATTATTGACTGCATAAGTTTTCACAAATTTGATCTGTATGACCACATTCTCTTTTCTTTAAACATTTTTATTTACAGATATGGTAAATTATGTCTTTATTTTAAGAAAAACAAGGAAATTATGTTGTATGCCCACAATTTAATATTACTTAAACTGGAGTATCACAAGGAGTGCAAACTTAGAAACATAAATTTTAGCATTTATTTTTATGTCCGCATTAACGTGCTTTTTGACATTCCTATTCACAATTTCCACAATCTTATGAACAAATTTTATTACAATAATGTCCACAAGAAAGTTGTCTTTAACATTTTTATAAACATTTCTCAATATATTTTGACCTTTCATAACAAACAAATTCTGTTATATGAGAACATTTAGAAAATTATATTGATTCCTTTTATTTGCATTTTTATGTGAGTGGATCGGTACCACATATTGCTTATACAGAGTGATCACAAGGCAATTTCAAATTAATTATCTCAGAACATTTACATTTCTCTTTACACAAGAATTTGCATTTATGTCCGCAATCAATTAATCGATCACATTAAAATGGGCAATTTTCAGCTGGATGATAATCACTAATATGACAATTCTTACTGCATAAATGATTACAATTTGAAAATGGCTTCAAACACTTTTTGTCACAAAGTTTAGGTTATATTTTTTTCCAATCATCTGGTTGCCTTATAGCTTAGCAATTACCATGAGGGGTACATTTTGTATTAATGTAATCATTCAAACAATTCTTACTCTTTGCCAAATGTATGATTTTTTACCAAGTACTTCCAGGATTTGAAGCTTTTAAAATAAAATCAAAATTTCCAAACACATATAAACCTAATCTTGCTCTTGATAATGCTACATTTATTCTATTTTCTATTTTAATAAACCCTAAATTATTATAGTTATTATTTCTGACTAAAGATATTATTACAATGTCATTTTCTTCTCCTTAATAATTATCAACTGTTTAAACTTTTACTTAATGTTATTTAGAATCAAGAAATTTTCTTTTTAAAACTTAAGCTTATTTCAAATATAAAGTAAGAACACTAATTTACGTTTATTAATAACCACATCTCAAAAGATATTGCACCATCTAATATATCATTAAAGCTTCTTATTTATTTTCTTTTGAATTTTCATCAAATGCTTCTAGCCATTTATGATTAAAAAATACTAAATCTTTCTCCAAACCTACTACTTCTATTTCATTTTATTTTAAAATATATGGGTGATCTTGATAAGAATCTCCATAAATTTAACGTATAAAATCAGCAAATTTTGTTTTCATTCTCCTTTATGTCTTCAATGTAACACTTGGAATTTTATTTAAAAATAGTCTTTCAAATAATGAAACATTAGCTTTCAATTTCTCTTATAACAAATAATTCTTTATTTGAGGTTTTAATTACTAATGATCACCAATTAAAATCAAGTGTTATAAATTTGGAGTCAATATGCTTGCTATATAAGATTCCAATATTTCAGCTGCTTCTTCTATAACCATTATTTTTGAATTTAATTTTTATAATTTATTACTTTATTTCGCTACACCAGTTACTGTCACTCCTACAATTTTCATTCTATTTAATATTTAAATTTCATTTTCATCTTATAATTCTTTGAGTTTGCTTGATTATTCAAGAAATTTGTTGTATAATCTTTAAAATTTAATGCTATCATTTTAATATCTAAGACATTCTATATAAATTAGAATTTCTCTTATATCCTTAGTATTTAAATGCCAAGGATTACTCTTACGTGTATTAAGGTAACTTTTTATTTTCTCAATTGTAGAATAATCATAATGTAAAAGATTCTAATTTTGGTGATTTTAATTAAATGATTTAATAGCCTAATCTACACCTAACGAGTCAAATTTTTAATTCTTATAATCATGATTTTTATAAATTGCTTCGTCTTCTGAATCTAAATAATCATCCAATTCATCATCAGAACTATCATGATGTTATTACTTTTCCAAACCAGGAGTTTTTTGGAGATTTGTAAATTATTGGTTGTATACATAAAATTCATCCATTTTAAAATATTTATTGATTCCATTTAAGTAACCTGAAAACAGTGTATTATCTTCAGGTATTTACTACAATATCCAATGTTTCACCAATTCATCCTCTACATTTTCAACCTTTGCTTAATCCTCATAAATATCATTATCCTTAAAAAATTTTTAAATTATAGATTCATACAATTCAAACCAAAATTTTTTTATATCCTATGGTCTAACTTTATAATCATATTTTGTCATCCTTTCAATTATTACACTTATTTCTTTCTTTAATTTATTGAATTCATGAAACTCAAAATCAACTTTTGATCTACATTTAACTTAACATTATTATAATATTGGATTTTTTGAAGATCCTCCCAATCTTGCAACATATTCTTGAGGAACAAATTTTAGAATATGTTCTAAAAATTAATCGAGAGCATGATTTGTATAGCATACAATTAAAATTGGAAAATCCTTTTCCATCAAATTTTGATATAATATTCTAACAGCAAGAGCTCCGCAAAAGGTTTTTCCAGTTCCTGGTGGTCCTTATACTAAAGCTACCTCTTTTAATAGCATCAATTATATAGCCTCTAATTAGGAATTATCGAGAGATGATTTTTATTATGGCCAAGGTTGTTAAAATAAAGAGAACCTATTCCCATTATATAATTAACTAGAAGAAATGTCAATGTTGAAATTGTAGTTTCTATTTAAATATTATGGATAGTTTACAACTATCTTATTTTCAACAATAACATCAGAAAAAGGTAAGCTTACTTTTTATTTCAAAGCTTCTAAGTAAGAAAGTATTGGATCAATAAGTCCTTCATATTACATTAATACTGTTTTTTAAGAAAATAAATTTAAAAATTACATTACTGACGTATGTGGATCTATAAATCTAAACTCTAATTCAATTTTTCCATTTTTATATTAATATTATTTATCATCTCTATAAGTGATAACCGCAAAAATTAATGGATAACATTCAATATTAGTTAAACAAATTAATGACCCAGATGCCAACTTTTTTGATTTTGCCCAATTTATATGCTTTTATTTTCTGCCATCCATATTAAATTATTCTACCTAAATTTTCCAAATAATGTCATAATTATTCATTCCCACTGATACTAGTTCAACATTTTAATACAAACCTATATTACTAGTTTTATCCCTATCAAATTATTCAAATCCCTATTCATTAAAGCAAATGATTGCTTCTTTTAATTCTAAAGTATAGTCTTCTCTTATTAAATTAAAATGGTAATCAAGATATCTGTCTAAACTATTGTTGCCTTTTGGAAGTATCTCCAATTTTCCAAACAATTAATTTGCAATCCCATTAAATGAGAAAAACTCCAAGGCTACAGGATAGATTGGCGTATCTCTCCATTCTAATAATTTAGATGTCGAATAAATTTATTTTAAAAGTTTATCAAAATTAGTCAAAGTTTTGCTAATTATATTTTGGAGTTAAGGGTTATATAACTCAATGATTTTCAATAAGTTGTATAAACTAGCGATATTAGATTGCTTCAGAGCCAAATATTAATTAAGTTGTAAAGTTGAAAATAATTTGTACATTATTTCCAACTCTTAATTCATGTAATCTACTGAGTTTTAACATAACACAAGTAATGCACACTTTTCAAGAAATTGAGTATTGAAGCTAGAACTTCTAAGAATTGAGTTTAAATAATCTTAAACATCTATTTAATTACATTCTCCAAGAATTCTCATCAGAGTTATATAAGAATCATATTGGTTCACATGTATTCTCATTTTAGCAAATGAATCTTCAAGATCATCTAAATTTTAAAACTCATCAAGAATTTATTAAATAGATGGTGCTTGTACTTAAATTAAATTAAACCAATTTTCAAATTCAATTTATTTTTATTAGTCAATTTTCCTCTAATTTGCTCTTTCTCTTTATTCTTCCTACCTTCTTCTAAATTCTCGTCCTCTTGTGTTTCTTTATTTTTAATGGTGAAATTGTTATTATTATTGTTATTATTATTATTATTATTGTTATTGAGGTTACTAATAGTTCCGTTGTTATTGTCCTTATTTGTGATTTTTATTTCCTCTCCATTTTTTTTAGTTCGGCTAATTGTTCATTACTATATAATTAAATAATGGAATTAAATTTAATCATCCAAAGTATTAAGATAATTTAAATAGGCAAAATTTTTAAAATAATGTTTGATTCTGATTCTCATATAAACTCATTATGTTAATTAAATTAATATGTTAATGTGTTGCAATACTAAAAGAATAAAAACTGGCGAATCCCCAAACAGATCTAAATCAAAACCTAAACAAAGAATCAGCGAAATATGCCCTAAGTTTACCAAGGAAAGATGGATTGAAATTATGAAGAGATCTTATGAGGACTAGGGCTATTCAGAATTAAGTTATAATCTGAGACATAATTTTCCCCTAGACCTTAGATGTCAAGTTTGGTTTTGGCTTACAGAAAAAGCTAGAATCAAACACTATTTGTATTAGAAACTCTAGTATGAATCAACTTCAGAATAATAAATACTTAAGGATTTGCACCGAAGTTTTAGACCTAAAGATAATTCCAAAAGATTATCTGGTTCATCTGATTCTAGCTAATCAGATAAAAGTTAGGTTTCAGAAAATTTTGATTAGGAAAGGTTAGATAAATTGAAAAGGATTCTTATCGCTTACTCTAATTTGGATAAAGAAGTTAAATATATCTAAGGAATGAATTTTATAGCATCTTCTATACTAGAATAGATAGAATAAGAAGAATTAAGCTTTATTATTTTAAATCACATCTTGAATTTCTAAAATTATCGTAAAAGTACAAGAATATTAAATTATTACTAGTATTTTTAAAGGATATGACAATAGTTGAAATTATTGATAAGAGGATTTAGTTTGAAGTTCCTTTAATTTATAATAAAATGTAAGAATTAAAAGTCAAATCATAAGATTCTTTTGACACTTATTTATTTTCTTTGTTTTAGTTTGTCAGAAAGGAACTCGCACTTAGAATAATAGATATCTTCTTGTATGAAAAAGAATGTAAAATAAATTAAATACAAAAAAGCCATTTTGTAGACTATTATCATTTAATTACTAAAAATGCAACAGGTTGAAATCTTGAAGTGTCAAAATTATGAAGAGATGATTAACTATTTAAGAAAAGATCTTATTGAAAATGCCCTAGATAAATTAGATGATGGAAAAGATTATTTGTCTTAGTTGCTTTCAATACATTTGTGAATAAGCTATTTTGATAAATACACTTATACCATTATAATATATAATTATTCTAATGAATTTTAATAAGAACATAAATATATTTTTGGATTTAGTACAATAATTATACTACTTTCCAAATTAATATTTTTAAGACTTTTATTAATCTATAAATTAATTAGTACATATTTCATATTTCATTGAGAGTTTCTTATTTTACATTTATAATGGGCGATGGGTTAAGTAAATTTAAAAATTAATCAATTAAGAAGCTTATTGAATTATTTTATTATTTAATTTGTTAAGCCTTTAGAACCAAAGTACTGTAATCCACAAATTATATACTGGCTAAATTTTGAGAAATTAGAAAATGTTTCAAAAAATAAAATATCTATATAAAGCAAATTAATTACTTAAACTATTCTATCAGTATTCTGTTAATTACATAATTAGATTATTTACTATAAAAATACATTATCAACTATAAAAAACAAATCAATATGTTTGTCTAATAATTTAAGAAGAAAATTTAAAATATTGCAACAATCTATATTTAAATAATATATAATTGAAGCTCTAAATCTAGAAGTTAATAATTAATCAATCACTTTGTTTGATAACTGAATTTCTTGGTAATTTAGAATCAAAGAGCAAATTTAGGCTATATTAATATATGTGTCTTGTAAATTAATCAAATCTATTAAATATAGTATAAGCTCTTCTGAATAAAAATTTGCCAATTTATTTTTTGATAATTTTATTAGTCCATTTAAAGCTAAATCAATCAGTTCTATGTCTTGAAGTTTAAGAACCTCTAAGAAAAAAGGAAAAGCTTAAAGTTGCTCATAAATTAGAATATTATCATTAGATTCTGTACATAAAAGTTCAAGAGCAGGTATTAATATGTTGAAGTGCTTAATAATTATACTTGGGTTTGAAGTAAAAAGGCAAGAAAGTTTAGAAATGTATCCTTGTTTTAAAATTTAAGCTGAATTTTCACTTAATTTTTAGTAAAAGAGTTCAACTTATTCTAAATTTACTTAATCAAAATCCTCCAAAAATAAAAAGTAGTCATGATTTACCATTTTCTTAATATATAGTTGTCTTGTGATGTAAAACTGTTATTCTCTTTCAATCTTCCTTTTTTGAGACATAAATTTTTCTACCTTCAATCTTAACATATTTTCTATAAAAAATTAAATTTTCAATTTGTATTTTATTTATCATAAAAATTTAAAAACATTATAGAAATTGGCACCCAAATCAAATTTATACTTCTTTTGATTATTTATAATTAATATATAATAATTCGTATCGAATAATATATGATCAAAACATACAACTTTCATAAGTTGGTATCATATATTTAATATTAATATATGCATCTTCTCCTCCATTTTTTTCAAGTGTTTCTAATGTTTCTTAGATAAGGTCTGATAGATTTTCATTTTTTCTTTAAGAATAATCAATTTTATCTCCAATATTTACTAGAAATAATAAATAAGATTAGATTACATCTTTTATTTTTATACATATTCATAACAGGTAGTATTTATCTATAATAAGGAACTAAAGCTTCACCTATCATTTAACCACTTTTGACTAATTTCTAAATTTTCTTTAATGTAATACACATAATATCATGATTCTTTGTAGCTAATGCTTCTAATTAAGAGATTAAATATGATAAATTTACTTTTAATAGGGATTATCAATTAAGGCAAGACTGATAAAATCTTTGTTTCTCCTTTTTATAATAATTCTTCGCATCCATTGACAGCTAAAAATTTGTAAGGATCTTCAGTTTCTCTCAGTCCTTCAAAGAATATCGGAAGATATAAATGATAATCTAAGCATTCAGGTTCACATTTCCAAACAATCTTTCTAACAGCTCCACTAAAATTAACTGCAATAGGAAGATCTCCTCGATCATAATATTTTTTAAAAAGAGTCTATTCGATCATAGGTAAAGCTGAAAAGATTCCTGATTTTGGAACTTTCTAGGGAGCCTAAGCCTTTTTTGGAGCTAATGATGAACACACTAATTGGTTATATAACTTATAAATTATTACTTCCACCTGTCCCTGCAAATTTATTACTAATGTTCAATAAATTTGAAGAGAATTTACCTGGTGATCTCTAAGGAGAATGTCCTTATATTGGTTTTATTCTTTTATTAGTATTTTATTATTGCAGCATTCTTATATTTATTTATATTAAATTAAATATATTTATGTTTCATTTATAATTTTTCTTTTTAAACTCCTCCAACTAGTTAATATTGCTGATCTTTTAACATATGTTTTATATATATTAACTATTATTCAAATGGTATTTAAACTATATAATTTTGGAAACTGAAACAACCTAAAGATTATTTAATAGAGCGATCACTCAAATAAAAGTTTAATAGTTATGATAAATATAACCCAAGTTTTATGATTTTTTTTGAATTTTATTAAGTCCTGAGTGAATAATGTTCTTCTAGAATAAATATTTGATTTTACTTAATGATAAAAGTAAAGCATAAACAAAACTTCATCTAAGTGTATTGAATTATAAAGTGAATATTAAATTTATTTTATAAACTATTATTTCAATAATATGGAAGTCAACTTTAATTAACTTGATATCCTCTTAAGATTAATTTAAGAGAGATCTGAGGATGTTCGAGTGATGTAAACAATAAATTAATAGGTGTAAACTGATTAAAAGACATTTGATGTTGAATTCAATTAAGTTTAACAATCTCTAAGGCAGATGGGGTTTAAAGTAATAGCTATGAAAAAACATGATAAACCTAGGTAGGATGAAGAAAGCAAAATTTTGGAGTATCTTTCCAAAATTAATACACTAAATCTTCCTGAGAGAATGTACATTTATAAATTTTGTTAAACTATAATTAAATTATTCAAACCAGAGATGCAAATAGTAAGATTGAATCAAAAAGATACAAAAGATTTACTTTTGATGTTTAAATAATATTTTATGGCAGAGAATAATATAGAAATTTTATAATAAATTCAATAACTTATGTTAGATTAAGAATTCAAGGTAATTATATTATCCTTATTTAAAGATGAGTTCAGCATTAGTGTTAATCAAGATCTTAGTAAATAAATCTAGAGAAGATTTTCATAATTTGATTCAAAGTACATCTACCATAGTTATATCAAAAATCAAGGCAAAGCTCTCTGAATAATAACAATAGCAAAAATAAATAGGCAGTGAATAGCTAAAATAAACTGAACAATAAGATCCAGGATCAAATGAAAGTCCTAAAACTAAGTTATGGATATAGAGAAAAGCCAGTAAATAAAGAGAATAATCAAGCTCTCAGGTTAACTAAAAGCCTATAATTATACTCAGATCTGTCTCTATGGTAGACAAACTGCTCATAGCTTAATCTTAAACATAATCTTATCAACAATAACTGATGTAGTAGCAATAATAAATGTATATTAATCCAGAAAGAGAATTAAAATTATAATTAAGAGCATAGTAAAAAAAGTTAAAAAAGAGACTGCATTCTAACTACAAGGCTATTTTGGATTTAGACTTTGATAATTATTGGGCTATGCATATTATATTGAAAAAAAAATTCATCAAACATTCAGATAAATATTGTAATTAAAATTTATATATAGTTTTACAAAGAGGTGGATTCTATATTTGGAGTTAATTAAAATTATTTAATTAATCTATTAGATAGACTATAAATA